>CM044431.1:207169690-207228003 GCA_024363595.1 Xenopus borealis
ACATACATACATACACACACACACACACACATACATGGTTGCCAACAAGTATATGGTATATTTTTTTGCTTGTAATGGAGTCTATTGGAGATGGCCTTCCTGTACTTCAGAGCTTTTGGACAATGGGTTTCCAGGTAAGGGATCCCATTAAATTACCAAGATGACCCAGACACTCATTCTGTCAAATTACAGTCCAGAATGCTGATCACATACAGGACATTACTCAGGAAATCCAAACCATAAAGATGTGTTGAATTATTCAAATCACTGCAGGAATCAGGGCTGGATTTACATAGTGGCCTCCCCTAGGCCTACTACCATTTGCCCCCCACCGCCCCCTCCCTTGATTCACGCACATTTTTATTGGGACTGAAGAAATGGGTATTAACACACATTAAATTTATAAAACTATTGTATCTGCTGCAAATCCTCAGTGTTTCTGAACCAATGAGGGTGTGGTTGGGCAGCATGCCATCCCCTAAAATCGTTCCGCCCCAGGCCTTGGCCTAGGTGGCCTCTCCACAAATCCGGCCCTGGCAGGAATCTAAGACTTGCAATGCAATAAGGTGATATAACAATGTTCATAAAAACATTAACTGGGGAAAGAATTTGTTGTTATAACTTTCTCTATATTAATGCAGGAAACATTAAAATGCAAAGTAAAAAAAAAAAGGCATCTGTACAATTGTTATCAATTAAATTGTATCTTTTTTTAACATTTATTTCATGTTCACCATAAGGCAGATAGAAACATTAACCTACTTTCTTGCCCAGAAATAAAAAAAAAAGCTTTTAATCCATTAGGATGGAGGTGGAGAAATGTTGCTTTTTAGATCACCATAGTAAATTGTATAATCCTGCTGCTGTGTAAAAACAGTATATTTCCTCCTGCGTATGTGTACATCGCAAATTTCCTTTGTAAACACACAGCTTCACAACTCTGAAGAAACTGCCATGTTTTTGCAAATGTTGGAAAATAAATGACTTTTCCAACACACTCACCAACATTTTCAAACATTTGATAATAAACATTCACATGAACAATCCAATCTTGTGAAAGTCTTAATTACTGAAGATTATGATTTACATTTTGTGAATGCCATACAGGAGGAGGAAATTTGCAGTCTTGACACGTTATTAAAGGAAACTCTCAAACATCAACTCCACTTGTCAGCAAAGCGTTTAAAACATTTGTCTAGACACAAACTGTTTTATATGTTGAAAGAAAAGTAGGAAGTTAAGAGAAAAGCCCCTTCAGCTATTGGTAGCATTTTCTCTAGATGTCACCGGCCGTGCTGGCTGTCACAGGGCCGTAGGTAGTACGGGGTGAAAGATGCCCTTCTCTGTCAGCCGAAATATGCCGGAGGAGAAAATGCTATGTATGCCATGAACCAACTACAAGCGCTCAACTTCCCCTCTTACACTTGCAGTTGAACATTTGTAATTCTTTATTACTTGAAGACTGCAGTGCGGACAAGTTGACAGTCCCGGGCAGAGGGCCAGAACTAGGGCTAAGTACATAGAAGTTGTACGTGCCCGATGCCCCCCTTTCATTGCACCCTAGGCCTGCAAAACTTCTGCCTATGTCTTGTTCTGACCCTACACACACACAATTTTTTTTAAGTGTTTACCTCCAAGACTCAAGTCCCAAAGCCAAAGTTCCTAAGCTCTCAAGTTAAATATTTGCCCAATCACTTTATTTCCCATCTCCACCTTATACTTTTCTCTGTTTAACCCAATATATATCACACATTCCAATACATAATACTGGGGGGGGGGCTTCCAATGCACCCCAGCATCCTTTTGATGTTAAAACAAAACATCTCTGCAATACACATAGCACAGTAAAAGGGACAACATAGATGTTTTCTTCAAAATAAAAATGAATGCACTATAGGGTTGCCACCTTTCCCTGTGGCTGTAGCCGGACAGTGAGGGGAGGGCCCGTGACGTCGGTGGGTGGGCCCGTGACATCATGGGGCAGAGCTATGACGCCGCGTCAATCAAGCTAATCCCGCCCGGTTTTCCTTATTTGGAAAACCGGGCAGGAAGCATTGACCCGGGCAGCCCTTCAAAATACCGGGCTGTCCGGGTCAAAACCGGACAGGTGGCAACCCTAATGCACTATAAAGAAATTAAACTTAATGATAATATATAGAATAAAAGTACAGATAAGGATTCTCTTACCCAGCATGATTCGAGCCTTGAGTTTTCTACAAAAGGCTACTAAAAAACATTTAAAGGGGACCTGCCACTGTAAGAAAAAATCCAAATGCAATTTTATGATGCCAGTCAAGCAAAATAAATGTACTTACATTATAGTTTAATCTTATTTGCTTTATTCTTTTGGTTTGCACAATTAGAGCACACAAGAGAGCTCAATTATGTATTATCGTGGCAATCTTTATGTTATCCCAAAATCTTGTTTATGCTCCAGAATGGGGGACCTGGTGCCCATGCTACACAGATATAGACAGTGAGGAGGTAGGGGGGCAAAGAGAAGTGCAGTGACATCTAACAGTGCAAAATGGAAAGTGAAAGTAATTGCCTGCCTCGCCTCTACGCCTGAGGCAAAGAGGCAGCGCAGGCAATATATGATTGAGAGCAGAGATATTAAAATATGTTTATAACCGGTATTAGATGTGTTCACTCAAAAAGGTATTTCATGTTCTATTTGCAAAGGACTTTTATAATACTTCATTTTATGTGTGGATGACAGGTGAGCTTTAAATATTAAATAAACCCAACAGGATTGTTATGCCACCAATAAGAAATTATGGGGCTTAACCCCTTTAAGTGACAGCAGAATTTGACATTTCTGTAACGCGAAATGCAAGACATTTTTTTGAAACATTTTCTGCTCTCTGATTTTAGCTCTCTAGTGTACCTAGGGTTTTTTTGGGAGAAAGTGAGCTTTCTAAATCTGCCTAATTTTTCATGTATTTCCTCCTCTGCAAAAAGATTTATAGTGCTAAATACCAAAAACTTTTTAAAAAATATAATACCTGTATATGAATTTATACCAGAAAAATATGTCATTTTACTCTGAACATCTGACAGATTTGTAAAGCCTCTCTCAAATGTGCCAATATCAGATATGTATAGTTTTGGGGAGATTTAGGACTTCTGTACAGCAAAAACTCTGGGGAGTATATTACCGAATTTTGAAAGCACTAAGGCAGACAACGGCATACTGTAGATTCCAAGGTCAAAAATCCTGCAACAGTAGATTGACCCCAGAAAACCAAATATTTTTGAAAGGTACCCATTCTGCTGATTCCAAAATGGGTAACTATGTCTCTAAGCTTGTCTGAATGTAGTGGTTTTGATAAAAAATGATCAAAATTCTGAAAAATCACTTCAAAAGGTTTTATTTTGCTGCTCCGCATATCCCACACTGCATCAGGCACCAAGAAAAAGCACCCTGAATATGATTGCCAGGAGTCCAGTGTGCATAGGTTTACCAAAGTATCTGGCATTTAGTGACCCCAATATGAAGTTAGCAGATCCAAATTGTCCAGGACTGTGTATTATGTGCCATGAGACCCCCTAACAGTATTGAAACCCTAGAAAAACCATATATTTTCTGAAAGTATACATTCCGAATAATCTAAAATTGGTAAATATGTCTTCCTAATGCAAATTAACAAACTGCAGAGCTATTCTAAACATAATGGTTTTTATAAATTTCTCAAAATCGTCACAAAGTTTGCAATTCTCCCCATTATATAACCTACATGTCGTAGTCTTCCTGCATAAGCAACCAAGACTGTGCACATGCTCAGTGTGATTTGGACTGCTTAGAGATTGTCATAAATGATCTAAACAGGAAAAAAAACCAAGCTGCTGGAGTTCTGCATGGCTGGGAAGTAAGGCCGTTCATAAGTATGATTTTTTTCCCTGAGGGACCGTCTGACAATTCCTATCCACAGCAGTAAATGAAAGGAGAATTTCCCTGCATACAGTCAGGTTTATTATAAAAACGTTAGACATTTTTTAATTAAAGTATATTGGAGATATGTTTCTTTTTCATTAAAGAAAGTAAAAATGTGATTTTATTTTTGTTTTGCCTTTCCTTGTCCTTTAAATGTCTTTATACTGCAAACTACCAGACTGCAAAGCTACGCTAAACATAATGCTTTTTATGACATTTCTGAAAATCATCACAAAGCTTTCAATTCACCCCTTTATATAACCCACATTTTGTGGTCTTTCTGCATAAAGCATCCTAAATATGAATGCCGGGGGTCTACTACACAGTTCAATGCCCAATCTGCATAGATTTACCAAACTATGTGGCATAGAGAGACGCTCAAATTCAAATAGTGCATATGAATTCTCACGTATGACACTGTGGCTGCTACTACAATACAAGCACCTGGTATGTGTGTTATGTGAAAACGAGATCCCCTAATAGTATGGAGACGGTAGAAAAGCCAAGTTTTTTCTGAAATTACACATTCTGACAAATATAAAATGGATAAATGTTTTTCTACTGCAAACTACCAGACTGCAAAGCTTGGCTAAACGCTTTTTATGACATTTCTGAAAATCACCACAAAGCTTGCATTTTTATATACCCCACATTTTGTAGCGTACCAGCGAAAGGCATCCTACATATAAATGCCAGGGGTGTACCAAATAGTTGATGCCCAATATGTATAGATTTACCAAACTATAAGTGGCATACAGAGACCACCAAATCCAAATAGTGCATATGAATTCTCAAGTACGACACTCTGGCAACTACAATATAAGCACCTGGTACTGTATATGTATTATGTGCCATAACAGTATGGAGAACCTACAAAACCATATCTTTTTCTGAAAGTACACATTCTGACGAATCTAAGATTGAAAAATACAGTATTCTACTGCAAACTACCAAATTGCAAAGCTATGTGAAACAGAACGGTTATTATGAAATTTCAAAAAATCATCTTGCATTTTGCCCCATTATTTACACACTACGTTTTGTAACGTACCAGCAAAAGGCATCCTAAATATGAATGCTGGGGGTCTACTAAATGGTTTGATTCCCAATATGCATAGATTTATCAAACTATGTGGCATACAGAGACCCCCAAATCCAAATAGTGAAATTCTCAGGTATGACACTCTAGGCTACTACAATATTAGCACCGATATATGTATTATGTGCCATGAAACCCCCTAATAGTATGGAGACCCGAGGAAAAATATTTTCTGAAAGTGCACATTACAATTAATCTAAAACAGTTAAATATGTCTTTATACTGCAAACTACCAAACTGTAAAAATCGTCATAAAGCTTGCATTTTACCCAATTATATCCCCCACATTTCATAACGTACCAGCAAAAGGCATCCTAAATATGAATGCCAGGGGTCTACTGAACAGCTTGATGCTTAATATGCATAGATAAACCAAACTATGTCAAGCACAGAGACCCCCAAATGGATATATAGAAAAGTTTCCATGGGCAAAATGAAGTAATACAATAGCGAATACAGAGCAAAAAAAAAAAACCCCAATTTTTTTTTCCTAGTCTACTGTTATCAGCAGTAAGAATCACATTTTGAATATTTTAGTATGGCCAAATAGGTTTTACAGACAGAAATAAGCGAACACCATCTACACAAAGCTGAAAATATAATAAAATGGATAATCATGCAATAAAATGGCTAAAAATCCACCAAAATAACATACAAAAGTTATTGAGCAGTGTAATTGGTGAATATGCAAAAAAAACTTATCATGGGAAAAAATAAAAAGGACACAAAATAGTGTGTGTGTACAATTGGCATATTGTGTGTTGTGTGCAAGCATGTGTGAGTGCTGTGAATGTGTGACCTCCCAAAATTGTATGTGTGTGCGTGCGTAAGTGTGTATTGGTAAAATCAGGCCCAGATTTGTGGAGAGGTCACCTAGGCCTGGACCTAGGGCGGTAGGATTTTAGGGGGCGGCATGCTGACCAACCACACCCAAGTTCAGAAATTTGAATTTCCTGTGTGCCAATTGGCAATTAATAACCTGGAGTGACAGGCTCACTGATCGTCAGGAGGGCTGGAGGAAGAGAAGCGCAGGCAGCAGCAGAACACCTGCTGTTGGCTTTGGGGCCCCTGGGAAATCGTGACTCAGGGGCCACTCGTTCCCAGCTCCTGCTCGTTGCCTAGGGGCTGGCATACCTCCCAAGTGTACCATTCAGAGCAATTCACCTTTATTAGTAAAACTATAATAAAACATAAAAACTACAGAAATGTGTTCAAACTTTCAGAACCTGGCAAATTTGGTAAAACGGACATGGTAATTAGGGGTGTGGTCACAAAAAAAGGGCGTGGTCAAAAAACGGCACACTCCACACTCCAACTCTTTTTGTCACTCTTTCCATTAGCAAAATGTTGGGAGGTATGGGCTGGGCAGCGAATAGGAACAGAGAGAGCGGCTTTACAAGCAGCATCTCTGCTCCAAAACCCTTTAATGCTGCAGAACGTAGAATCTACATTCTGTGGAATTTAAAAATACTTTTCCACCGAACATAGATTCTATGTTCTGTGGCTTTTAAAAGGTTAACTAAAGTACTGCTTTCCTGTTTTTGCTGAATAAAATTAAATAAATAAAAAAACTATGATTTGCTTAAAACACACGGTGAGTGCTGGCCTTTGTGTAATACAGAGCTTTCTGTAGATTTAGTTTCTGGGTAAAGGATTCACATACCTGTAAAACACGTCTTTTAAGTTCTGGAACCTGTATACTTTCACAATACAAAGTCACAAACAAACTGATCAGACCCAAGTGCAATGACTTTAATGTTTGTCTGCTTTAGTCCTTACCCTTTATATGTTTGGGTTTTTATAAACCTCTCCCTTAATTCCCTGCTCGGTTCTTCTTTGCTCCCGTTTTCTCCCCCAAAAGAGAAGAAATGAGACAAACACTGTATTGCGTTTCATTTCAAATTGCATTTTATCCGTGTGTCTCAGTTTCTCCATTTTTGTTTGTTATGTTTCTTGAGCACTGGGTGTCTTGACAACCAAATAAAAAGATGAATAAAAATATAAAACATACTGATGGTTCACAGTAGAAGCAACTGGATGTTATAAGACAGAAGAATTCATACATACAAGCACAATGCAATTATCTGCACCAAGGCTTGTAATGTAAGCGGCACCAAGAATTCACTGGATGTATACCTGCACTCCAGTTATAGCATTATATCATTTTAACATAACGGTGCAATTGTTTCCTATGCTTTATATAAGTTTAAATTATAATTATAAAAAAGTTTCCCAGTTAATAGAAGTACAAGCCAATTGCAGAATCCCAGAGGGGACAGGATCAAGCTCTGCTTATGGAACAGCCCAGGTACACACAATGCTCATTATTCTCCAGTGCCAAGAAGGAAGCAGTATCTTCTCTTGCTACACACACACAGGCATTAAAGGAAAACTATACCCCCCGAACAATGTAGGTCTCTATAAACAGATATTGCATAAAACAACTCATATGCAAAACCCGGCTTCATGTAAATAAACCATTTTCATAATAATATACTTTTTAGTAGCATGTGCTATTGGGTAATCATAAATAGAAAATAGCCATTTTAAAAAATAAGGGCAGCCTCCTGGGATCCTAGGATCCAACGGTGCACACAAACATACCAAACAAACTATAACGTTAGGTCACATGAGCCAATTAACAGACAGAGTTCTGTCTTTTGCTTCAACACTTCTTCCCTTTACAGTTAGAGTTGAAATATTTCTGGTCAGGTGATCTCTGAGGCAGCACACAGACCATCATGAAATGGTGGTTCAAGGCATGAGATGTAAAAGGGCAAAATTCACTTAAATATATATACCATGTAGGTAAGATTCTTTAATATGTCCCTTGATTTGATACAAACTATCTGTTGCTCAAAAATTAATTAATTTTCGGGGTATAGTTTTCCTTTAAGCAGTTGTTATTCATATTAGCACAGAGTCTTCAATTAGAAGAAAAATTCCCAACCTGAATGCAGGAACTTGTACAATCATGCTTTTTATTTCATACTCAACTACTTTGATAGGTATTAATACCCAGAGACATATTACATAGCTTTAAAAAAGAAAAAGCTCCTAACATAACTGAGCGGGTTGCGAAAGTCTGATTTACTAAACAGCAAAATGTGCAAAAGACAAAATTTACACATAGTATTTGCAAAATAAAGTACCCCCTCTGGTAAAATATAATGGAACTCTAAGGTAACTTCTAATATCCTCATATTTTGCAACTGGGGGTACTTTATTTATTATTATACACAAGTTTTAGTGAGTCATGTGACAGAAATTACATCAGAACTCACAGTTTATAAGGATATAATTTACAGGATATTCACGGCTTTTGCTTATTATATAGTGAATAAAGTACCCCCTCTTGTAAATTAGAAGGATATTATAAGATACCGAGGAGTTTCATGACCATATAAAAACACGAGGCGAAGGCCGAGTGTTTTTATACAGGTCATGGAACTCCGAGGTGACTTCTAATATCCTCATATTTTGCAACTGGGGGTACTTTATTTATTATAATACACACGTTTGAGTGGGTCATGTGACAGAAATTACATCAGAACTCACCGTTTATAAGGATATAATTTACAAGATATTCACAGCATTTGTGTAATATATATATATATATATATATATATACATATATATATATATATACATATACATATATATATATATATACATATATATATATATATATACATATACATATACACACAGATATAGGATCCGTTATTCAGAAACCCATTACCCAGAAAGCTCAGAATTACAGAAAGGCCATCACCCACAGACTCCATTTTTTACAAATAATCCAAATGTTTAAAAAAATATTTCCTTTTTCTCTGTAATAATAAAACAGTAC
Source organism: Xenopus borealis (assembly GCA_024363595.1). Classification (NCBI taxonomy): domain Eukaryota; kingdom Metazoa; phylum Chordata; class Amphibia; order Anura; family Pipidae; genus Xenopus; species Xenopus borealis. Next base: position 207,178,577 of record CM044431.1, read on the forward strand.
CTTGTATATGATACAAACTAAGATATAATGAATCCCTATTGGAAGCAAAACAATCCTATTGGCTTTATTTAATGTTTACATGATTTTCTAGTAAACTTAAGGTATGAAGATCCCAATTAAGGAACGATCCATTATCCAGAAAGCCCCAGGTCCTAAGTATTCTGCATAACAGGCCCCATACCTTTATATAATTCTCAGAGAGAAATGAAATATAGGCAGGAATAATAATGCAGCATATTGGAAACTATCCTGGCATAAGGGCAGAATTCCTCAAGCAAAAGCTATATTATATCCCTTTATTATGTTACCTGTTAGAGCACCTCCCAGACTCCCTCTTCTAAGGATGCGTCCATCGTCGCTAAGCTGGCTCTTATACTTCATCGACTTGCAAGGCCTTATAGAGACTTCAGGATTGCTGCATTTGCGGGACAGCATAGAGGGCGGTGACAGAATACTGTCGAGCTGGAGGGGGAAAAAAAGCTGTTATTTGTCCTCATTATTTTAATATATATTTTATAACAAAACTACTTTTATTTTAAATAAAATGCATGGCTGCTATGACAAAAGGATGACTATATAAATCCATTATACAGGAATACTGCTTCTATTTTGCCTAAATGAAACACCAATTGTAACCACAAGGTGGCACCCTGATGGAGCACTGCATCAGCACAATAACAACAACAGCTTGGGCTGTATGGAAACAAAATTTAACTGTTAAATAAAATCATAATTAGTACTCATACTAATCTTTAATTAAAAAAAAAAGAAAAAAAAGATAGGCTTCAATCCTGTTACACTAGTGAATTTAAATGGTTCCCTCTTTAATTTCAACCTGGAGTATTGACTGAGAGGCAAGGATGTACTTGCAATCATAAGCGTTGGCAGCACAGGGACGAGCAAAAAAAACCACCCATAGACTCTAATGTATAGTAGAAATTGACGTCAAGGCGTTTGGCAATTTATTGCTGCTTTGTGAATTTTCAGTGAAGCGAAATTAGCAGATTAGCAAATAGACAAATAGCTGTCGCTATGAACTTCTCTTTAAAACCTTTTCATTCATAGTGACCCTCCCACCCCAACAAAATAAAAATAGAAAGTTAGCAGAAAAGAAAAAAAAATTTTAATTATTCCGCTCTCTTGGATAAATATTTTACAAAAACATTAACAGTTTGTTAATTACAAGAAACAGTCACCTTTGTCGCCTTGTTTCTACTAAAACTGATTGATTAAAGGGGTTGTTCGCCTTTACTTTAACTATTATGTTATATGACTAATTCTAAGCAACTTTTCAATTGGTCTTCACTTTTTTTAAAAATAGCTTTTGCATTATTTGCCTTTTTCTGACTCTTTCCAGCTTTCAAGCTGTCACTGACCCCATCCAAAAATAAATGTTCTATAAGGCTACAAACTTAATTTTATTCCTGCTTTTTATAAATCATCTTTCTAGTTAGGTCCTCTTCTATTCCTATGCCAGTCTCTTGTTCAAATCAATGCATGGTTGCAAGGGTATTTTGGGCCCTAGCAACTAGAAATTGCAAACTGGAGAGCTGTTGAATAAAAAGCCAAATAACGCAAAACCCACAAATGAAAACCAATTGCAAATGGTCTCAGAACATCAGTCTCTCTACAACATACTACAAGTTAACTCCTATGTGAACAATCCCTTTAAAAAAAAAATTATATAGCACCCATATTTACGTCATGTTTTTCAGAAATGCTTCATTATACACATCAGTTGCTCCCCATGTGATGCACCGAATTCTGAATTTGGTTTTTGAATTCGACCTTTTTCAGCAGGATTTGAATTTGGCCGAATCCTTGTGCAAGGCCGAACTGAATCCAAATCCTAATCTGAATATTTAAATTATTACTAATTACTAATTATCCAGCAGAAAATGAGGTTGGTCTGTAATATAAGCTGATGCTACATGGCTGATTATTATGTTTTGATGCTAATTGCACTGTGCTGCCATGTAGTAATTATCTGTATTAATGACTAATCAGCCTTATATTGTGACTATATTTCTATTCTATGTGTAGTGTATATTGTGAGTGGGTCCCTAAGCTCAGTAAGTGACAGCAGCACAGAGCATGTGAATCAGAATCAGAAAAGAAGATGGGGAGCTACTGGGGCATCTACTGGAGAGACACAGATCTTTACTGCTAAAGGGCTGTGGTTGCCTTGGGCTGGTACACAAGCACTAAACATCATGTACATCATTTCTAGCTACTTCTTTAGTTTAACTTCCCTTGTCCTTTAAGGGCAAAAAGCACCCAGTGAGATCGGTCACCTATGGGAAATCTGCAATAACCATGGGACTACTTACATGTACTACTTAATGAATGCAGTGTGGTACCTGCTATCAGCTTAGGATCTTACTATAGCACTGTCCTGGTTGAATGGTGAGCTTAAAGCAGCAGTGTCATAGCATTGCCTAATGCAAGATTTAAAGGAAAACTATACCCTGAAAATGAATACTTGAGCAACAGATAGTTTATATCAAATTAAGTGACATATTAAAGAATCTTACCTACCTGGTATATATATTTAAGTAAATATTGCCCTTTTACATCTCTTGCCTTGAACCACCATTTTGTGATGGTCTGTGTGCTGCCTCAGAGATCACCTGACCAGAAATATTTCAACTCTAACTGTAAAGGGAAGAAGTATTGAAGCAAAAGACACAACTCTGTCTGTTAATTGGCTCGTGTGACCTAACTTTATAGTTTGTTTAGTAAGTTTGTTTTCACCGTTGGATCCTAGGATCCCAGGGGGCTGTCCTTATTTTTTAAAATGGCTATTTTCTATTTATGATTACCCAATGACACATGCTACTAAAAAAGTGTATTATTATGAAAATGGTTTATTTACATGAAGCAGGGTTTTACATATGAGTTGTTTTATGAAATATATTTTTAGAGAGACCTACATTGTTCGGGGAGTATAGTTTTCCTTTAATTACCAAACTGTTCATTATTAAAAGAAGCATAACAAATGTTCTTCCATTTTACTAGCATGGGTTCCTTCCTTTTTTTAAGAATTCCATCAAAAGGATAGTGTCCAAATTACTGCGGTGATATACCTGGGGCTTGATAAGGTGGGACCTACATTTTTATTGGTTGATTTGGCTGCAGCCCAACACATTTCTCACTCCCAGTTATGACACACCAGAAGCCAACTAAGAAATGATTGTGGGATTCAGGGAACATCAAGCTCCTAGAGAAAGACCCCCCCATTATGGTAAAGGATGTACACAATCCTCTGACAACCATATAGGCCTATGAGTAAGTGCCCAGTTGGCACAAAACTTGTTGTTCTACACATGTCCTCCTGATAAACAATGTCTTGATAAGTTTTATAGTTATTTTTGCTACTGTATTTACTATCCATGGGTCTCTTTCAATTATTTTTTAATTAATGCAATGGAACTGGGGTTTGATTACAAGACCATATGGTTAAATTTACATCTCCTGTAACTTAATATATTAACTTTTTGTTCAGGAGTAGATATGTGCACCATTTTTGTTTATTAGGCAAGCACCTAGCTCATGTAAGGCCCACTAGAGAACCGAATATCCATGGACAACTCTTAGAACCATTGCATAAAAATACATGCACCATCCCATCTTTTTTCCCTGCTCCTTGAGGATGGCAGAAATGTACAAATTTGGTCAGTATCCCTTTAAAAATTAATAAAAAGCTATAATACCAAAGACCCATGTTTTATCCTCAATATAAATGGGAAATTATGAAAACCTTATTATAAATTGCTTTGACACGTGAGCCTAGTAAAATAGAAATCCTCTTGAAAACTAGGGCAAACGAGGAGAGTCCCATTTCTTATTTGAAGTCTCTGAGGAATGACATTTTTCTGTTCATTCTTCACCTCATATGTAAGCACATCAGGTAGCCCTCCTCATTCTGTGATGTGACCTTAAGAGACAAAGCCAAGAAGAGCCGCTCTTTTGTATGTGCGGGAGCCGGATCACTCAGTCTGCTGCCTTCTCATGTGAAACAAAGCGAGGAAAACCTTTTCTTGTCATATTAGGACAATGGCTTTCTTCTATTCTCCCGCTCTTCCATGCCCGTCTCAGTAAGCATCGTGGGCCCAGCTCTAATCCCGCTGACACTATCATATGCCCTGTGCTATCATTAAAGGGGTAAAAAAAAATGGAAAAGCTTTTTATACTTTGAGTGCCATATCTGAAGAATTTGATACAAGGCTGCAACACTCAAATAAATCCTACATTTGAAATGTCCTTAGAAATGGGAGGGGTAACTTTCAGCTCTCTAATGTTGTACTAAAACTCCCAGCATCCCACTGACCAACAAAGGCTGCTAGAATAACTAACCTTACATTCCCTACTCCCTGTTATTTGGCTTTCAGTCACTAGCAAAATGTTATACTACACTGGCACCAGGCTTCTCAGCTGCTAAACGCATCCATTTTAGTATCTTTTAATATTTGTACCTACTATGCACATTTTTACCATTTTTCTGACAGTATGCTTTTCTTTCATCCAAAAGGAATAAAACATATATACAATATATATACCAGAAATAATGTATAAATATGGAAAGGCAATGTGGAATGCTCATTAAAGCAGAATAGATCAGTGCAGTAAGTTAATTAAAGCAGTGAACTGCTCTTAGTTTTAGGATGTTTATGTGTAAGCTGGATTCCCTTCTAGGACCAAGGACCCAGGCAATATAAATTGCCATGTCTACCCACCAAATGTCATACTGGTTTCGAGGCTGACCACCATCCAAGGTGGAGACTGCCCAGAGGGAACCATGAGATAGGTTGCATGTAGCTGTCCTCCACCTGAGCTGGGTTTTGACCTTTTTGCTGACATGTATGGCTTTGGAAAGGTCACTGTGGTTCTTCTTCCAGCACTGAAGGAGAATTATCTGCAGTGCCCTCGTATGGAAGGGAATGTACAGAATTGCCACGGATGCCAACACCATGATCTGGCCAGATCTGGCTTTGATGAAGTAGGAACATGATATTTCCCTCTCTCAAAATAACAGTGTGGATGGACTCTGGTGAATATCCTCGGCACCATGGAGAGGCCAAATGGTAGAACTGTGGTAATGGTCCTGGACCACTGCAATCCTCAGGTCTTTGGTGAGTGGGGGTATCAATATGGGGGTATCAATATATACAAAATATGCCTCCTGGAGGCATAATACAGCTCTGTCGCAGGAGCAGACCTAGAGACACCTGGGCTGATGGCTGGAGGTCAGTCTATAATATAAGCTCTTTTAACTCTTAGACCTAGATTTAACATTTCTTATATAAACTTCAGGAGTAGAAATGGCCTTGATAATTTATAGTACTCTAGTAGTACTTATGGGATAGATATGGTATTATGAGAATACCCCAGGTGGCAAAAAAGTTACACCTACCTCTAAATATGTTGCTAATATGGCTTGGAGTAAGGGTCAGGCAAACAGAATGTAATGTACCAAGCAGAAAAGAATGCACAGAAGAAGCAGAACATGACAATAAAGCCCGGGTAACCCACTGACAGAAGTACCATCCCATCAGACACAAGTGGGGAAGAGCCTTATGTGAGGAAAGGTGCTTGTTTCAGCTATGTCAGCTAGAGACATTGGTTAGCATGGCAGCTGTTGCGGGACCATAATTATAAGGAAAGAATAAAAAGTTAAGGGAAAAAGATCACTCACCCCAACCCATGCAGCCCATAAATAAGAGGCCCTAGGAGACCTGTAGAGGGTACCAAGGGCTGGTGGTAGACTGCAATCAACTCCTCAGGTGCAGATGGACTCTGCATCAGTACTTTTCCTACCTTCTTGGCCTATCTGCCTGGGTACAGCTGAAATGGCATCCTTCACTTTCCAACCAAAATGCTCAACTCAATGCAGAGGTATTCCCCAACCGGTAGGCAGAGCTAGCAAGGAAAGCGAGTCCAAACCAGGCCCCTGAGGAATGGAACCCTCTAGAAATAAAAGCTAAAATAATCCCAACTACATGTGGAGAGTGCCCTAACTCAGATGGCAGGACAAAAGAAAATATCTATAGGAAGTGGAATTCAGTGCATACTAGGGGAAGGTGGATCTACACCTGCCTTCAGAGGTGTCCACCCGGGACACAGGGGTCCGCAACTTTTTGCACCAAGGTCACATCTCATAATAAACATGAAGCATCACTATCCAAAAATACAATGATATGAGATATATATGTCTAGAAATGTTACGGTTAGACATCTTTACATACTGCCATCAAATTTTGGGCCAGAACTATACTTCATATAAAGTCATGTATAGTATGTACTAATTGTAAGTAAGCTTAAAATAAAATCCCATTCTTACTTTCTTTAATGAAAAAGGAATCCATCTCCAATATACTTTAATAAAAAAATGTGTACCGTTTTTATAAGAAACCCGACTGTATGCAGTGAAATTCTCCCTTCATTTAGTACTGTGGATAGGACTTGTCAGACGGTCCCTAACTTCTGGCAGGGAAACAATCATACTTATGAACAGCAGGGGGAGCCACTGCCTTACTTACCAGCCATGCAGAACGCAAGCAGCTTTGTTTTTCGATCATTTAGGACGATCCCTAAGAAGCCCAGATCACACTGAGCATGTGTATGTAGTCTAGTCTTGCAAAGATGTATAACAAAGTTACAAGATGACAGCACCCTGTGCCCAACTTTGAAAGTATAAATCATTTGTTTGATTAGGCTTGTGGTGCAGTAAGTTCATGTTTATTATACATAATACAGCATTTTTAGCCTTATTCTATTTTAGACGTTCCTTGCCCTTTAAGTCTACAAAGCACAGAGAATTTACTAATTATACCAGTTCCACATTTCATCGAGGTAGGCATGGGTATTCTGCCTAGGGATATGCAGAAAGACAAGGTTTCCTTTCAGACTTCAGTCTGCAAACAAAATAAGAATATACTGCTGCAGTGGTCTTACAGAAAATAAAGGTGTTTGTTTCCCCTTTTGGTTATAGTCCGTTCACTGGTAGCAGGCTAAACAAAATACTCATGCAGTCAGCCTTGAGGCTTCATGGCTCAGAAGACAGATACAGTCTAATGAGATTCTCCTGGGACAACAGAGAGTTCAAAAACACAGCAGACCGTTTACCAACAAGAGCCTTGTGTGTAACTAAACACCACATGACCTTCAGTGGAGTTGGTACAAAACTACAAATATATTTTCAGTATTAATAATTTCTGTTTTCGTTAAACACAAAGTGTTAAAGTGAATGCAATAATTACGTAGCATGATATTCTCCTTTACATACTTAGTTTTGTTTTGTATGTATGGAGTCCACACACTGCATAGAGAAGCATGATCATCCAATGCATCAAATGTTTATGATCCTGACCATCCACTGCTTGTGGCTTCTTAGGAACTCAGGTCTAAAAAATCCATCCCTTTCCCAGTTACTGTCTCAACTAAGGCATCACCCAACTTTCTAGTGCACATTCAGCATATGCCGAGGTCAGAGATTTACATTTATTAACGCTAACACAAGCTATTGCCATTTGTGATACCTCAGTGTTCGAGATTGAGGATATAACAAACATAAATAAATTTGAAGTTTCATCTCTCCAGCTCAAATCTACGGAAATGCCACCAAAATCAATGTGAACTGGATAAACTCATTTTGGTATGCAGAAAGCGCTGAAATAACGGAAAAGCCATAGACTCGGTTTTATCCAAAAAAAATTTTAAATCATTTTTCTCTGTAATAAAACAGTAGCTTGTACTTGATGCAAGCTAAGATATAATTAATCCTTATTGGAAGCAAAACAAGCATGTTGGGTTTATTTAATGTTTTAATTATTTTCTAGTTGACTTAAGGTATGAAGATCCAAATTACAATAGGATTCTTTATCCAGAATACAACCGGTCCTGAGCATTCTGGAAAACAAGTCCTATACCTGTATATACCCAGTTTTTATGTACCCAGAAATGACCAGTAGCCCAGTACAGGTAAGTGCCATTCTATCCTTCCTGGATTTTACCATTTGCACAGATTTTTTTTTTCTTACTTTGAGTTGTTACCCGAGTTATCAAATAGCTGGAGAAAGCATGGAGTGCTGGGATTTGAGAAAACCACCCCAAACTTTCTATTCAGTGAAATTCCAAAAAATTTGTGAGGACTTTAAAAATGGAGATTATGCAAGATAATATAATTACAGGGTGTGGTAAATATGCACCCATGTAACTCGAAGTCTATGGTCCACAAGACAACCTAATATCCAGGACCTACTCTAAGCCCAATTACTTGATAACAGACTTGTCCCAATTGGTGTTGGTGTGACCTAACTTTACAGTGGATGAAAACTACCCTACAGTGGGGCCCACCAGGAGATTCTATGGCACCCTGGTTCCATGCTCAATTTTGTGGTGAGAATCAATTCTCACCAGCAGGCCTACCACATAGTAAGAAAAAAAAAGAAAAGAGAGAAGCTGATGCTTCTTTCATGAATACACAAATGTTTCTGTCAAGGGATAGATGAAGCTGAAGTTCTCACCCACACATTCTGAATTGTCTCATATACTCTAACAGCCCATTGTGATGCCGGAGGTAAGAGTCATAAAACCATTCGATACAGCTCCTGAATATTTAAGCCCTTAAAACAAGAGCAAATGTTCAAAGAGCATTTCTGTCAAAGTGAAGAAAGGCTGAAGAAAGAGTAATTAGCTATTCTCAGCATCCCTAGGGATTCCACACAACCAAGAAAACCTAATCTGTTATAGATCAGTACAGACATCTCACGAAATGCAGTATTTAGCAGATAGCTAGCAAACACAATGCATTCTACTGTATATAAGTGGATCCAAACAGTGGGAAAAAACTATATAATAATGCAAATAAAATAAAAGACTACAAAAAGGACATTGTTGCAGTTAAATATTTGACATATAAGTAATGGATCCATTATCCAGAAAGCCCCAAATTACAGAAAGGACTATATCTTCTATTCATCTATTGACATCAATCACATTAAAAATAGATCATATATTCCTTTCACACAACGCATTACAAGAAGTCCTCAACAGTCAAATTTTCCCTACAACATGGTCAGATCACTCTATGATTACCTTTCTCTCTACACACGATACGCAAGACAAACAACAAATTTAAGGCAACTCAACTAATCATTGTTTAAAGACGAGCAGATAGTCACAGACATAGCCTCTAAAATCTCCACTTATTTTGCTGAAAATTACCTTCTGAAATATCACCAGTGACCTGTTGGGAAGCACACAAATGTGTGATTAGAGGCTGATTCAGATTGGGGAAAAAGGAAAAATAACGGAAATACTTACAACTACTAGATAAAATAACTACCCTAGAATTAACATAAACACACATCTTCCTATAATATATTGCAATGACAAAACACGTTTTTATGAACATGGCAACAAAGGCGGAAAATTATTAGCTAAAGTATTGAAATCTTCAAAATCCAGTCCCCACACTACGCATTAAACACAGAAAATCTCCCAGATAAAATTGCTTCAGCCTTCAGAGAGTTCTATACAACACTTTATCAATTACCAGGCCCGCTTTACATACACCACATCTTTTCCAGGAACATGTTAAAACCTACCTACAATAACTACAGCAAACCTACAACATCTTACCACAGAAATTTCAGACACACTAGAAAAAGAAATCACACTAGAGGAAGTAGAAACGGCTCTCCAAGAAACCAACACAGGTAAAACCCCTGGCCCAGATGGTCTCGTACTATAATATTTTTATCGAAAAATTACTCCTGTGTGTGTGCAGCATTTAATAGTATTTCAGAAGGATCATCCTTTCACAACTCTTCCCTTGAGGCACATATTACTCTACCGAATAAAGACCCTTTAGACCCTGGAATTACCAACCTATCATTGATTAAAACAGATGTAAAATTGGGCGTACATGATCACTTTCCTCTCACAAATTTTTATGGGCCCCAAAATGCTAAAATGGATATTATCACTATACAATAAACACACTGCACACCTAAAGATTAATGGAACATTATCGGAATCTTTTGACATTAAGAACAGTACACGTCAGGGATGCCCTTATCCCCCACCTTATTCGTTCTAGCCCTAGAACCATTATCCCACATTAGGTCAAATGCTAACATTAAGGGACAAGGAAAGACAAAAAAATAAATAAAATTTTTATTTTCTTTAATGAAAAAGAAACCTATCTCCAATATACTGTAAGTAAAAAATGTCTTAACATTTTTATAATAAACATGACTGTATGCAGTGAAATTCTCCCTTCATTTACTTCTGTGGATAGGAATTGTCAGACGGTCCCTCAGGAAAACAATCATACTTATGAACAGCAGAGGGAGCCCCTGCCTTAATTCTCAGCCATGCAGAACTCAAGCAGCTTTGTTTGTTTCCCTGTTTTGATAATTTATGATGATCCAGAAGCAGCCAAGACGACACTGAGAACATGCACAGTCTTGCAAAGATGTATAATAAAATTACAAGATGACAGCCCCCTGTGGCCAACTTTGAAAGCATAAATTGTATGTTTGATTAGGCTTGTAGTGCATTAAGTTCATGTTTAGTATACAAAATACAGCATTTCTAGCCTTATTCTATTTTAGACTTTCCTTGTCCTTTAAAGGTATACTCGTATAGACTATCCAACATAACATAGTTGCTTATGCAGATGATCTGCTATTTTTTTTTGATTGACCCTAAAATATCTATTCCAACTCTCAATCAGAAAATACATGAATTCGGAATATGCCGCAATTTCAAGATTATTTTCTCTAAATCCATTGCTCTAAACGTCTTTATACGAGAAGAAACTATACAATTTATGTCTCCTTACTTTCAGTATAAATGGGCCTCACCTACACTTACATAGCTAGGTCTCCAAATTACCAAGAACACCTCTAATTGGACTAAAATCAACATGACTATTTCCAAAATTAAAGAGGACCTAAAGTGATGAAAAGATAATCCGATCGCATGGTTCGGTAGAATGAATGTTAAAAATGTATATTTTGCCAAGGATCTTATACATCTTTCAGACACTTTTCTACCAATAGGAGAACCCTTGCTGAATGAGCTACAAAAAAATAATACAACACACAAACATAAAACTCTGGATAGACACTGAACAGGAATCCTCACAGTGCTATATCTTACCATCGAAAGACCGTTTCTACAGGAGACAAAAATTCCCGGACCACCCCATACTTTCCAACACCTTGACAATATAGGACAAATGTCGCATAAAATACTCACTTACTGTGTATCCATCACCTTAAATACCTTTAATCAACAACCCTGCCTTCAGTCCAGGATTATAAGTCAACAACTTCAAAGACTGGCAAATAGAAGGGAATCTACAACTATGCCATTTTATGTAAAAATTAATTATTAATAACTAAAGAAAACCTACATAAACTAAAACGATTTTAACCAATAGACCATATAAAATTTGCCAAAATTTCTTTCATAGCCTGGGGGGCCCACAAACATTGGGACGTGACCTCACTTCCTTCAAGACCAAGTGTGCATCCCAAGACTCACCAAAGCATGGTATCTCCACTCTATACAAATTGCTCCAATTACCAACCAAATGGGCATTATGGAATATATTAATAACTGGTCTAGAGAACTAAATATCCAGTGGGAATAGAAACAGATTGGAAACATGCTCTCCAAACTACTCAAAAGCTTGAGGTGCAGCTAAATCGAAGAGCTAAATTATAATATACTAACAAGGTAGTACACCACAGCTTCTAAGCTACAGAGCATCTCTAAAAACTAAAAAGGCACCAACATTTTTTGGATATGCAATCTCATAAAACCTTTTTGGAACGAGGTTTGCTCTCTATCTAGCCAAATTCTAGGGACTGATATACAGTACCTACGGATCCTGGGTATGTACTGTTATTCCACAGCCCACAAAATACCTCAACCTTCATCCTCATCTTAAAGCCACAACTATTGAACGCAACCAAAATCTTAATTCCATTGCATTGGAAAGCCACACCGATCCCTACGATTAAAGAGTGGCAAAATTTTTTTCTGAAATCCACAAGTTTGAAGAACTTACTGCCTAAAACCTAGAACAGTTTACCAAATACTCTAGTACATGGACAAGGTGACTTCTATTTAAAGATACTGACTCCTATAAAGCAAATAAGTAAAGGTCTCTAAAGCTCCCCATAGACGCAACGATCGTTCCCTGCCGAACGACCGATCTAAGGGAAGTCCGACCAATCTTTCAAATTATCGTGCGGTTAGTGGGATACAAACGATCGTACATCTTACGATTTTTCGTCCGACATTGGTCTGTTGATTGATCGGCCAGGTTAGAAAATCTTTATCGCTCCCCATGCAATCTACATATGTTTGCAGCGCAAGCAGGCTGCGATCCTTCAGTTTTTGCTGGCAATATCACCTGAAATGGTCTTTTTAGTTGATGGACACATCAGATCGTTTTGAGACAATCGTGGTCTCACGATAATCATTGGATCTTTCAAATATCTTTACGTCTATGGCCATCTTTAGGGTAGGGGCAGACAGGGAGATTCGGGGAGATTTTGTCGCCTGGCGTTTTTTGCAGGCGACAATCTCCCCGAATTACCTTCTCCCTGTCTGCCGATCGTAAAAGCACAAAGCGCCAGCGCCTGTGCAGACGCGGCGCGGCGATTTCCGGAATCGCCCGAAGATACCTCGTGAGGAAACTTCGGGCGATTCCGGAAAGGGAGCTGATGAAAAGCAGAAGATGATCAAAAAGCCTGAACCAGGAGAAAAAAAATTGACCAAGCACTGTCTTATTGCTTCTGACACAGGCACTTGTACCCGTAATAAAGTCCCTGCTCAATCCTCCTTAAGCAGTGACCTCCCAGAAACGAACGTTAGTGTGGCAGAATGAAGTTGGCAGGGCTCAGACAAACACAAATATGCCCCTGGGTACATAAGCTTAGGAGCGTAGCTGAGGTCTGTCAGCTGAAGACAAGAGACAGAAGTACTGACGTCTGGGTGAAGACAGCTGTAACACTGGTAATAAAAAGGCAGATTACATACAGTACATATGGAGGCTACAGAACATAATTATGAGAAAGCAAAGGAAATTTGTTTTCTGACAGCAGAATATGCAGATAAATATGGAGAGTGTGAAATATCCTTGGGGACAGGTTTGATGACAGTCACACAGATGTTGTAGTGCTTGGATAATTAATTACAAGTAAATCTTTCCAACAGTGACATAACCTGTAAGGTGCCTCTGCAGCTCCCTAAAATCAACACAGGACACGCTTGGCATTTTGAAAAATACTGCCCGACTGTATTCACTAGCAGAAGTCTCCCAACCCCCGGCATTAATTGCGCCCCCCCAAATAATAGCTCAGAATGGCCTGGATGCAATTCAACTTGTACGACCACCCCATGCTGCCCGCCTGCATTTTCGTCTAACTGCGGCTAATGATGCAGCTGCAAAAAACCTAGAAGGGGGGACACCGGGGAAAAAAAACCCGATTGGCTCTGCTGACCCAGACCCAATTCTTCCCTCCTGTGACGCTCCCCCACTGCCCTCCCCCAATCCAGACCCAATCCTTCCTTCCCATGACACTACCCCGTTGCGCCGATCCTGCCCTCCCTCCCCTGATTGTTTTAAAAGTATATATACGGATAATGCCCACGGAGGAGCGGCTGGTGGCAGAGGCCTCAGAGAGGTGCGGGGCCCATGGGGTAGCAGTTATACACTGCAGTTATTTCACTGACTGTATTGTTAATTTTTACTGTATGTGAGGCTGTATGCTACTCCATACGTTGCAGATTGGTATGCAACTACTAGGTTACGCATAATCTTGCTATATTCACAGTATTGCTGAGAAGTGTAGACAAGCAACAGAGAACAGACTCTTAAAGGAAAGGCTTAATCACAGTCACAGGCATAATCACCAGTGAGTATTATTATTTACACATATATATTTGTACAATAAATGGGAGTATACATTGGTTGTTTTTGTATGTAATCAGTATGTTGAATTACAGATACAATACTTACAAAGGGCCCTGCTGTCTAAAAGAGTATTACTACTAAGTTCAGACACCAAGACAGCAATCCTCTTCATTAAAAATTGCACTGGCCAGGGGAACTATTCTACTGAGCACTGTGCTGCCATCTTGTTTCCTGCTGCCCTAGGCTGTGCTCATGTGCAGTAGAGCAAAAGGTCGGCTTTTATGAGTTTCTGATCATGACAGTTGAGTCTGTACTAGTGACGTTGGTCAGGTCAGGGCCGACAAACAATTTAGGCCAAGCTCTTCCTGCCACCCATCCCACCTGTGACCTAATTATGTGCGGATTCCGGCAGTGTCTATATATAGACACTCCGTCCCCTCCATGACATCAGAGATGGGGGCGGAATGGGTGAAGGTTTATAAGGGGGAGGGGAGCAGCGGCATAGGGTCGGATGTGGGTGGAGAGCGACAGGTCAGGGTTGGGTGCGGGGGTGACAATATGTCGACCCACACATCACTCGTCGATACATAAATTCCTTGACTCCAACTCCAGCAAAAACTGAAAGTCTATCAACGTAGTTAAAATATAGTTTATGTAAACAAGTTGCTGTTTAGCCATGGGGCAGCCACTCAAGCTGCTGGAAAAAAAGGAGAAAAGGCACAGGTTACATAACAGATAAAACACCATTGTACACAGAGCTGATTTTTATGTGCTGTGTAACCGGTGTCTTTCCTCCAGCCTGAATGACCGCCCCCATGCCAGCTTGTTTTTACAGTGGTGTAACTACTGGGGGAGCAGGGGTATCATCGCACTGCGCCACAGCAAACGTGGTAGGGAAACCGTGTGTCTAGAGCAGGGGGTGGGGGGCAGGGCACATCCTACACCCAGGTCCAGAAGAAGCTAGTTACGTTACTGCTTATTTATATATCTTTTACCAGTATACAATATATGTTTACTTTAAAACACTTTCATATTTTGGTGCTACTTTTCCTTTAATATACTAAATGTATTTTCCATATTGATTGAAAGAAGTTAAGTATACAACATACAAGGCATTTTATCATTGCCAAAGCTCAAAAATATAAACCACATCCTTTGGTCGTTCTCAAGCAAAATCAAAGTTAAAGTATATAAACCAAAAACAATTGGAAACAACATATATATTAACTGAACCTGGCATATAGCTGCAGAATAGCGGTTATCTACAATATTATCTACAGTATTGTTCTTAGAAACAGACTTGCTTCTGCCATATCCTTCACAGAAGCTCTTAAATCTAATTTGATTATTTTCAGTGCTGGTATGTATAGTTATTAAGAGTCCAAGTGGGTACATTTTTGGAAACTCCAACTCCAGATACACAAAATTGCTCCTGACTGCAAAGATCTGGTTCTAAGTTTACTATATTGTTTATTAGGAAAGTATCCCCCCTTATACTGACATTAAATGGTTGGTTCGAGAATGGCTAATTCTAAGCAACTTTTCAATTTGTCTTAATTTTTTCATTTTTATAGTTTTATTTGACTTCTCACACTTTCCAGCTTTGAAATGGGGGGTCACAGACCCCATCAAAAAATAAATATACTGTAAGGCTACAAATGCATTGTTATTGCTACTCATCTTTCAATTCAGGCCTCTCCTATTTATATTCCACTCTCTCATTTAAACCAACGTACAGTTGCTAGGGTAATTTGAGCCCAAACAAGCAGATTACTAAAATAGCAAACTGGACAGCTGCTGAATAAAAAGCTAAATAACTCAAAAAACACAAATAATGAAAACTAATTGCAAATAGTCTCAACGTATCACTCTCTACATCATACTAAACATTTTTTTAAAGATGAACAACCCCTTTAACAGGGCAATGTAACAAAAATGTCTAAGATTTGCACCAGATAATGAACACTTTTCTACAGCACCATCATATTCTATAACACTGTACAACAGAAGGGTTTATACACCATATCTACAAATGGCATATTGAGCCCATACAATGTAAAATAGTAAGAATGATCCTACTGACCTGCCATCCCTTCTGCTCCATTGCACTTGGTTGAGTTCTTAGTGGAATGCACTTGAAATTCCATAGTTATGGACGGTTTCACTTGAGATCTAGAAATGCTTGTCCTTTAGTATGAGCCACTTTCTAGCCAATACACAGAGATTATAGTCAAGGCTATTCACTTTGGCTCACATTTATCCATAGCGGATTCTCTTAGCCTTGCAAGCTGGCTTTGCATTAAACAATGTTCTGCAGGGACATCAAGGATTAAAGCAGCCGTTGCCACAGTATCTTCTACCAAATATTCCACTTTCATCAGTCACCCCTCTCAATATAAATGTTCTTCCTTTAGCCATGACAGCCCACAGCACAAATATTTTATATGTGATCAGAGGATTAATAATCTATATATTAAAACCAAATGCAGTTAAACTACAACGATATATTGGGATTTGCAGTGCAACTTTTATGAACTAAAGCCAGCGTTGTACTGGAGTGTTGGAGGCCCACTGGGGCTTCCTCCACAGGGGCAACCACCCATATTGGGATTTGCAGTGCTTTGTTTATAAACTAAAGCCAGCATTGTACTGGAGGGTTGGAGGCCCACTGGGGCTTCCTGCACAGGGGCACCCACCCCACCCCTGGGCTAGAGTCCTGCGCGGGTGCATTTTTTGGGACCCGAACCAGACCCGTACCCGCAACCCGAACCCGCGACCCGCATTTTTTACCTGCTTGGACCCGCGTCCCGAAGCGTACCCGCAACCCGTGATCCGCAACCCAGACCCGCGACCCGCTGACCATCAAGAATCAGGAAGTGCTGTCATCATAAACAGGAAGTGACATCATCGGAAGTAGCCAGGATCAGAAAAAAAAGGAGTAAAACAGGAAGTGCTGTCATTGTAAACCGGATGTGACATCATCAGTAGTTGAAATGCTCAGAAAAAGGAGTAAAAATCCCTATAGCGAGGATCCGCGACCCGACCCTCAACCCGCCAACCTGCAGGACCACCGGCCCGCTTCTATACCCGCACCCAGAAATTCTACGAGCAACCCGCAGGGTACCGCGGGATTTTGCGGGTAACCCGCGGGTACCCGACCCGCTGCAGGACTCTACCCTGGGCCACCCCATCCCAAACTAAATCCCCTATGGGGGCGCCACAGCTACCCTACAGGCCCCCTGCCCTAACTGCATTCTCTTAAGGTATACCAAACCTTTTGATAAACCAAACTATTGCACTGAATTTGGGGAGTTGTGAAGCCATGGGGCTGGGTTATGAATGAACAAAACACATGAGGTTGGTTAGTTGGGGAGGTTGGGACAAAGAAGGGGAGCAGAGAGAGATGAATGGAGGTAGCAGTCAAGTACCACACAAGAGGCAAACCTGTGCCCACCTTAGCCCACGGGCCCTGGGGTTGAACTCATGGGGGGGTAGGACCTGTCTTCAAACTCCCCAATAAGGACATTTCACCAGATGATTACAACAAAGTTAATGTGCAGAGGTTTAAAGGACATGTAAACCCCCTCCACAAAAATGTAATCATTGAACAGCCTCTTGGAAATCTTTGATATCTACTGCCACTCTGGTTGTTAAAAGGTTAACAGTAAGGCTGCAGCATCCCCTTTATCACTTAGAAATAGTTATCTTCCTCTAACCCACTCTGCCCCCTCTCAGGAATTTGCTTTGGCTGTTGGCTCATGAGCATGCTCAGTTCTTCTCAGTTCAGATTACTAAGCACACCCTTTAGTCTATCAGCCAATGGAGAGATATCATTGCTGGTTCCCATAGAAACTCTAGCCGTCTGATCCTATTTTTTTCTCCTAACCACCTCTCTTGAGATCAGCTCAACCCCAGCAGAACTTTTTATGTAAGTATGTTGTGCCTGTGTAAACCTGCATTCTGCATTGCATGAACTTTACAGCATACTTGTCCTCTGTGCAGATAGGAGGGGGTACATGTAGTACAAATGATGTAGCTTGGGTGGGGAAGCTATGCACAACTTCTATACATGGCAGGAAAATGTAGGCTTTACACGTCTTTTAAGGTGGCGTATCTGGATGCTGAAGCTGCCACCTGCTGAAACCAGCAACCCCCTCTTTATTATGTGAACCCACCCAGCAACCCATGGATATCGTATGTACCTGCACAACCCTACAGACAATATAGGAGGACTGTCAAAATAACCATTGCAGACATAAATCTGCATGAGGACAGATGGACTGCTGAGAGAGACCATGAAGAAAAACTTGATTTCAGAAATTAAATATATTTAGAAATATAGAATATGTAATTGAATACATTTAGAAATATTTGTATTTCCATGAAATTGAAATTTGATTCCATACACAGTTGTTCCAATTTAATGAACCTAAATGAGTCAATGTAACCATAATGCAGCTGAGCTCAGAAATCATAGCAGACTATTTATGACAGCCGAACTCTGCATGAGTGCAATCACCGCTATATACTAATGCTCGGCAGTAACATTCCCGCCCTCAGAGAACATAAATCCTGCCCAATGCTGCTCATAAATTTTAGAAAGCTCGTAATGGTCAGATATGAAGTAAAGTGATATGTGACTGGATAGCAAACTCACAGAAATAACTACACTAATGGACACGTACTGAAATATCTCATGAACTAACTTGTATTTATAGATTAGTTTCTTCATAAAATATAATTTAAAGGGATACTGTCATGAGAAAACATGTTTTTTTTTTCAAAACACATCAGTTAATAGTTTTGCTCCAGTAGACTTCTTCACTGAAATCCATTTCTCAAAACAGCAAACAGATTTTTTTAATATTTCATTTTGAAATCTGACAAGGGGCTAGACATTTAGTCAATTTACCAGCTACCCCAGGTCATGTGACTTTTGCCAGCACTTTAGGAGGAAACTGCTTTCTGGCAGGCTGTTGTTTTTCCTTCTCAATGTAACTGAAGGTGTTGCAGTGGGACATGGGTTTTTACTAATGAGTGCTGTTTTAGATCTACCAGGCAGCTGTTATCTTGTGTTAGGGAGATGTTATCTGGTAACCTTCCAATTGTTGTTAGGCTGCTGGGGGAGGAAAGAGAGGGGGTGATATGACTCCAACTTGCAGTACAGCAGTAAAGAGTGATTGAAGTTGATCACATGACTTGGGGCATCTGGGAAATTGACAATATGTCTAGCACCATGTCAGATTCCAAAATGAAATATAAAAAAAACTGTTTGCTCTTTTAAGAAATGGATTTCAGTGCAGAATTCTGCTGGAACATTTTTCCCACGACTTCATCTGAGGTTGAGTTTAGGCAGAAAATTCCCCAATCCTGATGTTGGAACCCACATCACACTCTCAAACTGCCCAACGTAACAAGCAATCACATGTCTGTTACAGACATCAAAAGTGTGGAATTTTCTGCCAAAACAACCTAAAACAATGTCACAGGGGTATCAATATTTTTTTTTTTAACACTGCCCACCATAGAAGGGAGTCCAGCTAGAGTCCAGTGTGGGTCCATTTTTTGCGACTCGCACCTTACCCATATCCGAAACCTGCAATCCGCAACCCAGACCCGCATTCTTACCCGCTTGGACCCCCAACCCACAAATACCTTATCCGCAACTCAGACCCGCTGACCATCAACAATCAGGAAGTGCCGTCATTGTAAACCGGAAGTGACCTCATCGGAAGTAGATGTGCTCAGAAAAAAGGAGTAAAAATCGCCATGGAGAAGATCCGCGGCCAGACCCTGAACCCGCAGAACCACCGACCCGCTTCTATACCCACACCTGGAACTTCTACATGCAACCCACAGGGTACCAAAGGATTTTGCGGGTAACCTGCAGGTCCCCGACCCACTGCAGGTCCAGCCACAGCACACACAAAAATTTTATGTACTGAAGCTGGGAGGTTTAACCTGTACACGTTTAATCTGTACCCAACCCAAACTCAATATGCAGGCAAATTTTTCAGCCTCAACCCTCTCAATCTTCAAATCAGCCTGCACATCTCTAGTATGAAACATACATACCTCCAAATATTTTGGAAATGGAAAAAGGGACAAAAATATTTGCCGTACAGAGTGCGTCGAAAATGTTTGAGCATGCCCTTTTTTCTAGCCACATCATCTGATTACCATGCCCATTTTACAAAATTTGGCAGGTTATGAAAGTTTGAACACATTTCTGTAGTTTTTGTTTTACCAATGAAGATTATTTGCCCTTTAAGCTGGGTGACTTCTCCCAAGAGACAGAACTGTTAAAAATGTATCTTAAGCATCTATTCTGGGCTCTCTAAGAGTCAATTAAGTTAGAAACATTGTAACTTTTTTAGCCTTTCCAGTACAAACACAGGACTGTGGGTTGAGCTGTCAAAAGCGGGACTGTCCAGCTCAAAAACATGACAGTTGAGAGGCATGGCGCATGTGAATAAGGTTTGCACAGCATGTCTTGTATTCTCAAGGGCTCTTTGGCTCATTATGGACTTCCCTCCCTAAGCACTTTAGCTTTTGCATTTGGGGGGGAATGTAATTAAAGTTGCTAAGAGCAAAACATTGCGCACCAATATGAGTAAAAAACCACATCTCGCAATGTAATATTGTTCCTTAAATGAATATTGCATTGTGAATCGTTAGTTCGCAGTGCAAATTGTAATTGCACACCCTTAAGAAGTGCTTGAAGGTCTTTTGGAGCAAACATAGCGACTTTTTCGTTAAGAAGTTTTATTACATCGACAGCGCATTAGCTCAAACTAGAAAATTCGCAACCGGCCTTCCGCTGCCGGAAGTGGACGCTAAACAGTTTCTGGAGTCGCAAAAAGGTATATTGCATTTGCAGAATTTGTTTGCGCAAAGGCTTTACTTTTTGCATTGCGAATAGTTTTTTGCGTTACCGACTTATATTACATTCCCCTATATATGTCTTATTCCACAGGAGACATTTTTAAAGTATCTTAAAAAGAATGAAAAAAAGCTGTAGACAAGTGATGTGCGGATCGAGTTTTCCTTGAACCAACCCCTTCCATGATGTCATGAAAGGGGCGGTTCAGGCACAAGCCTATAAATTGAAGGGCTGTAAGCCAGCAGTGGGAGGTCGCGACCCACTACCTGAACCCACTGGCTCAAACATCACTAGTGTACACATTTTGATTTATGGCTCTTAACTGCACAGATGTATCCTAATAATTCAAACAGCTGTACTGGTTCATTGGTTGACGAGAAAATAATATGAAATTCTGAAAAAAAAATTTAACGCTTAATTTACCTGGATTGGAAAAATAAAAATGGCTAACAAAAGAGAAAAGGCCTATGCAGTTGCACAATAGGAGCACTGATTTAATAGAATTTATATGAGAGTTTTGTATGCAGGGATAATCCTGGCCATTTAGCTTGCAGTTTGCCCCCCCCCCCTGAAATGAAGACCAATTGAAAAGTGGCTTAGAACTGGCAATTCTATAAAATCCTAAACTTGTAACCACCCATTTAATTTAAGTAATTTGCACAGTTTCTCTATACATTTATTCTGTTGGACATGTTCCCTGTGCTGCAGGATCGGGGAAGGCTCCATGGAAAGACATTCCTACTGCGGCTGACACCAAAGGCATATAAATGACGGGGATCTAATAGAAATGCAGCAAACGCAAGCAGAATGTTGCAAATGAGACTTTTACATGAAATTAGAAGGGAAAGCATTTGCCAGTGATGAGCGAAAGGGAGAATACTCTGGTGGTTACTTTAGAAAATAGCTACAATTTTGCTTCATTCTGGTTCCAATATGTAGTGCAATTTGCGACAGTAATCACCGGAGATATAGCAGAGATTCCTCCACTGCCAAGCCGCATACATAAAGTGCCACAAAGTGTTCTCTGCGGATGTGATTTCCCAGGTTAATGTTCTTGCATCTCACTGTTAGTATAGGCCTGTTCTGTCTGGTAATAAAGCAATGTTATCTTATAGCCACCCCAGCCCACCTACACAGCTTCAAGTCTATCCAACATAGTGCACAGCCGTGGTTGTTCATAATGAAGAACAAGTCAGCCTTATGCCTGTAACAACTCTAGTTTCTGCCTTTAAAGGAATTGCTCAGTATATAAATGAAAACAGGGTTAATAAATAGGCTGTGCAAAATAAAAAACTGTTTCTAATATATCTGATATAAGTATGAAGTGTCCTTGACATGAAACGCATCAGGCATGAGTAGTTTATATCAATAAAGATTTCTAATTTTTACTCCATATCTACTGATCCATGCGTGACCTTTGAATGCCTTGCTCCAACATTTTGTTCTCTGTATAATGTATAAAGGCTGGCCAACTTTCGGCCAGATATCAATCAGGGAGGGCTCCATACACGGGCCAATAAGCTGTCAGTTGGCAGCTTTTATCGGGCCATGTCTGGCCACCTTAAAGGAAAACTATACCCCGAAAATGAATTTTTGAGCAAAAGATTTTTTATCAAATCAAGTGACATATTAAAGAATCTTACCTACCTGGTATATATATTTAAGTAAATATTGCCCTTTTACATCTCGTGCCTTGAACCACCATTTCATGACGGTCTGTGTGCTGCCTCAGAGATCACCTGACCAGAAATATTTCAACTCTAACTGTAACAGGAAGAAGTGTTGAAGCAAAAGACACACCTCTGTCTGTTAATTGGCTCATGTGATCTAACTTTATAGTTTGTTTGGTATGTTTGTGTGCACCGTTGAATCCTAGGATCCCAGGAGGCTGTCCTTATTTTTTAAAATGGCAATTTTCTATTTATGATTACCCAATGGCACATGCTTCTAAAAAGTGTATTATTATGAAAATGGTTTATTTACATGAAGCAGGGTTTTACATATGAGTTTTTTTATGCAATATCTGTTTATAGAGACCTACATTGTTCAGGGGGTATAGTTTTCCTTTAAGCAACCTTCCAATACACAGTCATTAAATAACTTTACATCTGTCGAACAATTTTAAAGGGGTGGTTTGCCTTTCAGTTAAATTTTAGTAATAGCAATTTTAAGCAACTTTTCAGTTGGTCATTATTAAATTTATTTTAGTTTTTTCTTTATTCTGACTGTTTCCTGCTTTCAAATGGGGGGTCACTGATCCCATCTAAAAAAATGCTCTGTAAGGCTACAAATGTATCATTATTGCTACTTTTTATTACTCATCTTTCTATTCAGCCCCTCTACTATTCATATTCCAGAGTCTTATTCAAATCAATGCATGGTTTCTAGGGTCATTTAGACCAAATTGCTGCAATTGCAAACTAGAGAGCTTCTGAATAAAAAGCTAAATAGCTCAAAAACCACAAATAATAAAAAATAAAAACCAATTGCAATTTGTCTCAGAATATCATTCTCTACCTCATACTAAAACTTAACTGAAAGGCGAACAAAGCCTTAAAAGCAATGTTTTTTTTTCCTCTGGACCGGACTTTGAAACAACATATCAGATGCAAGTTCATCAGCTCCTTCTACAGCATGGTTTCAGGAGTCAGAACCAGTAGTGCATAATATGTAAATCGACAGAAATATAGCAATAAGAAAGCCATTTCACAGTTTCCCAGATTTTTTTTTTTCTACATTCCTTTATTTTTTTCTAATACATTTCAGTGGGAGCACTGGAGCCGGATTTTAAGCATGTTTTCGAGCACTTTACATCATAGTTTTGCCACACTTTTCTTTAAAATCCCTGTGTAAATGCAACTTTTCCCACATTTTAAAGGGGTTGTTCACCTTTGAGTTAACTTTTAGTAAAATGTAGAGAGTGATATTCTGAGACAATTTGCAATTGGTTTTCATTTTTTATTGTTTGTGGTTTTATAGTTATTTAGCTTTTTATTCAGCAGCTCTCGAGTTTGCAGAGTCAGCTATTTGGTTTCTAGGGTACAAATTACCCTAGCAACCCTTGATTTGAATAAGAGATTGGAATATGAATAGGAGAGGGACTGAATAGAATGATAAGTAATAAAAAGTGACAATAACAATACATTTGTAGCCTTACAGAGCATTTGTTTTTAGATGGTGTCAGTGACCCCCATTTGAAAGCTTGCAAAGAAACAGAAGAAAATTGCTAATCATTAAAAAACTATGAAAAATAAATAATGAAGATCAATTGAAAAGTTTCTTAGAATTGGCCCTTCTACAATATACTAAAAGTTAACTTGAAGGTGAACCACCCCTTTAAGTATTTTTAAGTTCTTAACAGTCTAGAGAAAACCCTGACTTTACATTTAACATTTCCCAGATTTTACGTTTTTTCCAATCGCCTGGATAACATCAAATCTGGGCTCCTCCCCCACTAAGTCCTGCACTACTTAATACTGCTCCATATGCATGTACCTGTAAATTGCAGTAATTCTAAGTAACTTTGCAATACACATTACAATGATATCCACATTATTTGTAAATTATATTAAGAGCACTATGTCTGCCTAGTCTTATTCACTGCTGGTTCTGTCTTATTCACTGCTGGTTCTGACTTTTGAAACTATGTACTGGAAGCCAGCGGAGTAATAGGCCTATGTTGAAGGCTTCCTTTTCCAGGGATAGAACCAGCAGGACAGAAAAATGCTGGTTTTAATTGTAGTTCCATTTACAAAGAAATAAGGAAATGTATATAAGGTCACTAAAAATTCTTTTGTTTTGCTAAATGTTGATGTTTATTCTTCACCCCTTTAAAGTAGCTGAGGCCAAATGAACACAAAGAGAGCATATAACATCAGGAGAGTAACAGGTTTTTTTTGTGGGTCAATACCAGTATATATTAAATATTTTTCAACCTTGGGTTAAGTGGAAGGAATGTAACCCTAGTTTATCGCCTCTTAGAAGGACACAATGTTTTTCTGCTAGTGAGAAAGGCTACAGACCTGGCTTATCAGTCTGTACACACTGCAGCTGGGTTTGTGATACCTGCATTTTGCTGCCACAAATCCCTTCAGAACCAACATAGAGCATTACAGTATTTTATGGTTTCATTTGTGTCTTAGGACTTTGCAGCAATGCCAATTTCTAATGATGTTAAGCAAAAAAAAAAAAAAAAACTTTTTTTTTCTGTATGCTCCACCTAGTGGCAGAATGTAGAATATGTCAATATCAATAGTCATAAGGGTTTGAATAAAACAGACTTACACAGATACTGTATATCACTCTGAATAGTAAAGGGAAATTAATGGGGCAGGTGAACAAAGCAGTATAGTAGCTTTAAAGGGGTGCTTCACCTTTAAGGTAACTTTTATTATGTTATACAACGGCCAATTCTAAGCAACTTTTCAATTGGATTTCATTATTTATTATTTATAGTTTTATAGTTATTTGTCTTTTTCTTCTGGTTGTTTGCAGCTTTCAAATGGGCGTCGCCGTCCCCTTCTGAAAAAACAAATGCTCTGTAAGGCTACAAATGTATTGTTATTGCTACTTTTTATTGCTGATCCTTCTATTCAGACTCTCTCCTATTCATATTCTAGTTTCTTATTCAAATGAATGCATGGTTGCTAGGGTAATTTGGGCCCTAGTTACCAGATTGCTTAAAATTCAAACTGAAGAGCTGCTGAATAAAAAGCTAAATAACTCAAAAACCAAGAATAAAAAAAAATGAAAACCAATTGCAAATGGTCTCAGAATATCACTCTCTACATCATACTAAAAGTTATCTCCAAGGTGAACAACCCCTTTAAGGGAACATTATTCCTTATATCCCCCTCTGCATGGTAGACTCCTGTACTAGAATAAAGCTAATTTATTTAAATAATATTAGGACCTTAGGGAAAAAAAAAAAACAATTTGTACACATGCAAGGTAGCAATGCCAGATTTAAAGTGAAACGGTTTTCCTTTAAAAACATAACTTTTACAATTCTTTCTGTTCACCCCTTGCCTTTCTAAACCCCAACTGCTCCCTGTGCAGGAATCCTGCAGCTCTTCTTGCATGGCTACTGCATTGAGCAAGCACCCTTGACACGGGGCCTGTGGGTAGCACTCACACATAATAGGCTAGACTCTCAGATTGTAAGCTCTACAGGCCAGGGACCTGTTTCCTGTTTTGTATAAAAGAACATACACATATAAATGAACATATACATATAAATAACAAAAAATACATAGAAAAAGATATATTAAACTCTGTTGTGTACAGTTGCCCCTTACACGTGACTTGAAATACACAGAAATTAAAAAACTTAGTATATCTAAATTACTTTACTAGCTGCGTTATTTATGTGCAACAAACATCCAATTTTAACATTTGTAATATGTATACACTTATTGTTTTAGATGAACAATGAACAATGTGTAGTTTGCCAACTGTGTTTGCTGTTCCATTGTGAAATACAGAAGTTTAACATAGGGTTAATTCTGGTCACTACCTTTAAGACTTTGGTTGGCAGTTTGGATACAGCATTTGATTGGTTAGTGTTAATATAAATATATATGTGTCTAGTTGTTTGTCTGGCCTATGATTAAGTGCCCAAAAGGCACGAAACGCGTAAGGCATTTGGGATGTTGCTGTTCTAAATAAATAAATTTTTTAACTACATCGTGGAGAGTGATCCAGTTTTTGCCAACCTTTTTCAATTGATATTTTGTCACAATGCCTTCCTGAGCTGAAGGCTTATGGTGTGAGCACCTGGATCTACCAATTTATCGGCTAAAGGTGGCCATACACGAAGAGATCCGCTCGTTTGGCGATGCTGACAAACGAGCGGATCTCTCCCCGATATGCCCACCTTGAGGTGGGCGATATCGGGCTGATCCGATCGTGGGCCCTAGGGCCCAACGTTCGGATCAGTATGGGCGGTCGGATCGCGGGACCGCATCAACGAACAGATGCGGCCGCGATCCGACGGGATTTTTAATCTTGCCCGATCGACATCTGGCCGACTTTCGGCCAGATATCGATCGGGAAAGCCCGTCGGAGGTCCCCCCACACGTGTATGGCCACCTTAAGTTAAACCCTCAAAAATTTACAATTTGGAGCTTGAAGCACTATACAAATTTATGCATATAACCCCGGTCCTCTTGTCTCTGACACAAAGCTCATAAAACTTATTGTAAATGTACTTTGCATTTATTTGTATTGATCATTGTAAAGACACCTTGTTTGTTCTATTCATTTATTGTTCTGCTAAATAAATAAAAATATACATACATACATACATACATACACACTGCAGCTATTTAGCAGCACCAGATTTTCATCTTTGTATTAAAAGAGAACAAGCAGCCAGTGATTAGCTTTTGTTCCAATTATAAGAGCACAAATTACTGTGCAAATTTTACAAAATGTATTTACAGTAAACGTGTTTGTAACACAAAACGCGTATGTCCGTGGACACAATAAAACTTTTATACTTTGCTTCAACAACCGGGTGGCCTGGTCAACAGCCCGGTGGCCTGGTCAGCCTTTATTCTGAGTGTCTGCTCCATTGAATCTATCCATTTACAGTAAATAAGCTTGACTGTTTACATTTGTGCTCAAGCCAATCAGGTCATTTGGTTTGCCCCAAACGTGACATGACAGCTGTAAGGTCAGAGCAGTAATGGGGCACTGGGGGAAAGCAAGGGGTTATACAAAAAGAACAATGGCAATGATGATTTTAAGTTGTGTGACATAGGCAGATTTAGAATACATATTATAAGGAATTCCATGAATAAGTGGGACAAGTCCTTCTTGTACTCTAACAGCTTGAAACTCAAATTCTTCAGTATTCACGTACCAGGTCTCATAGAAGATGCAATAGATCAGACTCCAGCAAATATAGCCTTGGGCTATGCCACGCAGCATAGGACTGGTGGGTCGCAGGCCCTCTGGGTCTCCAATCACCGGGCCGCCCCACCTCAGTCACAACCCCCCTCCAGGCCCCCAAGCATACATGCCCTGTCCTCCAGTTGCTGTTGATCAGGGTAGGAAAGGGCAAGATCAAGGGGCAGCGTGGGCTGAAACAGGTGCAGATCTTGGATGGTGGAGCCCAAAAGCTTTTTCCCAGTGTCCTGTCAGCCCAGTCCAACCTTGTCACATTAAGATCTTGGTTAGGGTCCCCTACAGCTTATAACAACTTCACAGTAGGGTTGCCACCTGTCTGGTTTTGACCCAGACATCCTGGATTTTGCTAGGCCTGCCTGGGTCAAAGCTGCCTGCCCAGTTTTCCAAATTAGGAAATCCAGATAGGATTCTTCTTGATTGTCATGGCGACCTGCCCAATGACATTACTGCCCAGACTCATGACGTCAACCTACAACATCAGCCAAAGGTGAAAACCCTATGTTACTTAGAAAATATTAGTTTATCATCAGTGCAGTATTGTTTTGCCCCATATCTCAACCTGATTTTCAAGCTAGTAAAACAAATAGACATTCTCACCCCAAACTAAACTTCAGGCTTGGCCCACATGCCACTATTTCAGGCCCCAACACGGGGGAACAGCTAGGGTTGCCGCCTTTACAAGTGGTTAAACCGGAGCAAATGGGGCAGGCTTTGATGTTGAACTAAAATCTCAAATGCCATGAATGCTATTAAAAGATCTGAAAATAAAAAAAGTACAAGTGCTGAACGATTAAAAAAAAAATACGAAAAAAATACCAATTGTCCAAGTTTTTCGGACAATTAGGAAAAAAAGGTATAAGATCTGAAAACCCTGAATATTTTGAAAAAAAAAGGACCAATAGAATCAGCACATCTCCCTTTGACGTCTATGGGACCTAAACTGCTTTTATTTGGAGAAGTTTTGAATTAGAGCTTTTCGTGGTTTAGCTTTTCGTGGTTAGCAAAGTGGCCCCACACTGTATTACTTCTGGTACCTACAATACAGCTTATCAGAGCGTCTCATGGCAACCAGTGTCACATGTAATCTCTCTCTTTCATATATCTAAATATACACAGTATACAGCAGAACAACAAACTCATCACTAAGCAGGCTATGTATCCATAACACATTTACATTCACAGCCAGAAAGAGAGAAATAAGAAGAGCTGAAAAACACGCAACTAA
This sequence comes from Xenopus borealis, assembly GCA_024363595.1. Lineage (NCBI taxonomy): Eukaryota > Metazoa > Chordata > Amphibia > Anura > Pipidae > Xenopus > Xenopus borealis. The sequence continues at coordinate 207,207,536 of CM044431.1, forward strand.
ATTGTCTCGCTGTCAAGCAACTGAATTGACTCCAGAACATTCTGCTTCTTACTTACAGCGAGCTCGAAATGTTTCTGCTCAAGCTCAGGTTATTGGCGGTGTGAGTTAACACAGCGTTTATCCTCACCCCCAGGGGATCGTGGGTTCTAAAATTATTTTATATTTGGAAACAAATAAATATCACAAATACATGCATTTATGTTTTTAATCTCTTCACAACACAAAAATTCATTAAATGAGACAAAACTGCCAGCAGGAACTGCTCCGAGTGCCACAATTCATTCAATACCTAATATGATAATGGTACAACATTCAGTATCTGGCAAAAAATGTATACAGCCTCCATTTATCTCTATGAGGGATGGAAAAATCATCTCCCCAAAGGGGTCCCTTAAATGATTTTGCATTAGATACCAGTAAATCCCAGCTATGCCCTTAGCCATTTCTTGTAATACAGTAGAATCCAGTTTATCCTATATTGTGACCTTCACCTGGTGGACAAAAAAAACAATATTTAGTGTATGCTATAAGTCATTGATTTATAGAACTGGCCCCAGCAGTAAATGTTTATATATACTGATCTTGGAAAGGTTTCATCCCAGAAACAGTCTGTTTTTTTTCCAATAAAAAATGTAGAGTAAAAAATAAATAAATAAAAAAATTTTAGATTAGAGATGGACCAGGAGGCAGACAGTCAGTGGGTCAGAGGCAGAGGATTATTTTAGTAGCAAGTATCTAGCCAGTACATTTGCAAGTAAATAAATAAGTAAATAAAAGTTCCAAGGTCCCTGCTTGCTCACAATACAGATCAGGAAAAGGATAAGGACGAGAAAAACCTAGCACATGGCAGGTGACAAAATGTTAAGCAAACCTCCAGTGAATAAAATCACTGCATTCCTTCTCTATGCCATTGTTCCTGTTCAAAAAATGTTTTATAGGTCAATGGGAGAGAAGTGGAACACCACCATCTTTCCTTAATCTCCCAGAGGACCCTCGTGAAGAATTATGCTTGTGCACTAGTGTAGCATTGGAAATCCTCACGTGCAAGATCAAAGAGGGGAATAAGGCTTTCCTTGTTCTTTAAGGTGGCCATATACTGGCTGATCCTATTTATTTGGCCAATTGGGTCACAGGCCAAATAGAAGACTACTGTACAAGAGGCCATGCACTAATTATATCAGACCAAAGCTCAGATAATCCCCCTGCACAAAAAGAAACAACAAATGGTGAAGGGAGGTAGTTGTATACTGGTAATCTACCGCACAAGAGCAGACATAGAGCAGTTAAATAGGGCACAGAGGGAAACTGAAGCTAAAGTAATTAGAAAAATCATATATATAGTTTTTTTTATTTTTTTCAGGGCCATATTTTGTGTGTTATTAAATTCATGCTAATGACAGTGAAATTGCCTTTTAAGCTACTGCTCGTCTCCGTTCTCCCAAGAGACCCACTCAGTGGCGTAACTACTCCCTGGTGTGCCCCGGTACAGTATGGGCCCCTGGGCCCCCCTGTCGGGCCCTTAACTCTATAAATCCTATGCTGGAGTGTTGATAGCATGTGTGCTGCAAAGTCTCCCCCTAGATAACTGCCTGCCATAACCATTTTTGTCGCTCAGATGGGCCCCAAGGGGATGGGGGCCCTGGTGCAATTGCACCCTCTGCACCCCTGGTAGTTACGCCACAGGACCCACTTTTCTTAAATAGTTACAATTGTATCATATATAATTATATGTATAATTAAGTATTATATATATATGTATATTTTTCTGGTGTCATTGCAAGAGATCAAACAGGGACATTTCAGTAACAAACCGGGACTGCGGGCTGAGCTGTCAAAATTGGGACTGCCCCTCAAAAAACAGACTGTTGGGAGGTACGATATAAACATACACACACACATACTGCACACATCAGGCCCAGACTGGCAATCTGTGGGTTCTGGGGAAATGCCAGAGGGGCTGCTATAATGTGCCATAGAAATTCAGTATTTTGTGGGCTGGTGGTAGCTGTTTGGGAATCTGTGTACCTGAAATGTCAGGGCCTATTTTGACTCTCAGTCCTGGCCTGGCACATATATATATGTTTATTAAGGATGCATCTAATCAGGGTGCAGTTCGACATTTGGTCCACAATTTGCCCTTTTTCAGCAGGATTCGGCCAAATCCTCATGACTGGCTGAACTGAATTCGAACCAGTGTCGGACTGGGATGCCAGGGGCCCACCAGAAAACCTTAGACCAGGGGCCCACCAGAAAACCTTAGACCAGAGGCCCAACTTTCCAAACTATTATTCCTTCTCTCCTAACTTAACCACTTTATTCTCCTAGACTTTTAGATCTACTTACTGTACTCTGTTCTTCCATTCTTAAGTCTCTTTTTCCACATAAAAAATAGGGAATGAACATGAAATAGGCCAAATTGTTAGAAACAAGTGGGACCACTGACACCTGGGCCCACCGGGAGTTTTCCTGGTATCCCTGTGGGCCAGTCCAACACTGATTCAAACCATAATTTGCATATGAGGCGGGAAAGGAAATAAAAACAAGGAAGTTTTTTCCCAACTTTTTCCCATTTCCGTCCTTAACTTTCATATGCAAACTAGAATTCAGATTGGTATTCAGCAGAATCTTTCATGAAGGATTTGATGATTCAGTCGAATACAAAGTAGTGGATTCAGTGATTCCGTAATATTTTTTTTGTACATCTTATATCATTTTCAAGCACATCGTTGGTCAGCCCTAAGCAGCCTATGAGAAATCTGAGACAGAACCATGAAACAGGAATGGAGGCTCCCCAAGGCCTATACAGCAGTCAACAGCAAAGACTAAAGTAATAGGGTAATTTTTGGAGAATGCTAAAACAAACTTCTCTATGCTCCACTGGCACTTGGAAGCAATCTTGGTCTTCCCCCAAACATCGCAATACTCTCTGCTAATCTTAAAACACTTTCATTAAAAAAAATGATAAATTAACGTTACCTTCTTTATTATTTATAGGAAAGATTGCTCCATATCAACTGCCAAATTTGCCCTAGTTATTATATAGCTCTGGGGCCTCACCTGGAATGTCCAGTCTCCTTTCAATGTAATCTGTCAAACCTGCCTTTTAATTATCCCCTAATATATTGCAGATCAGGGAATAAACATGTTATCCAGTCAATTCTAATAGAGGAAGACACTTCAATAAACTGCTAAAATATCAACTGATTTCCAGCACCATAAAAATGCAAACGCAAAGCCCAAAACGAGAGAATAGAAAAGCAACAATATAATTACGGATGTCAGGCAGATGAAATGCGATCAATTGTGATAATCAAAGGGAGGAAAAACATTTTACCCTGAAGAAGAGACAGAAATTATAAATAAATCTATTTCCCATATGTCAAGCAGAAAATGCAGCAAAGTCTGTTTCATTGCCAGCAATATTAATGAAAGCAATACGTCTTCGAAGGAAGACATCAAACCAAGATGGAGAGGAAAGTGTTAGACCACTGGCTCTGGCTTCAATAAATATTCCTTTGCAGTTCATACTGAGGACACAGAAAACATTTACCCTTGAATTTTATAACAATTGCATATCAAATGCTGATCACAAGGCGTAGTGAACGCTGCATAGACTCACTGCCAATTAGCATGTCCTCAAATCTATAAGACAATTGTATTGAAGAAATCGGATCCGCACACACATATTCTTGCAGTTGGGGGGATTCCCCTTTTATTTCACCAAAGATTCAACGTTTCGGGGGGAACAATCCTCCCTTCATCCTGATGAATCTTTGGTGAAATAAAAGGGGAATCCCCCCAACTGCAAGAATATGTGTGTGCGGATCCGATTTCTTCAATACAATTGTCACTAAGGGACCTAGCCGGGTCTACGGGAGTCCAGCACCACATCCAGCAGTGTGAGTAAAATTGCGGGAGTGCGGTGGCAAAAATAACTCAAATCTATAAGAACCTTACTTTATAGTACTAAACAAGTACGGGATCAGTTATCCTGGAACCTAAAATCCAGAAAATCATGGCATTGGCTTATTTCAACAAACAATTCTTCATTTCTAACTAAACAGGCATGGGATCCATTATTCTGAAACCTACAGTCCAGAAAGCCATGGCACTGGCCTATTTCAACAATTCTTCATGGATTACTAATCTGAGTTCTTCTCTGAAATAAGGAAATACAGGTAAGGGACCTGTTATCCACAATGCTTGGCACCTGGGGTTAACCCATCAGTTAATAGTGCTGCTCCAGCAGACTTCTGCACTGAAATCCATTTCTCAAAAGAGCAAACAGATTTTTTTTATATTCAATTTTGAAATCTGACATTGGGCTAGCCATTTTGTCACTTTCCCAGCTGCCCCAGTCATGTGACTTGTGCCAGCACTTTAGGATGGAATTCCTTTCTGGCAGGCTGTTATTTCTCCTGCTTAATAGAACTAAACCAGTCTCAGTGGGACTTGGCTTTTACTATTCAGTGTTGGATCACGGGACCGCATAAACAAACAAATGCGGCAGCATCCGATGGGATTTTTAATCCTGCCTGATCAACATTTGACCGACTTTCGGCTGGAAATCAATTGGGGCGGACCGCCGAGGGCCCTATACATGGGCCAGTAAGCTGCCAACTTGCCAGCTTTAATAAGCCTGTGTATGGCCACCTTTAGATCACCAGGCAGTTGTTATCTTGTGTTAGGGAGCTCCTATCTGGTTACCTTCCCATTGTTCTGCTGGGGGGAAAGGGTGATATCACTCTTGCAGTACAGCAGTAAAAAGTGACTGAAGTTTTTCAGAGAGAGACTGGGAAACCGTCACTATGTCAGATTTCAAAATTAAACATTAAAAAAATCTGTTTGCTCTTTTGAAAAATGGATTTCAGTGCAGAATTCTGCTGGAGTACCACTATTAACTGATGCATTTTGGGGGAAAAAAAGTTTTCCCACGACAGTATACCTTTAAGTCTACCAAAAAAATGTACTTATATAAACCCTGTATAATTGTTTTACCATCAATATGGATTAATTATTTCTTAGGGTAGGAATATAAAGGATCTTTATTGCCGATTCACCCCTTTTGAGCCCTTGGAAACAATATAGTGTCTGAACACAGGAGAATGACTACTGAGGGCAATATACAGGTATGACAAATCAAGTCAATGCTCCTAAAACTATTTTGTTGGATATTCATTTTTTTTAAGATTGGAATTGCACAATTAAGGACAGCTTCAACTCGAGTGCCACACAATACAGTTTAGACCACACTTACGTTTTCTGCCCACATTTATGGTTGGGTGCACGTCACATCCAGGTATATAACTTTTCATCCAGTAGACAGCACTCCAGTTTCAATAAAACAGTCTTTATTGTTTTTAGGACAGCAGCATAATGCAACGTTTTCAGCGGTACTCCACGCTTTGTCAATTACCGCTCGAAACGTTGCATTATGCTGTCTACTGGATGAAAATTTGTCAGCATGACTGCCATACTTAAAAGTTATTTTATCAAGTTAATGGCTCTAGGAAAGGAGTCAGAGTCAAGGGCATTATAAATTGCAAGACAGGATATAAAAGAAAGGTAACATAGTATTTCTACGAGAAATGGGCCTGACAGTGTTAGCTTGGAGCAGCGTCATTCCATTGGATGATGCTAAAATTAGTGCCCCAGAGACATTCCTTTATGACCCTGCTATAGAAGACTATTATTTTTTTGACTAGGAAGAAGCGATGACTGCAGACAGCAAGGGTTTTCGACTTCTCACATGAAGAGCACTGTAGCAGTCAAAACATTCATTATGACATAGAGCAGAGGACTAATAGAAAGGTCTGAGATATAGTTGGGCCATTATTATGGGGGAACAAAAACATCTTTGTTTAAAACTCAAATTGTTTCCCTCTTAATAAAAACTATGAGCATACAGGAATGGCATCAGTTATCCAGAAAACAAGGGAAAGTGGAATGAGGCTGTGACCACAAAATACATATAGACAAATACAAGAGGTCTTCTGCACTCTAGCTGGAAAGGGTGGGAGCTACAACAAGGAGTAGTAACCAGCTCCTTGTTGTAGCTCCCACCCCTTCCAGCTATAGTCAGGTGATCCCACTGGTGTCTAATAAAAGGGCAACCAAGCTTGGGAGTTTTACTTTGAAAGCAGCAAGTAAGTTGCAGGTAAAACTTAGTTTCTCCCATTGACTTACACAGGAATTCGGCAGGTTTTAGGTGGCGAATAGTCGAATCAGAGTTCTTAAGGGCCGAGTATGATAAAGCTGAAAAATCTAAGAATATTTTTCAAAATGCATCAGTTAATAGTGCTGTTCCAGAAGAATTCTGCATTGAAATTCAGAAAATTCAGAAAAGAGCAAACAGATCTGACATGGGGCTAGACATTTTGTCAATTTCCCAGCTGCCCCAAGTCATGTGACTTGTGCTCTGATAAACTTCAATCACTCTTTACTGCTGTACTGCAAGTTAAAGTGACATCATCCCCTCCCTTTCCCCCACCCAGCAGCCTAACAAAAGAACAATGGGAAGGTAACCAGATAACAGCTGCCTGGTAGATCTAAGAACAGCACTCAATAGTAAAACCCATGCGTTCTATTCAGTTACATTGAGAAGGAAAAACAAAAGCCTGCCAGAAAGCAGTTCCCTCCTAAAGTGCTGGCACAAGTCACATGATCAGGGGCAGCTGGGAAATTGACAAAATGGCTAGCCCCATGTCAGATTTCAAAAATGAATATAAAAAAAAATCTGTTTGATCTTTTGAGAAATGGATTTCAGTGCAGAAGTCTGCACTATTAACTGATGCATTTAAAAAATAAAAAAACATGTTTTCCCATGACAGTTTCCCGTTAAATAACTCCCTAGTTGAATCTGACTGTTTCAACCAGAAAACTCGAAAATTCTAATTTCAAATTCACAATTTGACCCTAGATAAATCTGCCCCTTATTGTACCTAAACATAGATGGAAGCTCCTGTACATCCAGACAATAAAAACTTCTGTTTTCATGCTAATTAAAGGACAAGGATAGGTAAAAAAAATAAAATCCCATTTTTACTTTCTTTAATGAAAAAGAAATCCATCTCCAATATACTTTAACAAAAAAAAAAGTGCACCGTTTTTATAAGAAACCTGACTATTTAGTGAAATTCTCCCTTCATTTACTGCCCTTCATTTACTGCTGTTTATGGGAATTTTCAGATGGTCTTAGCTGGGCAGAATTCCAGCAGCTTGCAGTCAGCGACTGTGTAGAAATTTGTACTGGATTTTATTTTCGCCTTTACATCCCTTTTACTGTTTCCAACTCCAGCTACAGGGACAAAGATCATGGAGCCAGATTTAATCAGATAAACTGGGATTCTTTCTGGAGGATATTTTGCTGCAGCCACTGGTTCTGCAGAGTTGGAGAAAGTTTGTATTAAACAATACAAAAACTATAAAATCCACATTACATTACATGACAACACAGGACCCAGTGCAGTCTGTATATTCTGATAATTAATCAGTCTTGCTGTATCTGCTTCTGGCAGATATTATTTGACTTGTGCTGTTTTGATAATTTATGATGATCCCTAAGCAGCCCAGATCACACTGAGCATGTGCACAGTCTTGGTCTTGCAAAGATGTATAACAAAGTTACAAGATGACAGCCCCCTGTGGCCAACTTTGAAAGCATAAATCATTTGTTTAATTAGGCTTGTGGTGCAGTAAGTTCATGTTTATGTTAAGTATACAAAATACAGCATTTCTACCCTTATTCTATTTTAGATTTTCATTGTTCTTTAAGGTAATTCCAAGAATTCTACTCCATTTCACAGCACATTCATGGCCCCACTCTGTTGCAGCCATTAGTGTGACTAAGGAATACATAATGGGTAAAAAAAAGTGTGAATTTGTTTCAGTTATTACAATGTATGTATAAATAGTGTGCTAAATTAATTGAACATTTCCATTATTATATACAGCATATATAAGGCTACATTCTAGCAAGAGACAGTAGATAATAAAGCTATAGAACACAGTCTGGGAGAGCAGATCATTAAATGTGTGCCATTAAAATAAAGTGCTTTGAATGAACACAGAGAGACATTTCAGGAAAGGCACATGTAAAGATTAAATTTGGCATCTAACAACTGAGGAACTGTAGTTACTGAAAGCTTTAACCAACGCACACACACAAGCACAACAGACTGAAATTGGGTCACAGTGAAAGGACTGACTTTTTGCATACACTTTAATATCTTACAGAATGTGTTACATTTAATGTGTGTATAGGGGGTCATAGAAGCTAAGTAACAAAGCAAACACTGCATGACACTAAACTGGATTTGGGAAAGATTTCACTATACAGTAATTAAGTCAAAACTCCTGAGTATCATTTTATAGAACCCAACCCAAATGGTAAACCTCACATACTAGAACACAGTCTGCTAAGCACAAGTCGAGGGGAGACTAGTCAACCGCACACAAATTGCTGTGGTCGGTCCTCAAAGGTAAAACAATGGAAATCCAAATGCTCTTCCCCTCCAGCAGTTGCTTCCCATATTGAAAAAAAGGAAGCCGTCACTTTAAAAGGGCAATACAACCCTTGTTCAACAAGAGGGCAACGAGTAGGGCTTGTGCCTATTGCTTTAATCACAAAACAAATGAAAAAGGGACAAATTGAAGTTACTCCATGTTTGGTTCTCGTGAGGAAGATTCTGAACTTGTGCAGTTTAGCACAAATGTTTGACATTGTAAATTTCCCCTTTAAATTGGGTTTTTCATAATTTTCCGGAGGGAACATGGTGTCCACAACCCATTACATGCTAGCAGTGCCACATACAATTCTTCTGTACAAGACTTTAATAAAGAGATTCTCTGCAAAGCAGTCATGTCCTTAAAGGAGAATTTAAACCAGTAAAAAAAAAAAGCCATACCCCACCCCAAATAGCCCCCTCCCCTCAGCCTTACTGCCCCCCGGGGAAATGGCCCATACTTTATACTTGCCCCTCAGCGCAGATTCAGACAGCGGAGCTCCACGCAGCCACTTTAAACCACTTCAGTAAACTGACTGGGAGATTTCCGTCCATTTTGGTGCATGCGCAGTTGTCACAAATCGGAAAAATGCTCCAAATGTTCATGTGCCAATAAGTCAGTCTCCCAGTCAGCTTACTGAAGACCCGGAAGATGGCTGCGTATAACTCCGCTGTGTGAATCTGCGCTGAGGAGAAAGTATAAGTATGGGGCGTTTCCCAGGGGGGAGGGGAAGTTAGGCTGGGGGAGGATGCTTTTTTGCTGTTTTTTTTTTTTAACAGAGTTGAATTCTCCTTTAAACCACAAAATATCATACATAAATATATACATAATTACAGTTTAATGGCACACAAACCTCATCACAATTTTTTTTTTTTTTTTTTAAATCTAACTTGTTCAACTCGGGTGAATAGGATCGAGCCGAAAATGTGAATCGAGTTTTTTTTCTGAACATAACTTGAATGGCAGGAAGACTGCAAACATATAAGGACACAGAGCTTAAGTACTATGTGTAGGAAGGAGGTCCCTACCCTGTAGAGCTTACAGTCTGAGTGGTAGGGCGGCTAACAAACCGGCACAAAGCAGCAGGGAAAAAAGTGCACAAGGTAAATGCATTGTCCAATAGGTACCAGGACTAGATTAATGTTCAAGTGCTCCAAACGGAAGACTCTTAAGGGGGGAATGTAAATAAAAATTGCAAGTGTTGTTTAAAATGGCATTTCTGCGAGTGTTTAGCGCTGCTCGCAATGTAAAATAACTCATTAGTGAATATTACATCACTAAGCAAAAGGTAGCGTTAAAACCTGCTCTGGAGTTTCGGTAAATATTTAATTGCAAACTACCCTGTGCAGAGCAAAATGTTATAACATACACCGGGAATGTTTGCAAAAGTCATTTGGTCGCAAACTTTGAGAGTCTGAAATCAGTTAAAAAGGATGCAAACATGGTCACCAACATTTGCAATGGTCTTTGCGAAACATAATACATTCCCCCACTTGTTTTTTCTTGAAGAGATTGAAAGAACACTCCACATGCAGGAATTCAGGGATGAAATTCCAGAGGTAAGGAGCACCAAGAAAGAGGGGTTTTACATTAGAGGTTGCAGTGAATGTGGATGGTGTGAAAAGAAGGTGGCTCTGAGATGACAGAGAAGACAACCAGGAACGTAGAGGGAGACAGTGAAGAAATGAGGAGCAGAGGTGTGAAGGGCTTTGAATATTAGCAAAATGATTGTATATGCTATGCTAAATAAGCAGTCACACTTTTTAGTTTGGGTAGATCAGATTTTAGTTTGGGTAGAGAAGGTTCCCTTTTCCCGTTTGTGAGGGCTTAAGATTTAAGGTCTCATCCGGAGCAAAATATTGGGAGTGGAGCTCATAGAGAAAGGTGCACTCATTTTACTATAGAGCTACACTTGTATATTATAATAAGTAAAATATTCCCTTTTATAAAATATCAGGATATCAGAAGTCAACTCGGAATTACATGGCATGTTTGTAAAGGAACAGGAACATCAAAAAATGAAAGTGTTTTAACGTAAAGAAAATATCATGCAGTGTTGCCCTGCGTTGTTAAGCTGGCCATAGACGTAAAGATTTTTGAAAGATCCAATGGTTATTGTGAGACCACGATTGTCTCAAAACGATTGTTTAAATGTCGAATGTGTCCATCAACTAAAAAGACCATTTCAGGTGATATTGCAGCAAAACTGAAGGATCGCAGCCTGCTTGGCCCTGCAAACATAGGTAGATTGCATGGGGGCCGATAAAGATTTTCTAACCTGGCCAATCAATCTTAAGACCGATGTCGGACGGAAAATCGTAAGATGTACAATCGTTTGTATCCCACTAACTGCACGATAATTTGACAGATTGGTCAGATTTCCCTAAGATCGGTCGTTCGGCAGGGAAAGATCATTGTGTCGATGGGGAGCTTTAAAACTGATCTGTTTGCTTCAGAAACACTGTGATTTCAATTATTCAACTCGCACACCCTGGCCCTCCAAACAAACGACTACCTGGTGCACAGCAAAAAGGAATTCGGCATCCCTCAGTAAACTACTCTGCAACAAATCACCGGCACACAGGAACAACTGGCAACTGGCATTACCCCGAAACGTTGCATGCTGCATTCACAATAAACTAGCAAGGTTTTACCTGCCAGTTGTTCCTGTGTGCTGGTGATTTGTTGCAGAATTGCTTCAGAAACACTACTATAGTTCATATAAGCAAGCTGCTAAGTAGCTATGGCGGTTAGCAGTTGCTTCGAATATCCGTATAATTTACAATAGGGGGTGCATTATTCCCTAGATAGAAAGTGCTAAGAGGAGGAGACAAGCTTCTCTTTGACAAAAATAAAAAGTACATAACTATTGACGACCAACAAACTCAACATGGCAGACAAGAATGGAGACAGGCCAAAGCAATTGTACATAAAAAGCCATGTACACGCCTTTATTTTGTTAGAAGCAAAGTAATTTCGGGGAAGAAGGCCAACATCTTAAAACTTCTTGATTATTTTTAATTGATAATAGACAGTTGGTCCAGTTTTTCTTCAGTTTGACCTTTCACAGAACTCATTTTCTTCTCATATTTATACAGAAGACCTATTTGCCAAGGGCATACTATTCAGGATAGAAACCACAAGTGGGGCCCCCAAATAATGTCAATGCTGTGGGTTCCATATAGCTGTGCAATAAGGAAGCTGGCGACCACTTTAAAAATACAATTTTGCACTGGGTGCCATGTACATGTTCATTAGATTTACTCTACATTTATGTTTGGCATGATAAAGAAGACAAGACACCAATGCCATGGTTATCAGACATAAAACTGTGATTTACTAGGTTGTTTCAGGTTTAAGATCACACTGCACAATATACACTTGAATTAAACTTGTTTTTTAAAAAGCAAAAATGATGTTCACAAATCAGCAGTTACTGTCTGAAAGGTTTAATGCATTAATATTGATTAGCTAATGAAGAAACGGTGGCTGGAATTACTAAGTCCCTCTTCATACGGCCAAGGCTGAGGTCAACCACTACAAAGTAATTAGAAGAATATTGAAACAATAAAATTTAAAGCTGCACGTGATGGGATTTTAAGTGCACAAGATGAAGGGGATGCTGATGGATTAAGACAAAATCACAGTACGCTTTCTTCTGTGCATAAAGCTTTCAAGTATATTGACAGGTTCTTCGTCCCTTGAGGGATCGTACTTGATGGAAGAAAAAAATAATCAATATTCCCACATCTTCTCATTCAACAAGCCAACAGTAAAAGGCAAGTATGTAAACAAAGCAACCTATGGCTATAGATAACTCAGAATGAAGTGAAACAAGAATCAATCATGCACCCCAAACGCACAACATGTAGAGGGACTTAACATGGAAATAAAGAGATGTCCATCATTTTTATGACCTAGATAAAGGGAAATAAAATCAATGAGGATGCTACCTTAGAACTTTTATTAAGACCAACAATTCTACACATGAATATATTTGAATAACTCACTAGATTATAGGCTTTGCTCCCAGACAAGAGACTCCACGCCAACAAAACAAATTCTTCTGCCGATATCAGCCAATGGCAAACTAGAATAACTTTCAACCATAAATTCACAAGAATGAACGGATATATAAATAAGAGGGAGCAGGGATCTTAAATGATTGCTCATATTTTACAGATAATTATCTTTTAAAATAATATCTCTTGGGGTCAGTATCCTAAAAATTAATCTAATATAGCTTGAGCCACCTCTGTGAACACCTGGTATTACAACGTAAAAAAAAAAAAAAAACTACTTGGCATTGCACTGAAATACTGTAGTGACCAAGTCAAAATTTGTTTTTGATACACAAACAATATCTTGTTTCTCAAAACAATAAAAAGGACTTATTTATACAAATGTAAGTAACACGACTGATGTTGGGTAGAACACTACCCCTATCCAAAATATATAGGGGGTATATACATTTTTACAAGCTTTACTTGACTTTCCAGCCCCCTCCTTCACTATTATTATTAACGTACACTGAGGAACCCTCCCCTCCTTCCCTATCCTAAAGCAGGCACTCTCCTCTTGGGTGAAGACTGCATTGGCTCATTGATGCAGTCCTTTCTCAACAGCCTGCATTTTCTTTTATTATGAAGCGATCATTGGCCTTTTTGGCAACCTCGCATGTCAACGAAGTGCTGACCAAGTGCAGGGCAACTTAAGTTTTCTTGATGTTTCTAGCTTGGGAGAAACAAAAATGCACTTTTCTAGTAGTATGTGCCACTGGTTAATCCCAAACAGAAAAACTGCCATTTTAGATACTAAACACTATCTCCTGGCTCTTACGATTGAATAATACATGCTCACACAAAAAACATTGGCATTTATATATGTATGTTACTAGGGATGCACCGAATCCACTATTTTGGATTCGGCCAACCCCCAAATCCTTCTAGAAAGATTCTGCCCAATACCGAACCGAATCCAAACCCTAATTTGTATATGCAAATTAGGGGTGGGAAGGGGGGGAAAATGTTTTACTTCCTTGTTTTGTAACAAAACGTCATGCAATTTCCCTCCCTGACCCTAATTTGCATATTCAAATTAGGGTTTGGAATCAGTTCGGCTGGGCAGAAGGATTTGGCCGAATCCGAATCCTGCTGAAAAAGGCCAAATCCTGGCCGAATCCCAAACCGAATCTTCGGTGCATCCCTATATGTTACATCAGCCAATATGTCCTTTCTTCCCATATTTCTTCCTGTTACAGTTAGCATCTGATTTCTGGTCATGTGATCTCCGATGGGAACACAACGAATATCACGACATGTGAATATATAAATAAATGATGTAAAAGAACAAGGTTTAATGATAATTATGTTCCAATTTGGTATTATTTTAAATAGGTCAGTTATGATGTATGTTTTCTGTTGGCTAAAGGTTCTGAAGGTACAGATCTCCTTTAAAAACTCATGGACCTTTAAGTGGATAATGTAATTATAATGTTCAAATACATTTTATAAGGAAATCATTTAGTGCTGCCAATATAAATATCCTGGAAAGAGCTACAGATTGGTACCAATGTTAATTTTATCAACGTTTTAGCCTGGGGAGCAGTTTACTGTCAAATAATAATTTCCATACTTATTTTCAGGTAAAGAAAAAAAACAAAACAAAACACCAATTTGCAATTAAAGGGACAAGTACCACCATTCTGACATTGCCTTATTCATTGGGTTTGCTGGGGCCATAGGCTGGCAGAGTAATGCAGCCCCATTCTGACAGGGCTGTGGAGTCAGCACATAAATCCTTCAACTCTGACTCCTCAGTTTTTAAAGGGAGAGTAACAGCAAAAACTGAAAAACTGTATCAGTAATTAAAATAAAATATACTGTTGCCCTGCACTGGTAAAATCTGTATGTTTGCTCCAGAAACACTACTATAGTTTATACAAACAAGCAACTGTGTAGTCATGGGGGCAGCCATTTAAGATGGAAAGAAGGAGAAAAGGCACAGATTACATAGCAGATAACCGGTAAAACACCACTGTATTGGACAGAGCTTATATGTTAAGTGCTATGTAACCTGCACCTTTTCTCCTTTTTTTCCCATCCTGAACGCCATGGGTTTTCCGATTTGGGCTTTTTGCATCATTGGGGTATAATAAATCTCTTTTTTCCCCACACAAACAATTTGAGTTTATACCCCAATACGCTCGACCAGAATAAAAAATTGAGTTTTAGTAAATAAACCCCTTTGATTATGGCAAATCCTTTTGATAAAATCAGAATCTTGGCCAAATCCCAAATTGAATCCTGGATTTGGTGCATCGCTAAAGCTTATTCCCACAAAACCTTGCACAGTTCGGTTATTCTTGTTCTTGGCACATCTCAGAACATTCAGAGGCAACTTTAAAACTGTATTATATACTCTATAGTGATGTACTGCAATAAAGTTCATCCTAAAAATACGCCTCTTTATTCCGTCTAATAACTATTGATCTGCACTCGGATAATCTCCATTACTGTTTTCCGGATAAGTGGTTGTTCCATAATTTGGATCTGTATGTAACCTCATAGGATTGTTTTGCCACTGTTGGTATTAAGTAGAAGGTACTGTTTTGTTATTATAGAGCAAAAGGAAATAATTTTTAACATTTTGAATTACTTAGTGTATAGGAGGTGGCATTCCAGTAATTCAGTGCTTTCTGAAAAAAGGGTTTCCTGATAAGGGATCCTATACCTGTGTTAAAGAGTCGTTACAAGAAGTCACCACACCAGCCCCCTGCTTTGCACAATAGAAGCTTATATACATAAAACATACCGGGGACTACATACAAATACACATGCAGATTGTGAATGATGTAAGAGGAAAACAGGTCCCTGTTCGTTGGAGCTAACAATCTAAAAAGAGAAGGGAGTATAAGGGTAGAACCAGGGCCGCCATCAGGGGGGGACAAGTTTCCCGGGCCCGGGGCTGAAGGGGGGCCCGGCACTGCTGCATTTCCCCAAGAGCCGGGCCCCCCTTACCAGCGCCGAGCCTATGTGGAAGCGCGCCGATGCGGAAGTGCTGAACAGACGCGAAGGCAGCCGAAGTCCTGAAGTCACGGAAATACCCGAAGTCACGAGGAGCCAACACTGAAGTCCTGAAGCGGCGAAAATACCTGAAGTCAAGAAAGTATGCTGAAGTCCTGAAGCCACGAGTTCCATTCCACCAACACCCATGTGGGTTTTTTTTTTTTTTTAATCCCCTGGCCTCAAATGTTTTCTTTTAATACTCTATAGGCCCCTGTCACCAATTTTTTTAAAAAAATATTTTATGGGGCTCCAATATTTTTTTTTATTTTAACTTGTTAATGGGGGCCCTGCCACCAATGTTTTTTTTTTTTTTTTATATTTTTGGGGCCCCAATTTTTTTTTTTAACTTGTAAGGGGGGCCCTGTCGCCAATGTTTTATAAAAAAAAATTTGGGGGGCCCCAATTTTTTTTTAACTTGTATGAGGGCCTCTGGCACCAATGCTTTAAAAATGCTTTTATGGGGGGGGCCTTGCACCAATTTTTTTTTAACTTATAAGGGAGCCCTGGGGGGGGGTTTACTTTTTTAGCGCTGATGTCTGTGTGGTCTTTTTAACTTTGATGTGGATTCGGCGGGGATTGGGGCGGGGCTTAGATGCCTGGGTGGGCGGAGCCCAGGGGGCCCCGACAATTTTGTTGTGCGGGGCCCCGTGATTTCTAATGGCGGCCCTGGGTAGAACTACACGGCAGATTCTGGCGTGATTTTGGCTGATCTAATGCTGGGCGAAAAAAGGCTGCGTCAAGTCAGATGCGACGGGAATAAGGTAATATTAAGTCTTGCAGCTTGTAGCGTTTGCATTAGACAGTCGTGTTGCGTCGGATCAACACTGCGACACCATCTGACTTTATATTACTAACCTTATTTCCATTGCATCTGACTTGGCAAAGCCATTTTGTTGCTCAGCATCGGATCTGCTGAAATTGCGTCAGAATCTGCCGTGTAGTTCTACCCTAAGACATGTCAAATAAGTAAATTATGCATACAAAAATACACATGCAAAATGTGAATGATATAAGAGGAAAAGAGGTCCCTGTTCATTGGAGATTATCTAAAAAGAGACGGTAGTATAAAACATATCAAAAAAGTTAATTATTCTAACAGGTTACACAACACTGAGCCAAGTCTGACAAACTGATACAAAAAAAAAAAAAAAGATTCCAAAGACATAAATGAATATGTTCATGGAGCATTTATTTTATCAAGCAGAATCTGTGCTTTCCATAAGCAACATTTTCCTTGGAGCAAAATAAACAGTGACGGCCACTTTAGATGAGTTCCACGGGGAACGCGAGATACATTTGCTGTACCGTTTACAGCCTTGCTTGCTTGATTTAACAATTCTTGCTTACTTATATCGCCTTTAATGTCTGTAGCAACTGGAAAATTTATGGGATTTCTGTGCAAAGTTCCTCCCCCGAATTAAATTCAAGAAACATTTGGAGGTTTTCATATATTTCCTGCGGTCGTTTCCAGGCATCCCTTAAATTTATATGAAATGATATACCATTTCCTAGCTTGAAAGTTACCCTTAGAGACAAAAATTCATCAACACAAATTACACTTTCCTAAATCTGCAGTAGACATTTAGCCTGCAAATCCTGCAGTCATTCTGCAAGAACATCTACATGTAACAAAGTTCGTTTAGGAGCTTACACTCTTGTCTACGTGTGGTAGGTCTTCAAAGGAGCCATTCACCTTTAAGTTAACTTTTAGTATTTTATAGAATGGTCACTTCTAAACAACTTTTCGGTTGGCTTTTTTTTTTTTTTTTTTTTTTTTTTTTTTTTTTTTTTTTTTTTATCATAGTTTAACCAGTTTCCTTCTTCTGAATCATTCCAGCTTTCAAATGGGTGTCACTCACTCAATCTAAAAAAATGCTCTGTAATTCTAAGCTTTTTTTGCTATTTTGTATTACTTAACTTTCTATTCAGGCCCTCTACTATTCATATTCCAGTCTCCTATTCAAATCAATGCATGGTTGCTAGGGCAATTGGGACCCTAGCAACCAGATTGCTGAAATTGAGAACTGGAGACCTGCAGAATAAAAAGCTAAATAACTCAAAAACCACAAATTAAAACCAATTGCAAATTGTCTCAGAATATCACTCTCTACATCAGGGCTGTCCAACTGGTGCAACTTGTGTGTCCCCCCCACATGAAAGTCTGCCTGCTGTGTCTGCTTACTATGTGTAAGTTTTTATACTCTGCCTGACCTATGCTCCATGTGTTTGCCATTCTCTGCCTGCCCTATGTTCCCTGTGTGTGCCATTCTCTGCCTGCCCTATGCTCCCTGCGTGTGCCATTCTCTGCCTGCCCTATGCTCCGTGTGCGTCGTACTCTGTCTACCTTATGTTCACTGTGCGTCATACTCTGCCTGTCCTATGCTACCTGTGTGCCATACACTGCCTGTCCTATGCTCCCTGTTTGCCATACTCTGCCTGGCCTATGCTCCATGTGTGCCATAGTCTACCTGCCCTATGCTCCCGGTGTGTGTGCCATACTCTGCCTGCCCTATGTTCCCTGTGTGCTATAACCTGCCTGCCCTATGCTCCCTGTGTTCCATACACTGCCTGCCCTATGCTCCCTGTGTGCCATACTCTGCCTGGCCTATGCTCCATGTGCCATACACTGCCTGCCCTATGCTCCCTGTGTGCCACACTCTGCCTGCCCTGTGCTGCTTGTGTGTGCCAGCCACACTCTGCCTTCCCTATGCTCCCTATGTGTGCCATACTCTGCCTGCCCTATGCTCCCTGTGTGTGTGTCAGACCTCTGTAGGCTCCAGAGCCAACAACTGGATCAGCCCGATTGGGCCCTGTGTACAGGTGGCCAAATCAGGTCCAGACTTGTTTGTTGACCTTGCCAAAATACCTAACCTGACAGTGCATGGTCACCTTTACAATAAAGTTGTACAGGTCCTACGATTTTAGGATTTTCTTTAGAGTAATCAGAAGTATAAAAAAAAATGTTTACATAAAAACCTGGCAAATTGTTTAAAACAAAAGAGAAAACAAACCTAATTTAAAGCATTTCTGTAATGGAAAAAAATGAAAATAATAGAAGAAGATATCCAAATCAAGCTGCTTTCTGCTTTGTGCCTCCAAACATAAATAGCAGACATAATATTTGTATGGCAAGGACTCTCTGTTCTACTTAATATCAGCAAACAGTAACAATCCACATGAAAATTAATTCTCAGTATTGAAGGGATGTGTTGGAACAATTACAAGTTGTACAGATGCAAAAATATACAGTGCCTTACACATATTCAGACATATGACCAATACTCCCTTTTCACGGAATAGAAGATCTATGATAATTTTTCATTAACAGTTAACTTAGTTTGAATTTCCATAGACTTCATTTTAGCAAAATAATCTGCAAAAAAAAAATTATGATTTCCTTTTCTCTATAATAATACAACCATACAACTGTAGCAAACAGCATTTAAGGGGGGGGGGGGGGGTTAATAAAGTAAATTCTGATCAGGCTTTGTGTTCTGTGGGTCTGAAACCTCTGACAGCAAAGCGGGTGTGGGAGCTGCTAAGCGAGTGTTGCATGTGATCCAATGGGCACATTTACTAAGGTTCAATTTGATTTGAAGTGAAAATTTTAATAAAATTCAAATAAAAAAATAGCCCAAAATTCGATTCGAATTGGTCAAATTCGAATTCGATTGTCGAAGTACTGGCCTTTTAAAAAAAATTAGATACAACAATTCGACAGATAAAACCTACCGAATTGCTATATATCCCTATGGGAAGCTCCCATAGGATTGTTCCAAGGTTCTTCCTGATCAATATCTGGCCCTGATATGGAACGGGAAGATTTCAATTTCTTCTGACCGACCTGTCGGAGCCCCTTGGTGTCATTGTAATCCGAATGTTCGGCCATATGGTTGAACGATCGGATTACAATGACGCCAATTTTTTAATTACCCAGATATAGCCCTGCCCTGTTAGCGGCATATCGAGGAAAGATCCGCTCGTTTGGTGATGACAGTCTTGGTGCACATAGGTACCAATGACAAAGTTAGAGGAAGTGGCAAAGATTTTAAAAAACTAGGTGTAAAGTTGAGGGCGAGGACTCAGAGATATTACCTGTGCAACGCTAAGAATACAGCAGGAGCTTCGGGAGATTAATGCGTGGCTGAGAGATTGGTGTAGGCAGGAGGGTTTTGGAGAACTGGGCCGATTTCTCAGTCAGCTACAGGCTCTTTGCTAGGGATGGGCTGCACCTCAATGATGATGGTGCAGCTGTTTTGGGAGAGAAGATGGCTAGATGGTTGGATGAGACTTTAAACTAGGCGTGGGGTGGGAGGGTTCAGTAAAAGATTCAGTGGAAGATAGGTTAGATGAGATAGTGGGCAAAGGAAGGGAAAATGGGGGAATTCAAGCCCTTGGGTCCTGGATATCAAATACTATCATAAACCATTTTTATTCTAATAAGCAAAAATGTTATACAGGATTAGTTTTTACAGTTAAGGGGTTCTTCAGCTTTAAATTAACTTTTAGTATGATGCAGAGAGTGACAATTTGCAACTGTTTTTTTTTGGTTTTGGTTTTTTTTGTGGTTTTTGAGTTATTTAAAGTATAATGAGCAGCTCTCCAGTTTCAAATTTCAGCAATCTGGTTGCCAGGGTCCAAATTACCCTAGCAACCATGTGCTGATGAGAATGAGAATATAGAATATTAATAGAGGAGGGTCTGAACAGAAACAGGAGTAAGAAAAAGTAGCAATAGCAATACATTTGTAGCTTTACAGAGCATTTGATTTTAGAAAGGGTCAGTAACCACCTTTTGAAAGCTAGAAAGAGTCAGAAGTGGTGTTTTTTTGGTTGTTCACACTGAACTCAATGATTTTAGTTTTTTTTCCATTCCAGTTTTTTTTTTTTTTTTTTT
>CM044431.1:207230485-207242196 GCA_024363595.1 Xenopus borealis
GTTATCTAAAGATTTCAGAGACGCTGTTCGTTGATTACATTTTTGTGAAAAGGGTTGACATGTCCTTTTACATAAAGATCCCTTTTCTGAAAAAAACCCAAGTTCCGAGCATTCTGGTAACAGTATGTATACATCTTGTCATATTGGCTCACAGGAGATAACGGGCCAAGCAGCCCTAGGTGACTTGGACGGCAGCCACGCTCCCCTATGTGTGCGCACCCCCCCCAATACAGTGTGTGCACACATGCGCAAAACACCTGAGGGGAGGGCAGGGGAGATCGCCAGAGGGGTGGGGAGAGGGAGAGGAAAAAGCAGGAAAGGAGAGCGGTGGAGTGGAAGGGAGAGGGAGGAAAAAGCACTGAAGGGGAAGGCAGGGGAGATCACTGGAGGGAAGAGGGAGGGGACAAAGCTAGAGTGGAGGCAGGCCTGGATTTGTGGAAAAGCCACCTAGGCCCGGTCCTCGGGCGGTAAGATTTTAGGGGGGCGGCATGCTGCCTAACTACACCCACATAGGTTCAAAAACACTGAGGATGTGCAGGAGATACAATTGTTTTTAAACTTCCAGTGCACCAATCCCCATTGCTCTGGTCCCAATAATGAAAATTTGCACAAAAATGTGGAGAGGACAGGGGCGACAAATGGCAGTGGGCCTAGGGGTGCCTGCAATATAAATCCGGCCCTGAGGGGAGAGCAGCAAACATGGACAAGGGGTAGGAAGAAGACAGGTACCTGCCCAGCATCCCCCCCCCCCCCTTTTCGTTGTGCCCTAGGCAGGTGCCTCTTCTGCCTACCCTTAGTTCCGGCCCTGCTCACAGACCCGTAAACATGAAAAGGTAGATGTAGACAGAGGATTAAGTATTAACGAGAAACAAGAGGCATAGAACTTAGGAGTGCTTATTATAGAGTATTAAGAGTGCTTATGATAGATTACACAGAAGAGCATGTTAATATAAGTAGAGCTACTTGCCCTGTTTGCTAGGTTCATTAAATAATATGAATTAAAGTGACATTTAGTGTCTTGTATAATAACAAGGGCACAACTTTCATCCAGGGCTGTAATCCTTAGCATCCAATCAGCCTTAATTGGGCCTAGCTTTAAGATTGTTGAAAGCAGACATCTAATTAATTGTTTATTACTATAGGTTACTAAAGTAAACAAATCCATGAAGGGCAAACACAATGTGCATCGATGTGCACATTACAAAGCATGATGTTGCCCTATTAAATAACAGTTGCTTATTATTATTAGGGTTGCCACCTGTCCAGTTTTGACCCAGACAGTCCGGTAATTTGAAAGGTTGTCAAAACCATTACGGACACAGTAATCGGCCAGTCACAGTCATAGCCCCGCCCCCTCACATCACAGCCCGCCCCCAGCACGTCACAACCCTGCCCCTCAACATCAAGACCCCACTCCTTGCCTGGTCTCTACCTTCACAAAAGGTGGCAACCCTACTTATTATATATACTATAACAGCCCATAGAACATAGATGCCTGCTTTTTACTACAGTGCCAAGTCTATAGTCCCTAACACTATTATTTTTATTTTATTGTAGTTATCCTGGTTATAAGAGAAATTCTGGGTGGTTATTAGGGAGTAAAAACCATAATTTTAGGGGAGTAAATTTAAAATGTATATAAAAGGGACACAATGAGCTTTATATAAACAATCACCTCCCTTTGTTTCTTATGAAGGGACTTATGAGGGGGGTTTTGAGAGGGGTATGGAGGGGGACTATACCCCTGAACAATGTCAGTCTCTATATAAAATATCTTGCATAAAACAGCCGATATGTAAAAACCATGCTTCATTTAAATAAACCATTTTCCTAATAATATACTTTTTTGTGCCATTTGGTAACCATAGGTAGAACAGTTACAAGGGCCCTCTACGGGGATCCTACATTTATTTATTCTTTCATCCTCCTACGTTTCCCCTGCACCAGATCTAGAAATCAAGTAAGATCCAGAAATCACTGGAAATAAGATTGTTACCTTCAGAATAAGGTTGCTACCTTCCACCATCAGAATCCATGCAAAGAATCACTGGCGGTGCCTGAATGATGTTATTCTCTTCTTAAAAGATGTATATGGTTTACTAACCTATACTGTTTAGGGAAACGTAGTCAGAATCTAAAGTCAGTCTAAACATGAATTGAGAATGTAGCTGAAGTTTGATAAAATTAGTTCAACTTATTCATTATTGATTTGAGATGTAATTGGTTTACTTGTGTGCTCGCTCGAATGCCAATTTAGGACTCTTGAATTAACTCATTAAGCCAGGCCCAAACTACTCATAAATTACACGTGTGCAGCAGGAAAGAAAGATTATATTGAGAAACTCACATTTCACACTAATTAAACATGAGCTGGGTGGATTTTCTATTATACTTTATTTGATCCCAACTAAAACAGAACAAATCCTTAGTGGATGCAAAAAAGTCCTATTGATTTATTTAATGGTTAAAGGGGTTGTTCATCTTTGAGCTTACTTTTAGTATGATGTAGAGTAGGGGTCCCCAACCTTTTTAACCCATGAGCTACATTCAAATGGGAAAAGGAGTTGGGGAGCAACACAAGCATGAAAAATGTTGACGATGTGGTGCCAATTAAGTGCTGTGATGGCTATTGGTAGTCCTTATGTGGACTGGCAGCCTACAGGAGACTCTGTTTGGTAGTACACATGGTTTTTATACAACCAAAACTTGCCTCCAAGCCTGGAATTCAAAAATATTATTATTATCAACATGTATTTCTATAGCGCCAACTTATTTCGTAGCGCTGTAAAGTGAATGTGATTATACAACTAAATCACATGAATTACATACATAGAACATAAGGAGTTATATACATCACAATAAATACTGGTACAGAAGGTGAGGAAGGCTCTGTGCAGAAAGAGCTTATAATCTAAAGGGAAGGGAATGATATACAGGTTGTGGAAGTGGGCAAGATCAGAGATCGGTGGATGAGATGTCGTACTGTAAGTGGTATTGCATTGAGTGGTTAACAGTGATGGTAGGCTTCTCTACAAAAGTGGGTTTTAAGTGATTTCTTGAAAGCAGAAAGGTTGGGAGAAAGTCGGAGAGACTGTGGGAGAGAATTCCAGGGGAGGGGTGCAGCTCTTGCAAAGTCTTGAATGCGAGCATGTGAGGAGGTAATGAGAGAAGAGTTGAGTAGCAGGCAAGTAGAGGAGTGTAGTAAGCGGTTGGGTGAGTATATGGAGATTAGTTCAGAGATGTAGGGAGGGGCAGAGTTATGAAGTGCTTTGAATGTCAGGGTCATTAATTTGAATTTAATTCTGAAGGGGAGGGAAGCCAGTGGAGGGATTGGCAGAATGGCATGGCAGAGGAAGAGCGGTTGCTGAGGTGTATAAGCCTAGCAGCAGTGTTCATTATGGACTGGAGAGGTGACAGTCTCTGGAGGGGAAGGCCATTTAAATGAGTTACAATATAGTCTAGACGCGATATGACGAGAGAGTGAATAAGAATTTTGGCAGAATCTTGGGTGATAAATGATCGTATTTTGGAGATGTTCCTTAGGTGGAAGTGACATGATTTAACAAGTGACTGAATGTGAGGAGTGAATGACATTGAATGACAAAATAAGCACCTTGAGGCTACTGGGAGCAACATCCAAGGGGTCAGAGAGCAACATGTTGCTCACAAGGCACTGGTTGGGGATCACCGATACAGAGAGTGATATTCTGACACAATTTGTATTTAATTTTTTGTTATTTAAGGTTTTTGAGTTACTTAGCTTTTTTTCTTGGCAACTCTTCAATTTGCATTTTAAAGGAGAAGGAAACCATTTTGGCACAAAACCCCTCCCCCCCCCCCATTGCCACCGTGAAAGCATTTCGGGGAGATTAGTCGCCCACAGTAGCGAAGATTTGTTGCTTGTCAAACTAATCTCCCCATGTGCCCCCACCATAACAGGTCCCATACCTGTAAAAAAAAAAAAAAAACCACAGTCAATTGATGTGCACAAAACTATAAAGCCCTTTAAAGGGAAAGTAACACCAAAAAATAAGAGTGTTTTAAAGAATGTAAATATTGTGTACTGTTGCCAAGGGTGTGTTTGATTCAGAAATTCTACAATATCTTGTATAAAAAAGCTTCTGTGTTGCCATGGGGGCAGCCATTCAAAGCTGAAAAAGGAGAAAAGGCACAGGATACACAGCAGATAACAGATAAGCTCTGTAGAATACAAAGGGATACGTAAGAACTTAGCTGCTCTGTATCCTGTGCTTGAATGGCTGCCTCCATGGCTACACAGCAGTTTCTTTATATAAACTACAGTTGCGCTTCTGAACCAAACACACCAGTTTTACCAGTGCTGAACAACAATGCATTATGCAGTCATTACTTTAAAACACTTAAATTTTTTGTTGCTGCCGTTCCTTTAAGACCTATACAGAACAAAGGCCCAAAAGTCCACTCATTACATAATAAAGGTTGAAGATATAAGTGCAAGACTTCCACACCCAAACACTGGCTCAGACACAATAAGCACCCTGAGGCAGAACTGCTCCAGTCGGTATAAATGCTGTGCCGCTCCTCCTCCTCAGGCATAACCCAACCCTTCCATGCTACAGCTTCCCTGGATGAACAGGTTGACAATGTTTCTGCCGTAAACCCCACAGAAATGTTGGGCCAAGCAGAGTCAGCGGAATTCATTTGTAATTATGCTTATGGGTGACGCACCCTGCCCTATATGCAGATTAATTCATGTTAAAGTGAAGGTAAAAAGATTCCCACAACTCAGAGCGTATAAAAGGGTAACATATTAACTAGAGCAGAGTGAAGGAGCACAACGTTCATGGGGACAGCTTGAAAATAGTCATATGTGCAAAGGCACAGAAATCACAAATGCATTGCAGTATTCAATCTATATTCTACATCCAGAATGGTCAATACTTGAGGTTTTCCAGATAACAGATATTTCCATAATTTGGATCTTCATACCTTAAAGGGGTTGTTCACCTTTGGGTTAACTTTTAGTATAACGTAGAGAGTGATATTCTGAGATAATTTGCAATTGGTTTTCATTTTTTATTGTTTGTGGTTTTTGAGTTATTTAGCTTTTTGTTCAGCAGCTCTCTAGTTTGCAGTGTCCGTAATTTGGTTTCTAGGGTAGATTACCCTAGCAACCCTGCATTGATTTGAATAAGAGACTGGAATATGAATAGGAGATGGATTGAATAGAATGATAAGTAATAAAAAGTGGCAATAACAATACATTTGTAGCCTTACAGAGCATTTGTTTTTAGATGGTGTCAGTGACCCTCATTTGAAAGCTGAAAAGAAACAGAAGAAAATTGCAAATCATTAAAAAACTATGAAAAATAAATAATGAAGACCAATTGAAAAGTTTCTTAGAATTGGCCCTTCTACAACATACTAAAAATTAATTTGAAAGTGAACCACCCCTTTAAGTCTACTAGTAAATCATGTAGACATTAAATTAAGTAAATAGGCTGCTTTTGCTTCCAGTAAAGATTAATTATATCTTATTTGGAATCAAGTACAAGTTACTGTTTTTAAATCTGACATGGGGCTAGACATATTGTCAATTTCCCAGCTGCCCCAAGTCATGTGACTTGTGCTCTGATAAACTTCAGTCACTCTTTACTGCTGTACTGCAAGTTGGAGTGATAGCACCCACTCCCTTTCTCCCTCCCAGCAGCCTAACAACAGAACAATGGGAAGGTAACCAGATAACAGCTCCCTAACACAAGATAACAGCTGCCTGGTAGATCTAAGAACAGCACTCAATAGTAAAATCCATGTCCCACTGTGACTCCTTCAGTTACATTGAGAAGAAAAAACAGCAGCCTGCCATGACTGGGGCAGCTGCGAAATTGTCAAAATCTCTAGCCCCATGTCAGATTTCAAAATTAAATCTAAAAAAAAAAATCTGTTAGCTCTTTTGAGAAAAGGATTTCAGTGCAGAAGTCTACTGGAGCAGCACTATTAAGTGATGCATTTTGAAAAAAACCATGTTTTCCCATGACAGTATCCCTTTATCATATTCTGGAGCTTTCTGGATAACAGATCCCATACCTGTTTTTATGTATCACCCGTTATCCAGAATATTCTGATTTAAAGGGGTGGTTCACCTTTAAGTTAACTTTTATTCTGTTATAGAATGGCCAATTCTAAGCAACTTATCAATTGGCCTAAATTTTTTCTTTTTTTTATAGTTTTTTAATTATTTGGCTTTTTCTTTTGACACTTTCCTGCTTTCAAATGGGGTCACTGACCCAATCTAAAAAAACAAATGCTCTGTAAGACTACAAATGTTATTGTTACTTTTTATTACTCATCTTTCTAGCCAGTGACGTAACTACCAGGGGTGCAATTGCACCAGGGCCCCCACCCCCTTGGGGCCCATTGGAGCCACAAAAATGGTTATGGCAGGCTAGGGGGAGATTTTACAGCACACATGCCATCAACACTCCAGCATGCGTTTATAGAGGTAAGGGCCTGACAGGGGGGCCCAGGTGCCCATCCTGTACCGGGGCCCACCAGGCAGTAGTTACGCCTCTGTTTCTAGCCAGACCCTCTGTTATTCATATTCCAGGCCCTTATTTAAACAGATGCATGGTTGCAGAGCCAGGGCAGACTCCACAGGCGCCCTAGGGAACCTGGTGGAGCCAGCGCCGGCTGAGCACGCGCAGACTGGCAACTTGTGCACGCACGCGCAGACTAGCAACTTGTGCGCGCATGCATGAGTGGAAAGCGCAAATACATGGGGAGCAATGCGACCAGACATGGTGTAGGCGACAGAGCAGGTATGTGCCTACTCTGCCTACTCTGCCTACTCTGCCTACTCTGCCTACTCTGCCTACTCTGCCTACTCTGCCTACTCTTGCATGGTTGCAGGGTAATTTGCATTTTAGGCAATCTTGTTGCTTAGGTGCAAACTGGAGATCTGCCGAATAAAAAGCTAAATAACTCAAAAACCACAATTAATAAAAAAATTAAAACCAATTACAAATGGTCTCAGAATATCACTGTGTACATCATACTAAAAGTTAAAAGTTAATTTAAAGGTGAACAACCCCTTTAACGGGAAGGCCATCTCCCAGAAGGCCATCTTCCACAGACTACATTTGAATCAAATAGTTCAAAATTAAAAAAAAAATAATAATAATAATTTCCTTTTTTTTCCTGTCTCCAGAAAGCTTGGGAACTGGGGGTTTCATGATAACAGATCTTTCCATAATTTGGATGTTCATACCTTAAGTCGGCTAGAAAATCATGTAAACATTAAATAAACCCAATAGGCTGGTTTTCTTGCTTCCAATAAGGATTCATTATATTTTAGCTGGAATCAGGAACAAGCTACTGTTTTATTATTACAGAGTAAAAGGAAATCAATTTGAAAAATCTGGATTATTTGATTATAAAGGAGTCTATAGGAGACGGTCTTTCCATAATTCAGTGCTTTCTGGATAAAAGGTTTCCGATAACTGATCCCATACCTGTACCTTGTACTTGATCTAGACTAAGATACAACAAATTCTTCATGGAGACAAAACCAGCCTATTGGGTTTATTTGACATTTAAATTATTTTTCAGGAGACAAGATATAGTTATCCAAAAACATAAAGGTCACTTATCTGGAAAACCACATGACCCAAGCATTCTGTATAACAGGTCCCATATCTGTAATTTCTATTTATAAATTAAAGTGAAGTAGAAACCAACACTTGGCAAGAAGCTTTATAATGCACTAGCTTGTGCCTGGTCTGTTTTCACTCTTAATTACCACAGAAAACTATTGGCATTTCTTTAACAAACTATCTTTGAATCATTTTTAGATTCTCGTTTACTTTTAATAACTGCGGATTTTGTGGTGTGCAATCGGACAGTAAGGCTCATTTACAAACCAGCCACAAAGTCTCAAGGCCTTACTAATGATTTCAGTTTATGGTATAATATGCATGCAAAACATTACTAAAAGACCCAGTCATGTCCAAATATTGAAAAAAAAAAAGTGTCAGAAAAAGGAATTGAAAATAGATTTATTAATATGCAAGAGTACATACATTTATATAAAAAGAGAGAATGTGACCTAAGCTATAGTGCATATACAGTGCTCATGTAGTTACCAAGATCCATTAAAGGAAAACAAAAGCCTAAAACTGAAGACTGCTAAAAATGCCATGTTTTATAAACTGAATTTACTACTTTATGGTTAGTGGCAGGTTGGGAGATGGGGATGTCCGATCGTACAATGATTTGTACGATCGGATCTTTGCGTCTATGGCCAGCTTTAAGCTGGTCATAGATGCAACGATCCAATCAACAATTTTCGGACCGTGTGTGGAGAGTCCCGACATTTTTCGTCCGCCGGAGATCAGTCTTTTGGTCGATCGGCTGCCAATAATATCTCTGCGTGTATGGCGATCTGACGATTTTCACTAGGTTTTGTCGGACACAACTTTCGCACGATTGCGGTCAGGGCAGAACATCACCTGATCTGTGCTTCTACTACTTTATTTGATCTGAAGGTTAATAATTATGTAAAAATAACATTATCTTCACTTGCCTTAAGTTGTTGTTACTGCATAATGGAGCATGTCATGTATATTCCCTGTGCATGAAAGGAGAGAGAAATTCTACAGACAAGTACAAGTCATTGCATAGAACTGCTTGACAGTGTCACACCCATGGCTATTATTGGGGTATTGCATTCAGGGGCCTCATGGTAAGGGGAGCTCCAACAGTGAAATTTATTATGCATTATAATCTACAGTGGAATGTCAGGAGGGGGGTGGGGGGTTGGAGTGGTTGACATCCAAATCGGACGCACCACCGTCACGAGCAGTTTATATCAGGGTTCCCTCGCTGGCGAATTTGACGCCACACATCTGATTTGGACGCCACCACTTCCGATTTGGATGCTGACCCCACTTAGACAGATAATAGTCACAAATTGTATTCTCTAAAAAAATAATTGTGTTTCTCAAAAAACTAAAAATGTGGTATTTAAGGGGCAGATTTAGCAAAGGTTGAATTTCGACGTTATGTGAATTTTTTTTTAAGGAACGCAAATCGATCGAATAGGAACTGCCCAAAAATTCTAATCAATTTTCCTCTGGAAAAAAAAAAAAAACCTGTGAATGTCATGAAGGCAATTAACATCTTCATATAGTAGGGCATCCCGTTATTTTATATTTTCGGATCGTTCATAACATTTTTGGTTTTAGAGAAAATGAGTTTAATGGTGGTTTCAGAACCCTTCAATACCTCTAAAATCCAAGCTTAAATAAATGACCCTTTATGACTTTGTGCATTATAACTCCATTGTGTAACCAAGCTCATTTGCCAATAATAACCGTACGTGGCTTCTTCACTGTTTGTAAATAAGAATAGAAAACTACTGAAAATTTTTGCACATTAAATTTATTTTTTGCAAGAGCAAATATAAATGCAATGGCCTGCGATGCTGCCTGTCTATGTTCTATATCTAAATGATTAATATTGTCATAGTTAATCCATTACAATTAGCATGTAATAACACTTTGCATATCCACATCCTGACACATTTTGAAAACCATTACATTCCTGCAGGATGTTTTCGGGCCCTTTATTACTGAATAGTTATGCTCCAATCCACAGCCTCATTTACATTTTAACCACCTTTCAATCCAGAAGTGTTCTGCAATACAGCCTGCCACATACTAGCTGCACTCATCACCCTGCTCTGATAGGACGCAAGCACCCTGACAATGCCAGATTTCAGCAAAAGGGGCTTAAAATTAAATAATGAATATTGTAACCATAGAATGTGCTCTAACAATCTGCTGAAAGAATTCTAAAAAGGGAAGTTAAAAAAGGAAAGGAAACATGAAAAGGACAAGGAAAATATTATAGAAAAAGAATAACAAAATAAACAGATTGATCTGTGAAAGGAATCATATGGCTGTTTCAGAAGAGAGCCCATTCTCTCACTTTCCTGGGGTTTTTCTGTAATCTGGATCATCATAATTTAAAGGACATGTAAAGCCTACATTTTCCTCCCATGTATATATGTTGGGCATATCTTCCCCACCCAAACTACATATACCCCCTCTGTTTGCCAGCACCATCACATTTTCCTAAAACACATAGCAGCTTTCACCTGGCGGCCATTTTCCCTCTGATACATTATCATCTGAAGTAAGACATGTATGCTGTAAAGTCCATGTAATGCGGAATGCCCCTAAGTGGCTACTTAGCCCTCCGTGCAGGTTCTCAGGCGCCATCTTGTTCAGCAATGTGTTCTTCCTGGCACCGCCAAGCACCGACGGATCCAGGAAGAAGACGTTGCTGAAGAAGATGGCAACTGGGAACCTGCACGGAGGGGTAAGTCGCCACTTGGGGGCATTTGCCCGCGGAGAGAGGTAGGCAGGGGGAGAAGGTTAGTGCCCAAGGGATTAAATTCCCCTTTAAGTCTACTAGAAAATCATGTAAACATTAAATAAACCCAACAGGCTGACTTTGCTTCCAATATGGATTCATTATATCTTAGTTCAGATCAAGTACAGTACGGTTTTATTATGACAGAAAAAAAAGATTGGATTAAATGAATAAAATGGAGTCTATGGGGGGTGGCCTTTCTGTAATTAAATAAATGGGTTTACAGATAACAGATTCCATACCTGTACATTTTTATTCTAGAATTCTGCACGGAAATCCATTTCTGAAAAGAGCAAACACATTTTTTTATATTTCATTTTGAAATCTGACATGGGGCTAGACATATTTCCCAGATGCCCCAAGTCATGCGACTTGAGCACTGATAAACTTCACTCACACTTTACTGCTATACTGCTAGTTGAAGTGATATCATTTGATGTTACTGGCCCTTTAAGTTGAATTGAGAAGGAAAAACCAACAGCCTGCATGAAGCAGTTCCATTCTTAAGTGATGGCACAAGTCACATGACCAGGGGCAGCTGGGAAATTGACAAAATATACAACCTCTATGTCCAGACAAGTTTATATGCACTCCATTAACCTGATGCTTGATATGGTTCAGCTGTTTCTATACTACCAAAGGATGTTTTCTTGAAATACATTGCAAAAGGTAAGCTTGTTGCATATGCCCTGAGACTGGTCAGTTACTTAAAGGAGCTAGTCCCTGTGCTTGGTTGCTTGCCAGTGACTGTACAATTTGAATCAAATACTGCAAAATGTGACTTTTACATTGTGAATAAGGGCACTGCTATACTTGGAACGGATCTCTTTGCTGCATTACTACAGCACCAGTGTCTGCCACACAGCTGGCGTCTAAAATTTCACCACAAAGCAACACATCACTGGGCTGTGCAAAGAACTTTGTACACAAAGTAAAGTTGAGACCAGATGTAAAACCAGTACGCCAGAAATTGAGGCCATTACCCTACTCTATAAGGGAGACTGTCTCACAGGAACTAAAGAAACTGGTAGAGCAAGATGTGTTTGAAAAATCAGAATGCTACGAATGGGTTTCATCAATTGTAGAAATGAAGAAAACTGCAGGTATTTGATTGTGTGTGATCTCCGTGAACCTAATAAAGCAGTTGTTATGGATAATCATCCTTTGCCACACAGAGGAAACATTTTCAAAACTCCATAGACCAAAATTCTTTTCAACCCTGGATCTTAAGTGCTTAACATCAAGTATTACTGCATGAAGAAAGCAGAGACCTCACTGCATTTATCACCCATGATGGT
>CM044431.1:207262153-207354962 GCA_024363595.1 Xenopus borealis
TCACAACTGGTCAGCCTTCTTCTCTGTAGCTTTTGCTGAACTACAGATCCCAAGATCCCCTAGGAGTTCAGCAACAGACGGGACACCAGGCCACGGTTACAGACAAGTGGCTCAGATATTTATCATAGGAAGGGCGGTGCCACCATATTTGATAAACAACCTGCAACTCCAGCTGCTGACTACAATTCCCAGCATCCTCCTGACATGCTTCAGCTGTCATTGCTCAGAGTTCTAAGATTATGGGGGCCTAGGTCAAAATTCCTCTACAAACCAGACATTGGTGAGAGAAATATTAACACAGACTCAAAACTGCAACCAAAAAAAAAAAGCAACCAATAAGCAATCAACTCAATTGGCCAAGTGTAAGCAAGACGGACGATAGCCCATACCTGGTTGCTATGGGTTACTGCACTTGTGTACTTTTGCAGCCCCAGAACTAAATGAATCAGAAAGGTATACAGAACGGTATGAAATGATTACAAGGACTTGTCTCACCTCTTCTTCCTCCTCCTCCTCCGCCCCAGAATGGGCTCGTCCTTCTTGCCCCCTTGTCCTCTGTGCATTGCGCTGCCCCTCTGATTCACAGTCAGTGCTGCTGCCCCCGGACTGCGCCTGCTTCATGTCCCCTTCTGACAACGTCTGTGAGCCCGAGGAGGAAAGTGAAGAGGAAGACGAGCGATCGCTTCCATCCGCTGCCGCACCTTCTAAAACTTTCCTCTCCATTTCCAGCGCCGCCAAGAACCAATCTCCGTGTACGAGCTTGACAGCACCGTAAACCCCCCGCAGCAGCAACGTGGTGCCTCCGAACCCCGTTTACTGACATGGGTTATAAACTTGGTTAGTGCTCGCAGTGGGGGTGTTTGATCATTAAAAAGGCTGGTCTGGATCTTTTGGAAATAGCGTAGATAGGGAAAAGTGTCTGTGAGGAAAGTGCCGGGCTTCACACATCACGCCAGGAGAGTGGCGCTTCCTCCGGTATAAGCCTTCAAGATGCGCAAAGCCACCACCTTATTGCCTCGGGAATGGCAACGCAGAACGCCGCCGAATCCTTCCTAAGCGTGCAACAGCCTCTCGACTGTGACAGACAGCGCAAGCAGCCAATCGATGAACAGCATGGGAGGTGCCTGCTCAAGCACCAAACTGCAGGTAAAGGAGTGGATCTGTCACAGTGTGCTTGGGACTCTTAAAGGGACAGTTCAGTGTAAAAATAAAAACTGGGTAAATAGGTTGTAAAATAAAAATGTTTCTAATCTATTTAGTTGGCCAATAATGTAAGGTATAAAGGCTGGAGTGACTGGATGTCTAACATAATAGCCAGAACACTACTTCCTGCTTTTCAGCTCTCTTCAGCAATTTGAAGGGGGGTCACATGGGACATAACTGTTCAGTGAGTTTGCAATTGATCCTCAGCATTCAGCTCAGATTCAAAAGCAACAGCTATGACCCATGTGCAGGTCCAGACTGAGAATTAAAATAGGCCCTGGCATTTCAGGTAGTCAAAGGCCCAATCAGCCCACACAGAGGCCCAAACAGCCACCACCAGCCCACTAAATACCCACAGATTGTCAGTCCGGGCCTACCCATGTGCCCCCCTCAAATCACTGATAACCAATTCTGGAAACCAAGAGAGCTGAAAAGCAGGAAGTAGTGTTCTGGCAATTCTGTTAGACATGCAGTCTCTCCAGTCTTTATACATTACATTTTTGGCTAACTAACTATATTAGAAACATTTTTATTTTGCTCAGATCTATTTACCCAATTTAGATGTTTACATTGAAGAATTCCTTTAAAGGGCTCCTCCACCCCAAAAAAAAAAACATTTTCTACAAAATGGGCCATACTGGCATCCTATGCAACTTTCCAACATACACCAGTTAGACATTTTCAATAGTTATACAGTTGATTGCTGGTGAATTCAGTGTTGGTTGATTCTTTTCTGTTTTCTGGCTTTCCCAACTTTTAATCTGAAAACCAATTGAAGATTATTATTGTGCAATATTTGGTTCAAATATCAAACAAAAATTAACTTTCCCAGTTATGCAGTACATGAAATAGTAGAGTACTTGGAATACAAATAATGTAAAACTGATACCTTTATTTTCTAACTGAATAAATACCAAATACCTAAAGTTTCAGGAGGACATTTACCTTGTTAGAGTGTTAATGGAAGTGGCCATAGTATCCTCATATGCTTTTCATAGCAAGAGTTTGTTTTTTCTGTTGTGTCCCACACAATAATAACATAGAGAGCTTTAGGCCAGGGCTGATGGTAGATGAGAAACTTGTTGAAAGCATATGGCAGGCTCTCCAAAGCATACACAAATTGCCTATTGGTGTTAGCTAGGCACTTGGTTAAATGTCAGGATAACACTATTCATTGTAGGCCATGGGTCAACACTGGTTATCAGCTATATGGTTGGCGCTGTGAAAGTGTGTGGTGTAGCCTGTCCAGTTAAGCTAAGCCAAGACAATGCTGTGACATTCAAAAGGCTCACTTCCTCCACCCACTACTAGGCCCATTCCCAGCTACTCTACTGCTGCCAAATGGGATAACTTCATTATCCACTCAACCCTGGCCTTAGGCATTCTATTCCATTAGGTTATGTTCAGAGTGCTCTTAAAAAACCCAAATGATGGAATGATGCAACAAAAAGTAAGTGTTCTACCATATAGACTAGTACCTCCCTAAACATCAGTATCATAAGAGGTTCCCATAAATTACAGTTTAATGCCAATCCAGATAGTGGCAGAGAAGTGCTGCATAACTTTCTGGCGCTTTTATAGAAATGATAATTATGATGTCAGTGTCATAAAAAACATGAGATGTAGCTGACTGCAGGCTGAAGTACCATTTGACTCCTGTGTTTCCCATACAGCAGTGGACACCCAGAGATCCAAGAAGCCAAATTAAAGCCATCAAAGGGAAACAAAAAAAGCCTCAGAAGGGAGACAAAACAAAGCTGCTGATGTGAGCCAAAATGAAGCTATCAAAACTGCCAGAAGGAGCCTAAGATGCAAAAAGGAAGAAGACCGCCTGCCAAACTTTAAAGGTAAGTTCCACTGAACACCCAAGTTCCTTTTTTTTCACTTTTATGGGGGGACCTTGTCCACCAATGTTTTTTGTAAATTGGGGGGAAGGTGACCAATTGTTTTTTACTTTTATGAGGCAACCCTAGCCACTAATGCTTTTTTTTTTTACTTTTATGGGGGACCTTGGTTAACAATAGTTTCTTTGACTTGGAGGAGGAGGGACCCTGACTACCCAATATACGTGTGGCGATATACAGTATAGAAGAGGAGAGGACAGTTTTATGTTTATATGTGGGCAGCTTTTAATTTTAAAGCAGGGCTGCTTTTTACTCCCAGTTCAGCCATGATTCAGACCCTCCTCTTATATACATATTCCAGTCTCTTATGCAAATCAATGCATGGTGCTAGGGCAATTTGGACCCAAGCAATCAGATTGCTGAAATCGCAAACTGGAGAGCTGCAACATTTTCTGTGTACATTTTCTGTTTGCTTTACTTCCCCAGGTTTCTAGGAATGAGTTACTTTTTATAGTCATAACTTCTGGAGGTTATTAAAACGCTGCTACCTGCCACAGATTGCGCTTGAATCAATAAAAGAGAAGAGAAAATGGCAGAAGCACTTTCGAGG
Source organism: Xenopus borealis (assembly GCA_024363595.1). Taxonomy (NCBI): domain Eukaryota; kingdom Metazoa; phylum Chordata; class Amphibia; order Anura; family Pipidae; genus Xenopus; species Xenopus borealis. Next base: position 207,265,811 of record CM044431.1, read on the forward strand.
ATAGTATCAAAAGGAGGAGATACAGGCACAGAAAAAGTGAAAGAAGGCTGTTAAAGAAATCGGAGGGAAGAAGTGTGGGAGAACTGAAAAAAAAATTAAGATAATTGAGAAGGGAGACACTAAGCATGGGATTAAATGAGATAAAAGATACGTGGGACATATATAGGTAACTCGGGTGCTCATCCATGATGCTTATTAACCAGGATTGGTTTCGGGATTCTGCCAGGATTGGTTTTGGGATTCGGCCAGGATTTGGCCTTTTTCAGCAGGATTCGGATTTAGACGAATCCTTGTGCGCGGCTGAATTGAATCCTAATTGGCATATGTAAATTAGGTGTGGGAAGGGAAATGTGACTTTTTGTCACAAAACAAGGAAGTAAAAAACATTTTTCCCACCTTTTCATTTCCCGTCCCTAATTTGCATATCCAAATTAGGATTCAGGCATTCAGCTGAATCCCAAAAAGTGGATTCTGTGCATCCCTATTATTAACAAAAGTCCCTTATGAAATGGTTGCATATTGAAATTATAGTTAAACAGAAAATGTGTTTTTGCACATTGCAGTTAAAATAAAATAACCTTTTTTGGTGTATGGGATCTGTTGTTATGTGTGTTGCTTGCAGGCTAAACCCCCGAAGCCAGATATTTTTTAAAGCAGAGATGTCAGCCTTGTGGCCCTCCTACTGTTCTGAACTCCATCTAACAGCATCTTAAACTGTCTTTGGGAGATACATTTTAGAACTGCTGGGGGCTTTTGAATCTGACTCTCCTGAATCAAAGATTTCTGTGCTGTAACAAGGCTATTCCTTTCTGACTTACTTTTCAGTAATATTAATTTTACATGGCTGCGCTGGCAATAGATCAGTCTTGCAAAATGTATTTTTTATAAGTGTTCTACATTATGCAGAAGAACTGGATAGTTGCCCTGGGAGGAATGCCACCCAGTCAGCATTTCATACCAGCTTCCAGCACTAGGCTTTTATATGTTATATTTATGTTGTCAGTGCTTTGTCTTTAGGTCACAGATTCATTAAAAAATTTTTAAAAATAAGCTAAAATGTTGCGGAATTTTTTTTTTTTAGTTTTTTTTTTTTAAACCAAGGCTTAATATCTTTACAGTTACAACACAGCAATATTTTCTCAGGCTAGTATACACTAGATTGCATAGTTACTAAAGGAAACACTCTCATTAAAGGAGCAGAAAAGGCTTAATCACTGGAAATGGCATCTCCCCAGTGTTTAATTACTAACATCAGACCCAAAGATGGTGCTCTATTTCATTGGAAACTGAACCTGCTTGGGGTTCTATTGTATAGAGCACTACCATCTTGCTTCGTTTTTTGGCTTCTGATGAAGTGACAAGATTAGTCACGAAACGCGTTAAGCCGTGCTCTCCCTTGCCCTTGTTCCTACAATTTGGATTTATGGTGATGTTATTTTAACCACTTTTTGAAAATAAAGTTTTTGATCTTTTAAATGTGACACTCGAATCCAGCAATGTTTCCTCGGCAAGCCGACTAGTGCCTTATGTGATGTTTTTGTCATCTTGCTTCTAGTCCCTGCAATTGTAAGGAAGTCCACCTACCACCTCCGGCGTGCCCTCTCCCAAGATGGCGGCACTCTGTCACCAGCGCTATCACGCCGGCGCAAAGATGCGTTTAAACGTGCGCACGTCAACCTTGTGACGTCATCACGCCCCTCCTACGTTTGGTGCCAAACTGAGGACTATTTAAAGGAGCCAGAGACCTGTGATCACTGCCCAAATATAGGTCTTACTTAGTGAGTTCCTGGGTGTGTTATATTGATTTGATTCCTGTTGTTGACTTCGGCCTGCCTTTTACTATTGAACCTTTTCTGCCTGGATTGACCTTTCGCCTGGACTTGACTTCTCTTCTGCTCAACCCCTTGGATACCATAAACTGTATTGAACTTGCTTCCTCCTTGGTCCGCAAACCTTCTTGGAGCCTTTCAGGGCCCTGACAGCAATCATTGCTGTAGAGTCCTGTAGGGGGTCGGGTACCAGAGGGTTGCCTGCAAAAAAAGATTTGCAGGGTCTGGTTGCAGTCTTAGCCAAATTTCTTATATTATTTTAGCTATATATTCCCCCTTTAAACATGTTTTTTTACCCTGCCCACTTCTGGTGCACTTGCAGCAACAGTACTTCCTGTTTAATAGAGGTCAACAGGTTGTGAATAAGGCATTTGTGGGTCACGTCGTGCACTGTGTGCAAGCAGATAAAAATGTGGGTCCTGGTCGTGGGATGTAGGTCATGGGTCCAGGTTTCAAGAACTGGTTGCGTGCAGGACCCTACCTTGCAGCTGCCATAGAGCTGCTCTGAGTGGTGCACATGTGCAGTACAGCAAAATCGAGTATTATGGTGGCCATACACGGTGAGATCCGCTCGTTCTGCGATGTTGCCAAATGAGCGTTTCTCTGCCTGATATGCACACTTTGAGGTGGGAGATGTCAGGCCGATCTCATCGTGGGCCCTAGGGATCAGAACAGCACATATACGGGCGGTCAGATTGCAGGACCGCATCAACAAACAGATGTGGCTGCGATCCGATGGGATTTTTAATCCTGCCCGCTCGACATCTGGCCAACTCTTAGTAAATGTGCCCCTATGTCTTCATCAGAGTTACTACATCAGGTAGTTGTTTTGCCAGACTCTGTTTCAGATGTTCAATTTTCTGATTGAAGTGATTTGGACACTAAAAATTACTTTTTAACACATGGATGTACATATAGGTCACGTTGATCATTTTTGGTCTGTTTTTGCTATAATTGTTAGTTGAAGTTCTTAAGCCTGACTCTCTGACACTCTGACTTTGCCAACCTGACTGTCCCATCTCAGCTTGTTAGTTACAGTTTCTAATGCTAACGGACCCCCTCATACAGGAACATGGGATAACAGACAGGTAATGTAAAAGCATCATGCAAATACTTTATGGTACATTTAGAAGTAGCTTTCAAAGCCAATATTATAATAGATGTAAAAAAGAGTTAATTTCAGATGTCAGTATCTCTTTAAGGGCCTCAATGTTAAAGTTGATCTGTCCGACACGTACATTTAGTAGATGTTTTTGGGCTTTTTTTATAAAATCTTGTTGGCTCTGTGACCTCTTACGGTGGAACCCAGGTGTAGGCTACAAGGGGTAAGTCCCTGATGGTGGCATCTGAGATTAAACCGATAGTCTACCAGTTTTCTTGTTGTTCTTTATTATTACCGAGCCAGTTTTAGAGTTTTTAGAGGCAATATGACTATGAAGATTTTCATTCATCCAGGTAATGGTATATCTAATATAAATAATTCTAAAACAACTGGACTTGCTGAGTAATCCTTGAAGACGTTTCACTACTCATCCAAACAGAACTGAAGAAGCTGCTCGGATGAGTAGTGAAACATCTTCAATGATTACTCAGCAAGTCCAGTTGTTTTAGAATTATGTGTATTAGATATACCATGACCTGGATGAATGAAAATCTTCATAGTCAATAAACATTGATTAAATAACTCAAAAAACACAAATAATAAAAAAAATGAAAACCAGGTGCATATTGTCTCAGAATATCACTCTCTACAACATACTAAAAGTTTATTAAAAGATGAACAACCCCTTTAAGTGTTTGATTTAATGAGAATTTTAGTAAGAAATATAGGACAGCCTAATCAGTGATTTTCAACCTTGTGCCTCCACCTGTTAAGGAACTACAAGTCCCACAATGCAATGAAGGAGTCTGACAGCCACAGTCAGGCAAATGCATTGTGGGACTTGTAGTTTCTTAACAGCTGGAGGCACAAGGTTGAAAATCACTGCGAGCTGGTCTACCTGTGTATTCAGTGCAAAGTTCCTGGCATTCTCTATAGTATTTCATAACAGTTATTGCAGAAATGATCTAGTTTAGCTTTTTTTAGTTGAAGGGGAGGCATTTATCTCCAGGATAGACATGTCCCCTTGTGGAATCACGCTCTGAGCTCAGAGACTCTCAGAGACTCTTGCTGTGTTACTGATGACTTCAGAGAGCTGTAAATTCCGTGGCAGAATTTGGTTTCCGTTATGCTTATAAACAATTCCATGCTGGGTCTGACTTTAACAACTTTCTGTTGGTTATGTAATCTTAAATATTTTTTTCAACAGCTATGAAACAGTAATTTGAGGTTAATTTCAGAGGCTTCCATGAATTCACATTTAGCAAACCAAAAAAAAGATGTAGGCATTCAAAAAATTACCCAAAAGTATATTTAATACAAAAATCTTTATTGATACAACATCTCAATCCCCTTACATATTTCATGCTCCAAGAACACTTAGCCATGAGCTTTTTATTTTATACTGTATATACTTTTGGGTGACCCACAGGATTTTTTGATTGTCTACCCCTTTTTTTTTTAAATGTATGATATTTCACTCCCTTTGCTGGGGGTTTGGGGTTGGTGCCCCTGGATCAGGTTTACTTTTTGGTGAATAGTACTGTTTTTTAACCAATTTACTGTGAGTTACATATTACGGGTATGGGACCTATTATGCAAAATGCTACGGACCTGGGGTTTTCTGAATAAGGGGTCTTTCCATAATTCAGAACACCATAACATAAGTCTGCTCAAAATCATTAACCCAATAGCAGGGCCGGGCCAAGGGGTAGGCAGAGTAGGCACGTTCCTAGGGCACACAGCTGTGGGAGCATCAGGCACGTACCTTCTCTTCCTCTGCTACCCCCTAGTCCGGGCCCCAGTCCCCACTCAGGCCGGCTTGTAGCGCTGCAAGCATTGGTTCTTCGAGCATGTGCGCAGTGGTTCTTTGCACGTGTGCACAGTTTTAAGCGCAGTTTTACATGCTACCTTGGCCCTTGGGTGCCTGTCTGGAGTGGCCTGGCGCTGTCCAATAGGATTGTTTACCCACCAATAAGGTTTAATTAAATCTTATCTGAGATCAAGTACAAGAGTCTGTGTTATTATTAAAGAGAAAAACGAAAACGAAACATGTTTTAAAGAGGTTTTTCACCTTTAAGTTCACTTTTAGTGTGTTAAAGAATGGCTAATTCTAAGCAAAGTTTCCATTGGCCTTTTTTTCCAGCTTTCAAATGAGGGTCACTGAAAGGCTACGTATTCAGTTTTTATTGCTACTGTTTATTACTCCTCTTTATATTCAGGCTCACTCCTATTTATATTCCAGGCTCTTATTCAAATAAATCAAATCAATGCAATAGGTCTGGGTTAATTTGGACCCTAGCAACAAGATGCCTGAAATTGCAAACTGGAGAGCTGCTGAATAAAAAGCTAAATAACTCAAACCCCACAAATAATAAAAAAATTAAACCAATTGTGTGGTGTTTATACAAATGACCTGTAGGTGTCACTGTACACAGGACTTGTACTGTGCATACACAGGACTTTCTGTACAGCTTGAAAGTGAAAGTAAGAAGTTGCTGTTGTTGTGTAAGGCCTGTATGAGCCTGTGAATAAAGCACTGTTATACTCTCCTCATCCTCGGATACCCAACATAACAAATGGTGACAAGGATGTCTTTTCTACCTCTGCAGCATCCTGCACCTTTTCTTCCAAACCCTGGTGACCCTACCATACCTATTACTGCTTGGATTGGTATTACATTATTGCTGCTGACCAAGGCAAGATTTCTGCTGCTAGAAAGCATGCTTTACTTATTCACCGCCTGGGAGCAGAGGGACAGCGTATATCCTATACATTACCATTAACTGATAAGACTTATGAAACTGCTCTTACTGCTATAAAGAATTTTTCATGCCAAGTGTAAATGTGGTTGCTGAAAGATATAAATTCAGCCAAGGTGGACAACGTAATGGTGAATCCACAGAACACTTTGAAACAGCTTGAGGGAGCTGGTTGTAACCTGTGACTTTGGGAATTTAACAGATCAAATGCTAAGAGACCAAATGGAAAAAAAGAACTCACTTCGCATTAGAGAGAGACTGCTCCTAGAGCAGGATTTAACCCTTGCAAAGGCTATTACAGTTGCTAACGAAATTGAAACAGCAGTGGCAGAGGCTAAAACTCTCAGTCAAGGGACTGCTCCTAGAGCAGGATTTAACCCTTGCAAAGGCTATTACAGTTGCTAACGAAATTGAAACAGCAGTGGCAGAGGCTAAAACTCTCAGTCAAGGGACAGCTGGAAAGGTACATGTTGTGAATTCAGCACTGTGGCCTAATAATGTCACAGGCAAATACAATGCTAAGTAAAGGGATTCACCTACACTGCAAAACCGTGCAGCAAATACAAATAAAAAATACTGCTTTCACAACACAACAGACTGCAAATTATGTTACATATCCTGCAAAAGCTTTACAGTGCCGCAACTGCACAAAAGTAGGACATTTTGAAAAGGTCTACCATAGTTCTGTTAAAGATGTTCATGAAGTCACTACTACACATGTCACAGTATTACGTGTGGATAAAGCTGGTACATATATTCCAGACAAGTTTATATGCACTCTTAATGTCATTACTGCTTCTGCTGACAAGGGGCACTCCATTAACCTGATGCTTGATACAGATTCAGCTGTTTCTATACTACCAAAGGATATTTTCTTGAAATACTTTGCAAAAGATCCATTGCACCTGCCCTGAAACTGGTCAGTTACTTAAAGGATCCAATCCCTGTGCTTGGTTGCTTGCCAGTAACTGTACAATTTGAATCAAATACTGTAAAATGTGACTTTTACATTGGGAATAAAGGTACTTGGAAGGGATCTCTTTGCTGCATTAAACCTACAATTAATTGATCGTCTCATTACTACAACACCAGTGCCTGCCACACAGCCAGTGTCTAAAATTTCACCATAAAGCAACACGTCACTGGGTTGTGCAAATATCTTTGCACACAAAGCAAAGTTGAGACCAGATGTAAAACCAGTACACCAGAAATTGGGGAGATTGCCCTACTATATAAGGGAGTCTGGTAGAGCAAGAAGTGATTGAAAAATCTGAATCCTCTTAATGGGTCTCACTAATTGTTGTAACAAAGAAGAAAACTGGAGGTATCCGATTGTGTGTTGATCTCCGTGAACCTAATAAAGCAGTTGTTATGGATAATCATCCCTTGCCACACAGTCTACAGTCTTCAGCAGAGAAGGAAATCCAAAGGAGTTAATATAAGACAATGGACCACAGTTTGTCTCATGAGTTTGAATCCTTTCTGAGAGAGAGGAATATTGTGCATAAGAAATCTTCAGTGTATTACCCACAAGCAAATGGAGAAATTGAGCGATTCAACAGAAGTCTGAAAGAAGCACTACAGACAGCAAACCTTACTGAAAAATCTTGGAAAGTATTTACAAAAGAGTTCTTACATAACTATAGAGCATCATGCCATGCAACAACCCAATCATCTCCAGCTGAATTATCACATGGCAGATAGTGATGGGCGAATTTATTAGCCAGGGCCGAATTCGCGGCGAATTCCCGCGATTCGCCGCTGGCAAATAAATTCGCGAATCGCCAAAAAAAAGCGAGTCGCGCGTCGTTTTTGACGCGACGTGCCGAAAACAACGCGCGCCGAAAATGCCGCGATGCGCGTCATAAATGACGCGACGTGTGCCAAAAGCGTCCCGTGACTTTTTCGGCGAATCGCGGGAGATTCGCCCATCACTAATGGCAGACAGATGCACATTAAGTTACATGTTGCAACTTGCAGACATCAAACTTCCACAAATAATGTGCCTACAGACTCATCTACTGCTGGCATTGTGAAACATCACTGATATAAAAAGTGGTGCAAGAGAAGTGCACTTTCAGCCTGGATCTTCAGTCAGAATTAAGAAACCAGGAATACTGAAACAAAGACAATCTAAATTTACTACACCACTTGAAGTGAGACTCCAGCGAGGACCATACACATATGAACTGTCTGATGGACATATATGGAATGCAAGTAATCTTGTTCCTGCTAGATATGACTTTGGAGAAGCTCCATTTGATGAAGGACATTTTCCTACTCCTGATGCCAACTGCAATAAGCCTGAAGAAAATGAACCTATAAGGCATACTGAGGGAATCAGAAAACTACCTGCATGGACCCAGGACTATGTGATGTGAATAATGTATATTATTGCTTTAAGATGCATTGTTGTTGTTTATTACATCTGCCCAAATGCTTTATATATGAGGTGTTTATACAAATCGCCTGCGGGTGTCACTGTGCACAGGACTTGTACTGTGCATACACAGGACTTTCTGTACAGCTTGAAAGTGAAAGTTACTGTTGTTGTGTAAGACCTGTATGAGCCTGTGAATAAAGCACGGTTATACTTTACTCATCCTCAGCTACCCAACATAAGAAATTGCAATTTGTCTCAGAATTTCACTCTCTAAATCATACTAAAAGTTAACTCAAAAGTGAAGAACACCTTTAAAAAGGATTAAAATTGAATCTATGACCTTCTATGACCTTCACGTAATTTGGAGGTTTCTGGAAAACTGATTCTATACCAGTACTACATTTGGATTTCTACACAAAGAATCCTCTCAGAAAGCTATGTCACCAGGCTGACATACAAACAAGGAGCAAGGATGTATGCAAAGCCCTGCAATCTCTAGTCAGAAAAACAACAAAAAGCTCAAAGTAAGTGATCTCAAAATTCACATGGCTGCTGAAACAGAAAAACAGGAAATTTATTTGTTTTATTTTCCCTAACAAATGCGCAAATAGTGTTTTTTCATACTGGGGAGAATTGTACATTTCCTCCAAATACTTTCCAAATGCTTTGCTTAATGGCTCTCATGGGAACGCTTCTTTATTTTCCAGCAACTCAACCCTGTATCTGGGATTAGAACTAAATTTGATTACACTGTGAAGACTGAGATTCTTATATGTTGTGAGATGACTTTATATCAAATAAACATTCACATGCAGCACTAGCAAGCACCCTGCAGAAGGTTGGGGAGAATTCATGATTGGTTTACTTGTGGCTTGGAGTGAAACTTCACAATGTTTCCTGCAGAAAAGTGGTTTATGCACAAGGCTGTGGGTAAAACTGTGTAGAACAGGTAAAGGCATGAGCAGGAAAGTGTAAGATCAACTAAATTTAAGGGGTGGTTCACCTTTAACTAAAATTTTGGTATTTTATAGAATGGCAAACTTTTCAATAGGCCTTATTTTTTTTATGACAGTTTCCAGCTTTACAATGGGGGGTCACTGAAAAAACAGTAATCTCTGTAAGGGTAAGCATTTATTGTTATTGACGCCTCTCCTATTCATATTTATATTCCAGTCTCTTATTAAAATCAATGCATGGTTGTTAAGGTAATTTACACCCTAGCAACCAGATTGCTGAAACTGCAAACATGAGGGCTGCAGAATAAATTAAATTAAATGGCAAATAATAAAAAATGAAAACCAATTGCAAATTGCCTCAGAATATCACTCTCTACCTCATACTAAAAATTAATTTAAAGGAGAACGACCCCTTAAGGTAGGTTGATGATCAGCTATATGCAGGGCAGAACGGATAGTGCATCCATGTATATATAAGGAAAAAAATTTTTTACTCAGTTTTGTTTTTATTTAATGTAAGGCAATCTATTAATATATTGTCTAACAGCCTTATTATTTAAATGCTAATAATATTCTTTCCCTTCATGCTCCCTCATGAATCAACATTGTTGTTGATTCATATAATCTACAGTTAGGGTGACTTGTATGAACTGCCGCAACTCATACATAAAGTCTGCTCCAGCTGCTGGTGGAATCACTGGGATCATAGATTCTCATTTCCTTTTCAGCAGATTCACAAATTATTATAAATGCCTGTCAGTTTTTGCTTCCCCTGAGCTTGCTGAAATGAAATCGTGATTCAATCTCTGGCTACTAGGAGATTTCTATAGTAAAATATGTGAACAATCTTTCCTGGTAAAGAGCATGCAGTACAGAGACTAGCTTTAAAGAATACCCACATGGTCGTATTTGAGTATGATTTTGCATATGTCATCTATTTATTAGAAGATAATATAGAGCCCTGAAGTTTAGCTGTTGCTTGTGAGGTTCCAGTAGCTGTAATACAATGAGAAAAAGACCCCTAGAGATCTAATGCTGTCAGACTTAGCAAACTATTGTAGGTACACTATATATCCAGAATATAAGTATGAGGACACCTGCTTTTTGACATCTGATTCCAAAAACTAGGGTTTTAATATGAAGTTGGTGCAGCCTGTATCCTCTACTTTTCTGGGCTTTCCAATTGATGCTGGAACATTGTTGATTGGATATTCTTCCATTCATACCTATGAGCTAGGGCACTGATGCAGAGTAATGAATTTGGACCACAGTTTGCATTTCCATTTCTTTCAGGTGTTCAGTTGGGTTGAGGTCCAGGATTTTATGCAGGCTAATCAAGTTCTTCCACTAAACAAAATCTGTATGGGCTTACATGGTGTAGGGACCCATAAGTGTAATGGCCCTTATGGCTTCATTCCCTGCCAGTGCCTCCATTTCCCTGTTGCTGGGTTAGAACCCATGTAACATATTGGTATAATTTGCATACCTGTTTAATTGGTTTTATATGGTGACCAATTTCTACAGTGCTGTAACAAAGTGCTTTCTGTTTGGCCTGCAGCAGTTGGTATGGGCAGTTGTTCCACTGAGCCTGGAGTCATCAAGGCCCCAGAAGTGTTACACCCTAAAGGGACAACCCCTTTAGTGAAGTCAGGGTACAGGGACCCTGTGAACGAGGTGAGCTGTTGTGCAGTGTTGCTTCTGTTATAGAACTCTATAGAGAGAGTGAGACAGTGAGGCTTAGTAAGAGCAACTCAAGCTCCAACTAGTAGGACAGAAGGGAGTAGCTCTACCCCAGGCGTTGCTTTGCCTGTAGTGAAGGGACCACAGTCAGGCTATGGCAAGTATTTTGCATTCAGTATCTAATAGAGGAAGACTGACTGTGTCTTAATTGAAGCCAACACTCAATCAATTGTAGTATCCACTGGCAGTCTTGTGGGTGGAAATAAAACGTAATATTTATTAGCCCTAGTATAAAATAAAAAAGAGAAAAATAGGTTGAAAACATAAAATCTAGTAACTAAATCTTGGGATTTTAGGTATATATCAATTAGTAAACTGTATGTAACTTAATAACTACTGTATTAGTTATCACTGTCCAAGCTATATCGTACACCTGACCAACCAACCAACGCTTTCCAGCAGTGCTGTGACCAGAATTGGGGAAATTTGAGAGGGGATTGTATTTATAATTGCAATAGTGGTATTAACCCCTGTTAAATCTTAAGCATACACAAAGGTATAAGTTATTCCACATGGGAGGAGGTGATCCTGAGCGCAAATTGGTCTATTGAAGTCACTATTTTAAGGGTGTATTTAGAAACTATACCCCTATAGTAATTTGCCAAAAAAAAAAATTGTATTTGCAATATAGGAAGCTGTCACGATCGGCACTCCAGAACAAGGCTAGGCTCCCTGGTCTCGGCTCTTGCTTCCACCTATAACAGCCGCCAATAACCTCAGGAGGAGCCCTCAGCTAATTGGATGCTACTTTGCAGAGTAGCCAAGCAAAGGGTACTGGACTAGCAGAGGGGCACAATCGTTAACAAAGTATTTTTGGGCAAAAGGTCACAGTTCAAGGAGCAAGCAGAAAACTTAGTCAAAACCAGGCTGAGTTGATGCAGGCAGAATACAGAGTCAAACAGGCAGAGGTCAAAGCCGGAAGATCAGTCAAGAAGAGTCAAACAGGCACAGGTTTGGATTACAGAGTGTAGAATAGTCAGTTACCAGGCAGGGGTCAGGATCACAGAAGTCAGAGTAGTCAAAAACAGACAGGAGTCACAGCAAGAATTCCTGAATTAGTACAGTATATCTAAGATTGGCAAATGCTAAATATTTCCGTAATTGAAGCAGCAATGATCCAGGACTTCAAACTTGTCACAGGTGGTCACCATCCTGGAAAGTGTCTGTGACACTCACATGCTTAGTGGGCTCTGAGCAGCTGTTGAGAAGATAAGCTTAGGGGTCGTCACTAATTATCAAGCAGAAAATGAGGTTGGTCTGTAATAGAAACTGATGCTACAGGGCTGAGTATTTAATTCTGATGCTAATTGCACTGGTTTCTGTGCTGCCATGTAGTAATTATCTGTATTAATGACTAATCAGCCTTATAATGTGACTATATTTCTATTCTATGTGTAGTGTATATTGTGAGTGGGTCCCTAAGCTCAGTAAGTGACAGCAGCACAGAGCATGTGAATCAGTGAATCAGCAGAAAAGAACATGGGGAGCTACTGGGGCATCTACTGGGGAGACACAGATTTTTACTGCTAAAAGGCTGTGGTTGCCTTGGGCTGGTACAAAAGCACAAAACATAATGTACAACATTTTTATCTACTTCTTTAGTTAAGCTTTACTTCTCCTTTAAAAATAATTTAAATATTAAATAAACCCAACAGGATTGTTTTGCCTCCAATAAGGAGGAATTTTATAATCATTACGATCAAGTACTGTTTTATTACAGAGAAAAGGGAAATCATTTTTAATAATTTGAATTATTTGATTATAATGGAGTCTATGGGAGATTGCTTTCCTGTAATTCAGAGCTTTCTGAATAACAGGTTTCCAGATAACAGATCTTATGCATGAATTGTACTAATTTTCCTGTTCACTCATTTAGTACATGAGTGCTGATTGTTGATGTTTTTCTTTCTTACCATCACCCTCTGCAAGGCTGAACAAAGAGGGAGGTAAAATCACCTTAAAGTGCTGCTTTTCTACCTTCTCTCTCTCTCTCTGTGGTTTGTGACTACTTTATATTCTTTATTTCACTCCCTTTCAAAAAATGAGCCCTGCCATTTGCCTGTTTGTCTGTAACAATATAGTATTGATCTGTCACACAGAGAGTTCCTGCACAACTGTTCCTGTTATAAAGAGTAAAGCTTTTTGTTGAATTATGACTTTATATAGCTAACACAGTGCTACGAAATATGCTGGGCTGGCACTATAGAAATACATGTTGATAATAATAATAACTTTATACGGGGAATATAATGCATATTACTTTCAAACCGGCACTGAAAAAAATGAACTTCATTGTTTATTGCTCAAAGAAATTATCTGCCTTCTAAATAAAAAAAAAATCTCAAACCTTGGAGAAGGGAAATGTCAACTTTTCCCAGTCATTTAATTGTAATAAATAAAAAAATGTGTTCAAAATCACAAAAATATAGAGGTGATTAGGGTTGACACCTGGCCGGTATTTTTCTGGCCTGGTTATTAAAAATTATGATTGATCCCAATGTTAATAATAGGGAAAAAAGATAAATAAATAGGAAGGCCAGTATTTTTTTCCAGAAAAGGTGGCAACCCTAGTGGAGAGTAATGTCTTTGGGAGACTTTTAATAGATAGTGGTATAAGTAGAATATACTGGGCCCCATACAGGTATGGGATCTGTTATTCAGAAAACCCCAAATTACAGAAAGGCTGTCTCCATTTTATACAAATAATCCAATTTTTAAAAATCTCATTCCTATTTCTCTGTAATAATAAAACAGTAGCTTGTACTTGATCCACATTAAGTAGGGATGCACCGAATCCAGGATTCGGTTCGGGATTCGGCCAGGATTCGGCCTTTTTCAGCAGGATTGGGATATGTCCGAATCCTTCTGCCTGGCCGAACAGAATATGAATCCTAATTTGTATATGCAAATTAGGGGCAGGGAGGGAAATCATGTGACTTTTTGGCACAAAACAAGGAAGTAAAAAATGTTTTCACCTTCCCACCCATAATTTGCATATGCAAATTAGGGTTCGGATTCGGTTCGGTATTCGGCCGAATCTTTCGGGAAAGATTCGGGGGTTCAGGGATCCAAAATAGCGGATTCAGTGCATCCCTAAAATTAAGGTATAATTAATCCTTAACGGAAGTAAAACCAATCTATTGGGTTTATTTAATGTTTACATTATTTTCTAGTAGACTTAAGGTATTACAATCTAAATTACAGAAACATCCGTTATCCACATAACGCCATGTGCCAAGCATTTTGGATTCAGGTCCCATACCTGTACCAAAATTATTTTATGGCTTATCAGTAAGTGACTTGCTGAGTCCCCTTTACCTTCTGAGCCCCCCAAGAGTAGTTGTTTTATAGTCACACCCTGTCTGAAGAGTAATGTGTTATTGTTAAAATGGTGCACGGGCACTAAATGATGTGTAATATGGGGATGGGGGGGAACGTATATACTTCCATCCACTCCTGATGAATACAGTTCTACTAAACACATGACACATAATAAAGCACATCTTCACCAATTGTTCATACAAGGAAGGCAGTATGCAAATACAAAACCATTTTTGCACCATATATATTGATATATATAGATTGCCTTCTTAATAGTGAATGACACCTATTATACTGCCAAAATAGAACTATCAATCTAACATCTCTGCTGCCAGTACACAAGAAATGTACATTATAGTCAGTAGAATGAGAAGCCAATCAACCTACCAGTTTATTTTTGCAAAACTGGGGAGGGATGAACCAGCAGATAACACTTGATTTGCAGCTGAACCCAAGACCAACAGCAAGATAATATCTATAAAAGGAGAAGTAGGTTTAGTCAGAATAATTCAGAGACTTTATAGTTTACTTGCTCAGCCTAAGTATGTTGGTAGCTCTTTTATGTATTATAGTGCAATGCTCAATGGAATAAGTTAAATTATTAACGCCCTGCTGATCTTTCAATACCAGCCACACTAAAAGAAATGATTCACGGTTCTGGTTCTGCTGTGCATTCTATTTCTAAATACATACAAATGTAAGCTGTCATACAGATTGCATAATTGAAGGGAAAGAAGTTTGTAAAGTATGCATGTCTCCTTTACTTAAACAAGTGCAGTGATAGTATATGTCACAATTTCTGTAAAGAAATACATTTATCCAGTCCGTGGTATCAATTACAAGGGGCCAATGGGAATTGCCCGGATGTAGTGGCATCCCCTTGACTCCTGCCAGGACGTCAGAACATCACCATTGGTGCAAGATTGCATGCCATGGTAAGTAGATCACAATTTCTATAAAGAGGTGTCTTTCTATAAAGAAGGTATAGTATAGTATACAGTTGTGCTCATACGTTTACATACCCTGGCATGATTTATGATTTCTTAACTAATTTTCAGAGAATATGAATGAAAACACAAAAACTTTTCTTTCAATCATGGTTAGTGGTTGGTTGAAGCCATTTATTGTCAAACAAATGTGTGTACTCTTTTTAAATCATAATCACTACAAAAACTACCCAACTGACCTTGATCAAAAGTTTACATACCCTGTTGATTTGGCCTGATGCCAAATCAAACTTGACACAAAAGGGTTAGAAAGGCTATTAAAGGTAACCATCTTCGCCTGTGATCTGTTTGCTTGTAATTAGTGGGTGTGTATAAAAGGTCAATTACTTTCTGGACTCCTGGCAGATCCTTGCATCTTTTTTATATTTCATTTTGAATTCTGATATGGGGCTAGACATTCCCAGCTGCCCCAGTCATGTGACTTGTGCTCTGATAAACTAAAGTCACTCTTTACCAGGGTCGGACTGGGGGGCCCGAGGCCCCGTGCGAGATCTGATTGGGTAGATTGGTAGGCATATTATACGGGGGGTCGTAGTGAATATTTTCAGGGAACTCTCAGTATTTTCTTTATTTCTTTTGGAGTATATTCTTCTAAGGTTCTCCAAGCTGATATCTATTAATTATCTATTTTAATATCAATATATTCAACAATGAGACCCTTAACATATTATTCAGTATTGATGTATATCATCACAAGACTTTATTGCAGCAGGGTCTGTATATTGCCCCCTTTTTAATGGGTGTAGAGTAAAGCTACAGGGCCACTGTAATCTAATTTTGTAAGTTCAATTACTCCCATAAATAGAAAGATGAAGAAGAGGAGAGGAGTAAAAATGTATATATATATAAATAAATGCAGAACACCAGAAAATCAAATTTAAAATATTCACAGTTTAAAATAAAAATACAGATCAATAAAAAATATTTTAAAGAAAGCTATTACATTTTTTTTACTCCCTTTGGATTATGTAGCTCTCATGCAATATTTAAAGACTGTAAAGTTACCCCGAAATGATAGCTGTAAAAGAAATGAATATTATAACAAGGAAGAATGAAGTCTAATGTGCCATTGATGGAAGGTCTGTGATGCTGGGTCATATGAATAGGAGATGAAGATGTTTCATAATGGAGAAAGGATGGATACATTCAATGAAGATGAAAGGAATAATTTGAGAGGTTCTGTGCTGCTACTGATTGAGGACATTCGATAAATCTTTCAATATGACAATTTCTGGAAACGAGGGGGGGATGTAAAGTTTAAGAAAGCTGGAGATATGCTTAGAACATAAAGAAACTTTGCAGGTAGGCTCCATTATGAACAAAAGTTGGAGCACAAAATTGGATTTTGAAGCAGATCAGAGCAGCACTTCAACAGCACATGTCACTTTCCTCCATTTTTCGAAAATGCAATTTTGTAAAAACCAAGGTACGAATTTGGTTAAAGGAAAAATGTACTCCTGAACTTCACATCTTTGAAAATATATTGCATGCAATAATCCAAATGTAAACCACAGCTTCATCTAAGTAAACCATTTTCATACAAATATACTTTTCTAGTAAAAGCTTCCATTGGATAATGCTAAGTAGAAAAGCTACTATTTTAAAGGATACTGTCATGGGAAAACATGTTTTTTCAAAACGCATCAGTTAGTGCTACTCCAGCAGACTTTAGGACTAAAATCCATTTTTCAAAAGAGCAAACTGATTTTTTTTATATATTTAATTTTGAAATCTGACATGGGGCTAGACATTGTCAAATTGTCAATTTCCCAGCTGCCCGAGTCATGTGACTTGTGCTCTGATAAACTTCAGTCACTCTTTACTGCTGTACTACAAGTTGAAGTGATAGCACCTCTCCTTTCCCTACTAGCAGCTTAACAAAAGATAACATCTCCCTGGTAGATCTAAGAACAGCACTCAATAGTAAATATCCAGGTCCCACTGCGACACATTCAGTTACATTTAGTAAAAGAAACACCTGCCTGCCAGAAAGCAGTTCCATCCTAAAGTTCTGGCTCTTTCTGAAAGCACATGACCAGGCAAAATGACCTGAGATGGCGCCTACACACGAATATAATAAAATGTTATATGGTAGAGTGAATTATTTGCAGTGTAAACATTGTAATTTAGAAATAAAAGCTACACATAAACTAAGAGCACACATACTGCTATGTAAATCAATGAGTGGATTGAGTTTTGACTTTTACTTTCTGTTACACAGCTACATTATTTCCTGTCAGGTGATCTCAAAAGAAGCACACAGGCCATCACAAAATGGCAGCTCAAAGTAAAAATGAAAAGAGCAATGAGATTCTATAATAGGCAACTTTTTATGATATGCATTATCTGTTATGTTATGTATTTATCCCAAAGGCATAGTTTACCGTTAATGGACATTAAGGGGCCTATTTACTAAAATTCTGATTTAATTTTTTTCACCTCTAAAAAATTTTTTTTATGTCTCTAAAAATCTAAACATTTGAGTTGCAAAAAACATGAAAAACATGAAAAACTCATAAAAACATTTGCCAAGCAAAAGCCGTTCAGGTCCCATAGAAGTCAACAGCCGTACCTTTTGAACCTTTTTTTAACCATTCAGACTTTTAGAGGTTTTCCATTTTTTTTTTCGCTCGTTTTTAAAGATATTAATTGTGGTTTCAAAAGCCAATACCACTAAAATCAGACCTTAAATGGGCCTCTTATCTTAAAACATATTGTAATTTAGAAAAGCATTAAACAAGGATTGATACAACATAAAATGTAACTTGAGTTCTGGATAATTTGATTTAACACAATCCTATTTGATTTGTTTTATAGTTTTTTTTTTTTTATTAAAAAGAAAATGAAACAATCTTGCAGGAACATTGAAAACGACACAGGGAAACAAATGCCTAAGAGTAATATTAGCTTTGTGAGGCAAGCCTGGTGACATTGTGTATCGACATACTGTATGTAGGATGGGGCAGATGGCTCAGGGAATCGAGTATGACTACAGTGATTGGAGCTCAATTTATCTTGCCTCCCATTGTGAAAAGCACATCAAGTTTGTTTTTGTAAAAAATAACCCCTATAAATCAGCAAACATATTAGGGCTTTGACATGCATTTTCAGCGACACACTGAGCCCATGGTTGCCTTTTTTTGCTCATCTGAATTCAAGCAAAAACAAAGCATACAAGGAAGAAATAGATTTTTCAACAATTTTAGAAATTGCTGCTCCCTGTAACTAAAATCCTTTTTTTCTCTCTTGAATCGAATTTTACAGCAATATAATGCAATTCCATTTAAATCACAAGTGACTTGATAAAGATGAAAAGTGCTGTAACACACTTTCTGTTCGTCTCTTTGGTGGCACTTTATATTGGACATCACCAGGGCTAAAACTAGATGTTACTTGGGCCCACAGCAAAATATATTTGGACCCTAAAACCTCAGGAAAATGACTTGTTCCATAAAGATATGGTGTGGATTGGTGGCCCTTTTGTTACAAATTAACATATGCTCTTCAGTAATTCTAAGGAAAATAAAAGCTAAGGATAATTGTGCAATATCACAAATGATAGGTTGGGTACTTTCACATTGTTTACAGAAATCAGTGGTAGCAACTTATAACCTCAAAGGAGAAGGACAAATATCAAGCAACCCCACCCCAGTGGTTACAATCCATATTTCCTGATACCCTGGGTTTGTGCTCCTGTAAGAAGAGAACTGCCTTGGCCTGGGGTAATTCTGGAGCAATCATCTTC
Organism: Xenopus borealis; assembly: GCA_024363595.1. Taxonomy (NCBI): domain Eukaryota; kingdom Metazoa; phylum Chordata; class Amphibia; order Anura; family Pipidae; genus Xenopus; species Xenopus borealis. The sequence continues at coordinate 207,284,653 of CM044431.1, forward strand.
CTGCTTCTTCTATTGGTACCATGGGTTATCTTCTCTAGACATTATGATCAGTAGTTTATTTTTATAGTTCCCAGGGGAATCATTAGACACTCTAATCTAGTCTAGGAAGTGGGTTATAACAGATCTAAATGAGCAGTGATATCACACTGTACCCCAAAATACCAGGATTTGAGTAGCCCTGGAACTTTTCTTATACCTGCTTACCATCAGTACCATTATCCCTTGCATAAGGCCTCAAAGATGCTAGAAGTAGAGTATACTTTAACATGAGGCAATCACCTATTTTTACTCTGTTGACTTATACTTAAATGGATTATGTAATTATTTTTATGGTATAGTTTTCATTATTAAATTACATTGTGTAGATTACCAGTAATTTATTCTACCATTTAAAATTCTATTCTTGAACCAATCGTATGCCTGTAATATTGGTGTGTAGGTAATTTTGCCTAGGCACGTGCTTTCAGAAAAAGCCAGCACTTCACAATGGAAATGCTTTCAGATAAGCTATTGTATCTTCTACTCAATGTAACTGAAGGAGTTGTGAGTTAGCTGGACATGGATTTTAACTGTTGTTCTCATACCAATAGATGGGGCATGGGAGCATTTTTATCAATGCAGGTGTCAGGTTGGTGTTATCTGGTCACCTTGCCATTGTTCTCCTGGGGGATGGTGAGGGAGGGGTGATATCACTCCAACTTGCAGTGCAGCAGAAAGAAAGAAATGAAGTTTATCAGGGCACAAGTCACATGAATGAGAGCACCTGAAAAACTAACAGCATGTCTATCCCTATTTTGGTTTTCAAAACTAAATATAAAAACATCTGTTTTGCTCTTCTGAAAAATTGATTTCAGTGCAGGATTCTATTCTGCAAGAGGAGAGCTATTGACTAATGCATTTTCTAAAAACTCGTTTTCCATGACAGAATCCATTTGAAGAGAAAATGTATTGTTGTATTTATATGAGCAACAACCATCAACAAACCAGAATATTAAAAAAAACAAAAAAACTCTCTAATGAGAAGTGTCCACAAGCGTGATCAAGTGAAAATGTTGAGCAATCTAGGATCTGTCCTCTACTGCTTCTGCTTAAAATCATAAGATACACTGCAAGATGTATCTTTTTTGGCACACTTGTACTAGTAATTATACATTATACACTTAAAAGGGAGTGAAGGAAACTGGCTGGATTTTTTTAGTGAACATCTTCATGGTTAACAAATGGAAATCTGTGATGGCATATGAGATGTTACACTTGCTGGAGTAAGGAAAAGAACTCAGAATTTAACTTTAGCTTTACCTTTATTTTCTTATCACGCTGGCAACTTGCCATGAAAGGTTGGAATTTCATCCTGGAGCAGTGTGGCTGCAAGGTGACTTTACACATGCTTAACACCAGCAAAAATCCATCTTTCATTGAACTCCATTCCTGAGTGACAGCATTGATTGGAATTTCAGTTGGCTAATTGTCTAAAACAAATAAGCACATTTATTCTGAGTAACCCTTTATATAATAAATTGTAGTGATCTTTCTGGGGAATATATATATATTCCTATATATATGTATGCCAAGTCTTAAGGATTTTTTGTGCATCTCTTATGCTCAACACTAAAAAAAATCCCACACCCTTTTATCTCTAAACTATTTTCTTTCCACGTCTTCTTTTTGATATAGAGGTCCTCAGACACCATCATTAGAAAGCTGAACTAGGTACTTGCTTCTGGTATAGCATTGGTATGCAGAGAATATTCCCTTTCTCTAGCTTTTGATTTCATACCCTATTAGTTATATATGTTATATAATCCCTGGTTCCCATTAGAACTTTCACCGTGCAGGTAATGTAATTGATAGGAGCAGAAAACCCTAACCTACCATCAATTGTTAGAGAAAATGTAGAATGGAATTGAGACGGTGAACAGGGAGTCAGATTTTTTTTATGGGACCCAAATGTTATTACAAATCCTTATAAATATGAAGCAACTGTGCAGGAAACTGCAATACTCGCACTGATGTTGAAGATGTCTAAACATACAGGATAACATTGGTTGTAAAAAGTCACATACAGTTGTGCAGCCATGAATGAGTACTGCAGTGCAGCATGCAAAGTGCACTTTCTATCCATTATAGGACTGGATAGAAGAAAAGATAAAAGAAGATCTCACAGTCAACTACATTTGACATTTTTATTTTACAGGCACTTCTCTTGCATCATTTTCCATTTCAAATTGCTCTCCTAGGAGCCAAGCTAGACAAGAGGGGGACCTGGACAATGCAGGAAAGTATCTTCTTAATAGTTCAATTAATATGTATGGCCTAGTTTTTTGCAAGAACAATATAAACTAGGAGGCATTTGAATCACCTGTGAAGGCAAGCTGCATCTGGGGCCCTGTAGTTGTCTAATTACTGTATTTGAATTGGACTTTTATGATCATAAACTTGTAAAAAAAAACCCTGTTTTTCAAATTTTTGCATGTGCACAGAATCGGACCAGGCAATGTGCATTAAACACCCCCCCCCCCCCCCCCGTTTTTGTATATTAACAAATTTGGCCAGACCTGTCACTTTCTTTATACTTTTATTTTACTTAAACTTGGATTACTCCCACAACATAGTCTGTATTTTTGTATTTTGGGGGTTATTCTGCAGGAAAGAAGGCCAAACCTCCACAATGTTGTTGCATTCCCATATTCATTTGCCTTTAAATATGGGTGTTGTATTGGAGGTAATTTCCCTAGAAAAGCTAAAGGGAGCACGTGAGGATCAGCCTGAGAAACCAACACTCCAAAATACCATTCCTAAGCGATGCAACCATGCAGGAGGGCACCAGTCTATGAAAAATATGACCAAAGATAAATAATTAAGATCACCAAATAAGAATTATCTTGACATGGTTTGGCAGCTTGGTAAATTTATGATCATTACCTTGTAAAATACAACAGTTGAAATGTCCTTGCTGCTTCCAAGGGTGAAAAGCAAAGATGGCCGTGCATTCCACTGTGGAACACACCACACAATTTTTGTTTAAGTTTACATGATTTCAGCTAATCAAAGGGAGGCAGAGAAAGACAAGCAGCCTAGGTAAGGGAAAGAAGAACACATTTTTGGTATTCTGCTTGTGTAAGCATATGTAAGGTAATATATCCATTTATGCAGTGATTTCATTGACAAACCTGTTTTTAAAGGGGTTGTTCACCTTTGAGTTAACTTTTAGTATAATGTAGAGAGTGATATTCTGAGACAATTTACAATTGTTTTAAATTTTTTATTGTTTGTGTTATTTTTTATTGTTTGTGTTTATAGTTATTTAGCTTTTTATTCAGCAGCTCTCTAGTTTGCAGTGTCAGCAATTTGGTTTCTAGGGTTCAAAATTCTCCTGGCAACCCTGCATTGATTTGTATAAGAGACTGGAATATGAATAGGAGAGGGACTGAATAGAATGATAAGTAATAAAAAGTGGCAGTAACAATTCATGGGTAGCCTTACAGAGCATTTGTTTTTAGATGGTGTCAGTGACCCCCATTTGAAAGCTGCAAAGAAACAGAAGAAAATTGCAAATCATTAAAAAACTATGAAAAATAAATAATGAAGACCAATTGAAAAGTTTCTTAGAATTGACCCTTCTACAATATACAAAAATTTAACTTGAAGGTGAACCACCCCTTTAATAGAGTTCTCATTGGCCATTTCTGTTGTATGGTTTTAGTTTTTTTTTTATTAAATGCTTAAAGTATTTGTTTGGTGTGGCTAAATGATAGGCATGGTCAATTTTACCGTCATGCATAGCCTCTTTGTTTTCAGATATTGGGAGGTATGATGTAACTAAAACCCTTCTTTTTGAAAATGTATGGACATGCACAGAATGAATTAAAAATAAAATTTGGGATCAGGGGAAGTTTCTCCTGGTCCTCACCCAGGCAGTCCTTTCTTCTGACCTTATTTTTTAAATAATTCAGAAGGACTTTCTAACTTTGTCATTGCTACCAATGTGTACCATGAATGCTGGGTTGCTTTCAGCCTTGCTGGTAACCTATCAACTCATTCCATCACATGGCGAATCCTCCCATCAAGCAAACAGATAATAATAAGGTGTCTATTATATGATTTGGCCCATTCCTCCTAAGTACAGTTAAAGTTCTGTATCTGAGTTTGGAAACACTGGTATTGTAAAAAATAATATTTTGTATATATTATGCTTCCTTTCAGGATTTTATCATAGAGTATTTGTCTTTCAAGATAAAGTTTTAAAAAAATATTTACACAATATTTCCTCTGCAAAAACCTTTAACCTCCCTCTGATAGTTCAGCTACAGTGTGTCGAAAATGTTAAAACTGCAGATGAGGCACTATTTTGTTGGAGATCCATTACTGTAGCCTGTCTCTCTGTTTGAACTGCAAAATTGTAATCATACTGTTTGGTTTTTGAGGAATGACCATGTATCTGATCTCTGATCTTTATTCTGGGGCACTGCTGAGGGATTTAAAAAATAGCTTCCTGTGTTTGTTCAGTGAGAATTGATAGAATAGATAGAATAATACATGAATCAAATAACATTGAATCTGATTTTTCTCTTCTCCGTTTATTTCTCTTGTACTTTCTACTGGTTTCTTGGGAAAAGAAAGAGAGCAAACCATCTTGTTTGATACAACAAAATATCTTGTTTGATAGGGCAATCTCCTAATAATTTCATTCAGTCAAAGTAGAATCCAGTTATTTCAATTGATCATCCTGGGGGTGACACATATGTAGGGATGTGAACAAATCTTTTATTCACCTACAGAAATGAGACTGGGATCCATGGCTGGAACTAGGGGTAGAAAGAAGAGGCATGTGCTGACTGCACACCACTTGGGGGGCGCTAGAAGTGTACCCATGTCTGCTTATCCATAGTTTCCTCCATGAGTTTTCACGTCATAAACCATGAGATATCTTTCTCTCACTGAATTGAATCTGGCCCATTGTGTCATACATGCCCAAATGGTCAGACAGTTTGGCCAATGTTAGCCTCACTTGTAGTTATAGGATTGCTCAAGGTGCACAGTCAGGACTTGTGATTATGTTACTCACTGAGGTTGGGGTCACAAAGGTTGCTGTGATGCCCTTGATAACTCTGCAAGATAGACTTTGTTGCTGCTAGTGCATTTGCCTCCATTTTTGTATATGTTTGTTATTATTATTTATATACAAGTATGGGACCTGTTATCCTGAAAACATTATCCAGAAAGCACGGAATTACTGGAAGGCTGTCTCTCATATACTCCATTTTAATCAAATAATTCATATTTTTTTAAATAATTTTCTTTTTCTCTGTAATGATAAAACAGTACCTTGAACTTGATCCAATTACAGTACCTTGTACTTGATATAATGAATCCTTATTGGACCCTAATGAAAAGCGGTCCCTAATCGAGGCAGCTTTTCATTATGCGCATGCGAGTGAGCGGACATGGCTGCTTGCACCGGCAGCTCCCTCCCTGTGCGAGTAGCATAGCACTGGCGGGGGGCATTTAAAAAAAAAAAAAAGCATAGCGTTTGCAGGTTTTTTTTAAGAAAAAACTACTGTTATCCCCAACCAGAATGTAGGCTCTACCAGCCTGCACATTTAGTTGGGGATAGCATTTTTAACCAATAGGTGCACTTTAATTGTGACAGAGATTGAGTTGAAATTATTCTTTTCATTTCCTTTCTTGAAATATTGAGATGCAATCAAAACCATACACCCCACTCATGTACATGTAACAATAGTAATTGCCTTCCACCAAATTGGTGTACATATAAATAAATAGTATAACCCCAGAATATGCAAAACACTGTCATTTAGACATGAGCCAAGAACAACAGGCCCCAGATGAACGGCTCGCCAAATAGCAAAAAACATAGGGATTTTCTCATGACACTAATAGGACTGATTCAGGCAAATAAAACATTTGCTGGATTCTCTGCTCCAAATATTTTATTACAGCATTACATTGAGTATTCATTACTACAGCACTCGCAACAGATTTCTGTAACAAAACTGTGGTTTGTTTCTGTGCCCACCAGAGAGGTTCTAGAAGCAGTGCAGATAGTATTAAATCTTTAAAGATGTCTCTTGTTGTTGCGTTAAAAGATTTTACAGCCTGCTTTGAATCAATAAAAATGTGAAGGCGAATAGCAGCCAGTTCCAGGAGCAGAGTGCCCCAATCAAGCTCAGTTTTCGGCTTAATGTTTGACACTACTTGCTATGCTGCACTGGTGCCAAAGAGATGAAACATCAGTGATCAAGACACACAGGCAGCATTTATTTACCATCCTTAAACCTAAATAATCTGGCGGCTGCTTGTTTTGTGTGAGTAATTTTCTGTATGTTGTACATGCAAAGATGAGTATACAAGCTATATTTTATATATGAGCAGTTGCCAGGCCAGGCTTGAGACTTATGTACAAATGGAGCCTTTGGGGGTTCACAAAATAATTGTATTAATGTTTAATTACTGACACTGAAAAAAGAGGATGTTTGGTTGATTTGGTCATACATGTAGTTGTCCAAATTATCTGAACCATCACATCAATACATGGATCCCATTAGGGCCTTGAACAGATCTGTCAGGTGAGTATAACAAGGGGCTCATTTGTGAACACACGCGTCTAAGGGGCAGGCATATTATGCAGGGATGGCTATTCACTACATCCCTAAAGCTATGCAAAAATTATTGTACAAAGCAATGTACAATTATTGTTTGGCAGCATATAAACTTGGTTTCAATACATCATATTGACCAGTGCATGGGGTATCGATACATGAGAAAGCGAAAGAGAAGCAGCTCCTCTTCACTTTATTCTGGTCTAAACGTTCAGCCGTTTGTCCAAATATTCAGAACTATAGAAAGCCGGCCATACCAATTATGACCCAATTGATTATGACAAGGAAAGTTAAACTAAAGTACATAAAAATGTTGTTTTGGGCTTCTTTACCAGCCCCAGGCAAGCAAAATAATTTAGCAGTAAAGATCTGTGTCTCCAAAGATGCCCCAGTAGCTCCCCATCTTCTTTTCTGCTGATTCACTGATTCACATGCTCTGTGCTGCTGTCACTTACTGAGCTTAGGGACCCATTCACAACATACAGTACTTATTGAATATAAATGTCACACTCTAAGGCTGATTAATAATTAATATGGATAATTACTACATGGCAGCAGGGCCGGAATTAGGGGTAGGCAGAAGAGGCAGCTGCCTAGGGCGCAATGATTGGGGGGGGGGGGTGCGCTGGGCAGCTGCCTCTTCTGCCTACCTCTAGACCAGACTAACCTGACTTTAAATGCGAGCCAACAGCACTCAGCCGCACATGGGCAGAAGCGCTCAGTCACACTTGCGCAGAAGCGCTCAGCATCAATGCGCATGCAAGAAAGCACCCCCATCACTGCAGAAGTGCAATGCGTCACCACGCACATGCGCACAATGGGGGAAGTGGGGGCAAGCCCGCTGGCTGGGTTGCCTAGGGCACCCCTGTTCATGGCAGCAAAGAAATCAGTGCAACTAGCATCAGAATTTAATAATCATCCTGGTAGCTTATATTACAGACCAACCTCATGTTCTGCTTGATAATTTGCAGCAACCCCTAAGCTTAGCTTCTCAACAGCTGCTCAGAGCCCACTGAGCATGTGAGACACTTTCCAAGATGGTGACCCCCTGTGACAAGTTTGAAGTCCTGGATCATTGCTGCTATTGACAAGCTGAAACTTTAGGCTGGTGCACTAATTCAGTATATAAAACATACCATTTTTATAAATCTCCCTGTCTATGGCCACCTTTAGGCAGCTAGAGTGTTGGCTGTTTTTTTACTGGGGAGTCCCACTTTCACTTTGTTTGGAGCAGACATATTTTTTACTTTCACGTAACATATATAGGCAGTGTTCAGCTTTCAATTATTTTGCTTGTATAGAATGACCTTGCTGCTTTCCTTGTGCTGGGAAATTACAGTAGATCCTAAAATTTGATTATAAAACTAATATTTCCTGATGTGCTGTAAATTAAATATACCATTCAGATTAGATATTTCACTTGCTCGACCCCATTAAAGTTCCCACATATGACACTGGAGCTGTTCTGTTTTTTTTTCCTTGGCTGACAGGCAAATAACATATAATGAGAAAAGAAGTAGCATACACCAGGCACTGATCATTTTTCATTCTGCCATGGTTGCTGATTTCAATGAAATCTCTTTTAGAAAGTCTGTTTTTCTACTTAATCATTCATGCCTTGTCCTGTTAGCTTTACTGGCAGCTCTCTACTCCCAGCCAACTGTTTAAAGGGATATTATTCACTGTATTTGGCACCAGCAATGCTTTTCCCTATAGACTAGGAACAAGAATAGAATAGGAATAAAATAAGAAAAATAAAAAAAGTGTATAGCAAAATTTTTTATTTACTTTCATGGTTGATTGCCTTCCTCACTTTGTAGTGCAAATGAATTAATATTTACTGACATAAACACTCTAACCTAATCCATAGGGTTATTTTATATAGACTGAGCATGTGAGTGTCACAGACACTTTTCAAGATGGTGAGCCACTGCGACAAGTTTGAAGTCCTGGATCATTGCTACTATTGAAAAGCTGAAACTTTAGGCTGCTGCAATAAGTTCAGTATATAAAATAAGGCATTATTAGCTATATTAATTTTTAGGGTTTAGTTTTTCCTTTAACTAAAAAGAATAAGGGAGAAACGGTATTGCCAGTTCTTATGATGCAAAAAAAAAAAAAAACAGTTTATTAGTCCGAGGACAATATCCCCAGGTTTACTCACGTACACAGATGAGGTTTGGCACATGACACAGTTAAATCAGATAATAGGTAACACAGCTGAGGAACAGACTCCATTAGGCATTTGCAGTAACCAGTGTCGGACTAAGATGCCAAGGGCCCACCAGAAAACCTTTGACCGTGGGCCCACTTTCGAAATTCTTATTCCTCCTCTACTCACTCGCCTCTTTATTCTTATAGTCCTTTATATCTACAGTACTTACTATATTATTCCATTATTAAGCATTTTTCCCATAAAGACATAGGGAATGACCATGAAATAGGTTAGAGGGCCCACTAACACCTTGGCCCACCGGGAGTTTTCCTGGTATCCTGGTGGGCCAGTCCAACACTGGCAGTAACTCAGGACAACCATTCCATCCAGTGCACTGTTCAGGAAGCTGGAAGCTAGCCTAACACCCTCTTCACTGAGGTCCCTGCACCAGTAAGCTACTCCCTCCTGCAAATCCTCATTGGAGCTTCAACTGCTCTTTCTGCATACACTATCTACCTTTCTCTCCTAGAGAGACTATTACAAGTCTGCCCTACTATAGCTAAACCTTATTTACGGGGTTGCCTGGTCCCCGACTTTACTGGGCCCATGCCCAGGCTCATCACACACATTCACCCTGCTCCTCAGGTGGAAGGCAAAGAGGAAGCTGCCACTCTTTTTCCAGCACTATACCGGGTTGAAGAAGGATGTGGTCACAGCTCCACCTGGCCAATAGGAGGGGATATGCAAATCTTTAACTAGGGACACATTTAACCCTTGGGGTTCCTACATATATTAGTCTATATACTAAAAGATAGACCGCCAACTGGAGTCTGATAGGGACTGCTTATGCACCAATTGGGAAAGGAAGGGGTACCTCTGTCATTTTGTGCCAGTGTTGGGTGCAGGACACCTTAGGTCTGACCCCTGAAGCTGCTACCCTAGGCATTGTCTCACAGGTGCCAATATTTATATAAACCCACCCCTGCAGATGGTGAAACTCACTGTGGATCACCTGAGGACCACAAGGAGAAATCCTATAGCAATGTGTTATGTCTCAGGGAAAGACAAGCAAATCTAGTTGAGACAAGGTGCAAAGTACAATAAATAACAGTAACAGTTTAGGACCTAGTATACAGAATGCTCTGAAATATTGCATTGCCATTCCCTATAAGTTCACATTAAAACTAAAAAATCTGATTTACTTTTCTTTGTAATAAGAAAAAGTACAGTACAGATATGGGACCTGGGGTTTCCCACATAATGCCCATTTCCATAATTTGAATCGTCATACCTTATTTCTGAAACTCATATAAATATTAAAGGGCACCTGTTGGGGCAAAATTGTACCCCCAACCAAAGGTGCGGGCTGATAGAGCCCGCATTCCAGTTGGGGGTTTCACTATTTTTTTTTTTTTAACGAGACCGCTAGTGCTGGCGAGGGGCATTTTTTTTTTTTAAATAGTGAAACCCCCAACCGGAATGCGGGCTCTATCAGCCCGCACCTTTGGTTGGGGGTACAATTTTGCCCCAACAGGTGCCCATTAAATAAACCTTATAGACTGGTTTTGCTTCCAAAAATTATTACTTATATCTCAGTTGGGATCAAGTACAAGCTACTGTTTCATTATTACAGAGAAAAAATAATTTCTAACATTTTGGATTATTTGGATAAAATGGACTCTCCATAATTCCAGAGGTTTCCAGATAACAGGTCCAATACAGTCACGTTTGGGAACCCCACTTAATCCTTTGGAGTTTTGTTTGTCATTGGCTGAGCTTTCAAAGTAGCAACTTCCTATTAATATATAATGTAACGACCAATAGATTTCTACTTGGCACCTATGGAGTTAAGTCCCTGATCTCTTGTCACTAGGCAAAAGCTTATGTTACAATTTGTATTATTACCCAATAGCTATAGCCCAGAGTGTAATGACCACTTCCTGCTACACAGCTTTATAGTTCTGGGAAGGAGTGGCCACTTCCTCTTTGGCTGCTGGGATCCTTACCATCTGGATGTGCTCCATTGAGCCTGGGATCACCAAGGCCCAGTAAGTCCACATGCCCTAAAGGGACCTGTACCTTTAGAGATCGAGTCGGGGACCAGGAAACCCTGTGAATAAGGTTAGCAAGCACAGGGTAGTTTCATGTAATAGACTCTCTAGGAGCAGGGGTCCCTAACCTTTTTTACCCGTGAGCCACATTCAAATGTAAAAAGAGTTAGGGAGCAACACAAGCATGAAAAAATCCCTTGGGGTGCCAAGTAAGGGCTGTAATTCATTATTTGGTAGCTCCTATGTGGACTGGCAGCTTACAAGAGGCTCTACTTGGCACTATACTTCATTTTTATGCCCTTAAAACTTGCTTCCAAGCCTGGAATTCAAAAATAAGCACCTGCTTTGAGGCCACTGTGAGCAACATCCAAGGGGTTGGAGAGCAACCTGTTGCTCACGAGCTACTGGTTGGGGATCACTGCTCTAGGAGAGTAAGATAGACATCTTTACTTAGCAAGAGCAGCTGTGTGCTCCATCAAGGATAATAGCAGGGAGTAGCTTCCCACAAGGCTTCCCCGTATGCATTTAGTGAAGGGACCTCAGCGGATAGGGTGTTAGGCTTTAGACTTTGTCTCCCTGACCATTCCACTGAAAGGGATCCGGACTATTTAAATACATAATGCCTGAGGGAATTGATGTACACTTGACTACTATGCCTTATAGGAGTGACAGTCTATGCAATGCTGTGTCATCTCAATCTGTTCTACCCTCATCTGTGACTTGCTATACCATCCTCAGATGTGAGTAACCTGGGATTATTTGTCTTGTACAAATAAATTGTTCTATTTGGTTTCATCATAAGAATCTCCTGGTGTCCATCTTTTACTACTTTTATAGCAACATAGCTAGTGAGTTGTAGTTACACTACCTCATCTGATTGGAATCTAACAATTAGTGAAGACCCTGATCCTGAAGTGTGAGTCCAATGTAACCCATGTTCATCCACTAGCAGGACACTCTAACTATTTTGTGCTGTATAGCCCAAAAAAGCGTTACAATAACATGCCTTATGGAAACAGTAATATTTCAGCAGTGGCATAAAGTTTATTGGATTAACAGAAAATATGCAGTATTTATCAAAACTAAATTAGACAGGTCCATAAATTTGGTCACCTCAACAGAGATATTACATCAATACTTGGTTGAGCCTCCTTTTGCAAATATAACAGCCTCTAGATGCCTCCTATAGCCTTTGATGAGTGTCTGGATTTTGGATTGCGGTATTTTTGACCATTCGTTCATATAAAATCTCTCCAGTTCAGTTAAATTTGATTTCCGCTGAGCATGGACAGCCTGCTTCAAATCATCTCATAGGTTTTTGGCCATTCCAGAATTATGTTTTTCTCCCTCTGCATAAATTCCTTTGTAGATTTCTAAGTGTATTTAGGGTTATTGTCTTGTTGGAATATCCAACCCCTGCATAACTTTGTGACTGATGCTTGAACATTATCCTGAAGAATTTGTTTACATTTGGGCTGAATTCATCATTATGGAACCACCACCAAATTTGACAGTAGGTAGCAGGTGTTTTTCATGGAATGTTGTGTTCTTCTTCCGCCAAAGCACTGTGGCTTGTCTAAATGAGCTTTTGTATACAACAAGCCTCTCTGTTTGTGGTGTTAGTGCAGAAAGGGCCTCTTTCTCATCACCCTGCTATACAGATGTTCTTTGTGCAAATTGCACTGAATTGTAGAACGATGTACAGATACACCATCTGCAACAAGATGTTCTTGTAGGTCTTTGGAGGTGATATTTGGGTTGTCTGTAACCTCACAATCCTCCACATATGTTGCTCCTGTATTTTTCTTGGCCTGCCAGACCTGGGTTTTACAGCAACTGTGCCTGTGGCCTTCCATTACCCGATTACATTCCTTACTTCTGAAACTGACAGTTTAAACACATAGCTTTTTGTAGCCTTCCTCTAAACCATGATACTGAACAATCTTTGTTTTCAGATTTTTGAGAGTTGCTTTGAGGATCCCATGCTGTCACTCTTCAGAGGAGAGTCAAACAGAAGCACAACTTGCAACTGGCCATCTTAAATACCTTTTCTCATGATTGGACGCACCTGCCTATGAAGTTCAAGGCTTAACAAGCTAATTAAACCAATTTGGTGTTGCCAGTAATCAGTATTGGGCAGTTACATACATTCAGATTAGCAAAATTACAAGGTGTCAGGGCCCGAAGGCTCAGAAAAGGATTTGTGGACAAAGGAGGAAGCAAAGTCCAGAACAGTTCAAGGTATCCAAAGGGTTAAACAAGATAGTTGTCAAATTCCAGGCAAAAGGGTCAATCCAGGCAGAATAGGTTCACAAGTCCGTAAGGCAGGTAAGAAGTCAAAAACCGGAATCACAAGGCAATAAAGTTACACCCAGGAACTCACAAAGTAAGACCTATAATTGGGCACAATGTGGAGTATTCTGGCTCCTTAAATAGCCCTCAGTTTGGTGCCAAAAGGTGAAGTCATCACGTAGGTGATTTTGCTCTGGCGTGTTATCTGGCACTGACTTCATCGAGCTGTGCCCAGGCGAGACCTCGAGGGAGCCACCATCTTGGGAGAAGCACTGCGTGTTCCTTACACAAGGGTACCCACATTTTGCACAGCCATTTTTTCACATTTGATTTAATTTCATACAACTGAATACTGCTTCATTAAATATCTTTGTCCAGAAAACACCCCAGTACTCAGATGTTTCTGGGAAATGAAAGACATACCAACTGTTATCGTTTTTGTTGATAGTGGAGTAAATTATTATGCAGGCTGAGACGGGTTCCCAAACTTTTTCATATGACTGTACATATACTGTATCTTGTTCTTGATGATCACTAGGCAAGCATAAGTTCTTGTTAATGAAATATTAATGCTGTATTTAAATGTTTTAGTGGCCTTAAAGCCATGTTATTTTGTATAGCAGAATGATTCTGAATCTGGAAAACGCTAGGTTTTTAAAGTGGACCCGTCACCCCAAAAAAATATTCAAAATCATATTTTATCACATTAGTCAAGATAAATGAACATTAATTACACTATATAAATTATTTTAATCTTGTTTTCTTCAGTCTGGGAATTCATAATTATAACAAGCAGGCAGGAGCCATTTTGTGGACACTGTTATTAAGACAAGCCTTGTTTCATCTCAGAATCTTGTTTGAGCACCAGAATGGGGGACCCGATGTCTATCCCCATGTCCTGGCTACACAATTAAATGGTTAAGAGAACTGGGGGAATGTGTGGGGAGCAGTGGCATCTAGGAAGTGCTGAATGGAAAGTGAAAGTAATTATCTGCCCCGCCTTAGGCATAGAGGAGTGGCAGACAATATTTGATTGACAGCTGAGATTTTTAAATGAGCTTAAAACAGCTATGAATGTTTTAATAAAAATTTGAAATTGGATTTCATGTTTAATTTGAAAAGGACTTTTATGATACAGATTTTTGTGTCTGGGTGATGGGTCCACTTTAAGCATTATAGATAATATAATTCATTCCCATACCAATTCATAAATTAATTTTACAACCACTGTTTTTTGACTGCCCCATTAACAGTGTGGGTTCAGTTATTGAGAAGTAAACATTACATAAAACCACCCAGACACTGCTTAGAAATGGTTGCCCCTTAAAACTCTTTGCTCAAACAAAAAGGAACAACTATGTCAAGAGGTCATTGTGTGAGAGCATGAAATTCAAGAAGCCATTACTCATAAACAACCATATTTGTAATAAGGCGTGACAGTTACCTAGCTGCAATGTGGGTGGTTATGTGGTCAGATTGGACCAAGATAGAGCTTTTTTCCAAAGCTCAAAGCAATCAATCATACCTTAGCTGCCACCATGAGCTACCTGAAGAAAACAAGCTGAAGGCTTTGGATTTTTTAACATAACTGAAAATAAGTTGGTAAATCTAAAACATGCAAGGTGGTCCAAGAAGATCTCAGCATTAGCAGGAATCTTCTAATAGGCATAATTTCTTTTACAGTATAAGCTGTGCCAAAAGGGGTGTTACTTAGAACTTACTACGGTGTTCAAACCTTTGCACATGCCTCTGTTACTATTTACTATGTTTCTATGTTTTGAAGTTAGAAAAATTGTGATTTTGCAAGGGGTGCATAAACTTTGGCCTGCAGCAATTTATAATTATATCTCAGAGAGTTATTCAAATAGCCAAAGCCAAATTTACATGGCAGGTGCCCCTAGGCCCATCGCCGTTCATTCCTCCCTGTACCCTCCCCTTCCTTTGAGCACATGCGCAAGTTTTCAGTATGTCTGGAGTACTGGGGATTGGTGCACAGGAAATTTAAAAAAATATTGTATCTCTGCAAATGCCCACTGCTTCTGAACCAATGCAGGTGTGGTTGGACAGCCTGTTGCCCCCTCCTAAGAATCTGCCACCCCAGACCCATGCCTGCAAATAGCAGAAGTGGCATAGGCATCAGAACTGGGGGAATTTCCTTCCTTTTTTTTTGCTGATTTTTTTTGTGCATTTGTGTGTCTGTGAGCCCGGCCGCCACAGGTAGGAGCCCGAAAATGGAGACAGTGGTGGGCTGACCCTCGGGGGGGACCATGGGGGAGACGTTGCACCTGAGCCCTTCCCCCGTGGCCAGACAGCTCGCACCACAGCCTTAACTGCTGCAGAGTGGGAGAATGGAAATGGTGACAGTGGTGGGTGTTTCTGGTGGCAGGTGGAGCAGGTTGGTGAAGTTGCACCAGGGCCCAGCTCTCCCCCTTGCCCTGCGGCCAGAAGGAGATCGTGCTACTGCATGCAAATCCAGTGCATGTCTAGATCTGAGGCTGATTTCACCTCTCCACCAGCACCAGGCACCCTCGTGAATCGTCCTAGGTGAGGGTGAGTGGCTGATCGTCATTGCCAATTTATCAATGTATGTAATGTACTCATCTATTTTTCTCCTCTCCAGTTATGGGTAGTGTGGGGTACTTATAAATGTAATTGCCCCTTTGCCCTCCTGCTATGGATTCTGGGGGGGGTTAATACTTGTAATTCCACTGTGCCATCCTACTATCAATTCTGGGGGTATTTATACATGGAATTCCACTGTGCCATCCTACTATCAATTCTGGGGGTATTTATACATGGAATTCCACTGTGCCATCTTGATATAAGTTCTGGGGCAACGTGCTACATCTGAACCTGCGTTCGACGCTTACACGCGTCTCTTGGGTACAACGTCATTGAAAAGAATGGAGTGCGTCTAGACCTGTGCTCCCCTGCGGCTGAATGCAGCCAAACGGAGCTCAGGTAACAAAAGCTCGTGTGTAAGGGCTGTTAGAGACATAAATGTTCTATTATATGTGTAGAGGAATCGCAAGTCGCAACGCCCGAAAATCGAGCCGGCACTTCCCACGTGGAGACGCTCCTCCGAGACCGCTCACATAGAATAAATAGTATGGAGTGCGTTCTCAAAAGCAATACGGGGAATCGTCCATATTAAAAATCCAAAGCTTTATTAATTCCATTTAAAAACATGGTGCATGCAGGCAGGGGTAAGCTTAACGCGTTTCGTGACAGGTAGTCACTTCATCAGAAGCTGTTAAGGCCCCCTAGTGGAAGACAATATATAAAATCCCAAACAATAAAATATGTATATTAGAATCAAAAAACGTCACGAAGCGTGCTCTAAGATTAACTAATTAATTAACAATTAAGTGGCAAAGTACCCCTACTGATTCTTATTCATGTGTTACATCGGATGTAGAGATTTATAAGGTGTAAATCTATATGTGATATAGATGTGAGTACACATCCAAAATATATATATATGAACATCTTAATTCCTTTTAGAACTTAATTACACTGAGGACACTGAGGTCACCCTCTTGAGAAGGGAAGCTTACTGGATTTATTTGTTAAAAACTATTACACCTTACAGTTACAGAGAGTGGGAGTTAAATTGTTATATAGATCATTGAATTAGGATATTCTTTCATATATTGGCGACTAACAGTTATCTCATTTGATATGTTTATTGAGATTCAAATCCTGTTTATGATGTATATTTATTTATATTATTCATGTGTAAGACCATATAGCAACTTGCAAAGAAAGAATATTAGAATATTACATCAATTTAGTTGAAATGTTGGATATTATGTTTACATTATGCAGGGTTTGTTTCCTTTGGTATAGAAATATAACAAAGTAACAAAGTAAAACAAAAAATCACCCTTGTTTAGACAAAAAGTCAAAACAATTATTTTATTTCTAAATCCAGAATTTGCATAACTGCTAGGAAAATACTTTTGAAATTATTCCTCAAAGATGATAATGTTTATTTGCAATTTGTAACTATATATATGGAACACCTAAAATACTTTTCAATACATCATGAATGCCTCAAAATACCAGATAAATTATTTGGTATTGTACAATAAGAATGAAAATGCAAACCATGCAAAATGCTTCCACTGTGAAAAAAATCTGTGTATTTCCATCTGCAGTTTTTTTTTTTCCTAATTGGTTTGTGCAGTACTGGAAAGGTCTGTCCAAACAGCTGGTAGATCAGATGGCCTTCTGCAAAAATGCAAGGACAGACATCTCTTCTGTCTCAACATAAACCCCTAAAGGAGAACAGGGAAAAGCAAATTATCCATGTACATCTTCTACATACACGGGGGTGTACCAGCAGCACAACACAGACTCACTAACATTAGGTTAAGAAGTGGAGATAAAGCCAAACAGCAGAACTTAACTACAATTACGGGGGGTAATTATTAAAACAAGTGATGAGGAATCGGCGGCGTTATATATATTTTTTTTCGACAACACCGCCGCGTCTCGCTTTTGAATGACAGCGCCCATTTCTGGCATTGAAAAAAAAATGACGGCGGCAAAGGGCACCAAAAACAGACGCACATGTCCAAAATGAGACGCCAGCGAATTTTCAACAGGGCGAAATTTCACTGGCGTTTCATGAATTTATTTGCTTGCATCGAATAGCGGAAATTTGCCGCAAATTCACCTCAGGTGAATAAATTCACCCATCACTAATTAAAACATTACTAAAACTCTCACTCTAATAAAAATTCAACCAAACTCGCCTTAATTTACCAATAATTCTTCCAGAAAACAACAAAATCATGCGTCAATGCCAATTGTGCAACTTTTTCGAACTGATGCTCTGAAGACTCAACTTTATCAGATTGTCGCTGTGGATTATTGATGAAAACCAGCCAGTGTCGGACTGGCCCACCAGGATACCAGGAAAACTCCCGGTGGGCCAAGGTGTCAGTGGGCCCTCATGCTGCTAAACTTTTGGCCTATTTCATGGCCATTCCCTATTTCTATGAGAACAAAGAGGCTAAATAGATGGAATAATTGATTTTAGTATGTAAAGAAAACAAACTAGGAGAATAGAGGTTGATTGAGGAGATGAAGAATATTGGTACTGAGAGTGGGTCCCTGGTCCAAGGTTTTATGGTGGGCCCCTGGTCTAAGGTTTTTGGGTGGGCCCCTGGTGTCCCAGTCCGACACTGAAACCAGCGCAGATCACAATGTCAAGGAAAATCTTCTAGGTAGGACATCTGCCATTGACTTCTATATGACCTCAACAGGTTTTAGCTGGAGTATTTTCTGGTTTTTAGCAGCTTTGGGGTTTTATAAAACGTTAAAGAGTTTCGTTTTTTTCCCCTTATTTAATAAATAGGTCCACTATTGTATGACAGTATGGGGCCAATTTTTTTCGTTTTCCCAAATCAAGCTTTTCAGCTCTAATTACTCAATACTACAAAAAAACTGTAATAATAAAATATTACCTTACCAGGTATAGGCTCTGTTATCCAGAAACCTGTTATCCAGAGAGCTCAGAATTACAGGAACAGCTGTCTCCCATAGACTCCGTTTTATCAAACTAATCCAAGTTTTCCTTTTTCTCTGTAATAATAACTAAGACATAACTAATCCTTATTGGAAGCAAAACAATCCTGTCTGGTTTATTCAATGTTTACATGATTTCCTAGTAGATTTAAGGTATGAAGATCCAAATTATGGAAAGATCCATTATCTGGAAAACCACAGGTCCCGAGCATTCTGGATAACAGGTCCCATACCCTGTACCTTACCCTAACTAAGACATAATTAAATCAATTTAAAGTTTAAAATTTATGGTGTTTAATTAATGCTTAATTGACTATATACATGAGGTACAGAGCACAGCCCTTACCTTACCTGCCACGGCCATCGGTGGAAGGAAGGCCACTGAGCTTTACATACATCTGCAGCATTTTGTATCGGGAAAACTCTTAATCGGTGAATAGTGCTGGTCCAGTAGAAATCTGAAAAATCTTTTTTCAAAAGAGCAAAAGGTTTTTTTTTTTT
This sequence comes from Xenopus borealis, assembly GCA_024363595.1. Taxonomy (NCBI): domain Eukaryota; kingdom Metazoa; phylum Chordata; class Amphibia; order Anura; family Pipidae; genus Xenopus; species Xenopus borealis. The sequence goes on from CM044431.1 coordinate 207,303,807, forward strand.
ATAGTTTGTTTTGAAATCTAACATGGGGCTAGACATATTGTCAATTTCTCAGGTGCCCCCAGTCATTCGACTGGTGCAGTGATAAACTTTAGTCACTCTTTACTGCTGTGCTGTAAGTTGGAGTGATATCCCCCCCCCCAGCAGCCTAACAATAGAATAATGGAAAGGTAACCAGATAACAGCTCCCTGGTACATAAGAGAATAGCACTCAATAGCGCTACGAAATATGTTGGCACTATAGAAATACATGTTAATAATAATAATAATAATATATAGAAGCCTTAAAGGGCAACTAAAGTCTAAAGTAGAATAATGTTAGAAATGCTGTATTTTGTATACTAAATATAAACATGAACTTACTGCACCACAAGCCTAATAAGATGATTTATGCTTGTTTGGTGCAGGGGGCTGTCATTTAACTTTGTTAAACATCTTTGCAAGACCAAGACTATGCACATGCTCAGTGGGGTCTGGGCTTCAGTTGGGAGGTTAAGCTTAGGGATTGTCATAATTGATCAAAATAGCACAAGTCAAATAATATCTGCCATAGAAGCTGCTACAGCAAGACTGATTAATAATCAGAATATACAGACTGTACTGGGTCTGTGGATACGAATCTCTACACAGTCGACGGCTGCTCTACAGGCAAACAGACAGAGCTGATTGAATTCTGAGAAGTAAGGTGGGGGGGGCTCCCCCCTGCCATTTGAAAGTATGATTGTTTCCCTGCCGAGCAGGTAGGGACTATCTGAAGTATCCTATCTGCAGCTGTCAAACAAAGGGGGAATTTAAATGCATAGTCAGGTTTATTATAAAAACTTTAGACATTTTTTAATTAAAGTATAATGGAGATAGATTTCTTTTTCATTAAAGAAAGTAAAAATGGGATTTAATTTTTTTACCTTAACATCCCCTTTAAGGAATGGTGATTCAAATTACAGAAAGACCCATATCCGGTTAAACCCCAGGTCCTGAGCATTCTGGATAACAGGTCCCATACCTGTACTGTAACTACATTATAAAGAAAGTTTGATGCCCACAAAAACAACAATGGTTACTTGCTCATTAGACTCTTTTTTATGAAGTGAACACATACTGTAGCTCTGCATGCTCCAGTTTGTGCTGTGACACCTTTGCAAATAATCCTATTCTTGAAGTTCTTTGATTGGTTATATTAGCTAACGTTTACTAAGGGTCGAATTGTCGAGGGATTTAGCCCTCGAATTCGACTGGCGAATATTTGGCGAATAAATAGGCGAATAAATATTCACCAAAATCGAATAAAATATTCGTCAGTTTTGAGCACATTTTTGATTAATCGCCAGAATCGTACAATCGAACAATTCTACGAAAAGTCACTGAAAAAACACTGGAAAATTCTCCAAAATCATACGAATCAAATGTTCGAAGTGTTTGGTCGTACGATTGAAATTCGCCAAAATCCTATGGGGGATTCCCATGGGCTTCTATTGCAATTCAGTAGGTTCAATCTGGTGAAGTAGGCAGTCGAATAAAAATCTAAAGGGCAAGTTCTTCGACTGGCAAATAGTTGAGCGTTCGAATATATATTTATTCGATCTATTTTATGCCCCCGAATATTCTATATTCTATAGTCGGAAATACTTGATTTTCATATTCGAATAGTCGCATGATCGAATTGAGACTATTCAAGACTATTTGCGCGAATATTCAAATTTAGTAAATCTGCCCCTAAGTGTTTACAAGAATTTAATAACCACCAGCTTTTCTCATAGATGTGCATTTTGGTTGCTAAGCAGACTACAATACACTTGCACATTGGTACATAATTGAAACATTAAAATGGTTTCCTATTCACTCATTATTCCATGCTATCGCATGAGCAAGGTTTATACAATTTTAAAATGATGGAGTGCAGACTTTAGAAATGAATACTGTATTTTTACAGGTAGTAGCTAAGATGGATTGCACCCGGCTGGTTCTATTCTTCCATCGTGAATGTTACCTAAGGCTTATAAAACTTTCTCATTATTATATAAATTGAGAATGATGACAGTTGCGTGTCGCTAGGAATATATCGGTAGAAATCCTGGAATACCTACATGATATAAAAGAGAATGCTCAATCTTCGACCCAGACTCTATATATTTTTTTTGCGACTGTATATAATATAATGTACAGAAGTGAATGTCTGGCATGTCTGGAAATGAAAGGTGGAACAAGGAGGTTTATGTGATACCTAAACATGACTGCACATGGGATCCCACATTGGCCAACTTTACTTTACTGATATCCTTAGGGTGACTGGATGCAAAAACCCGGTTCTCGTTCCTGTAAAGTAATGGTGGGGTCAGATTATTGCTGAATTAAAAAAAAAAAAAAAAGGGGGACAGTCCTGTTTGGGTGACATGATCATTAGAAAATAGACCATTCTTCACATGCAGACTACGACTACCATAGTTTGATATGGGATAAAGTAGAGAATAAGGTAGAGAATACCTTATCCAGGGACCCAGTATCCAGAAAGTTCATAGGAAGGGCATCTCCTATAGAATCCATTTTAAGCAAATGATTCTCATTTTTAATTCATAACTTTTTCACTGTTATTATAAAACAGTACCTTGTACTTGATGGGAACTAAACCGCATGAACCCATATTGGTGGCAAAAAAAGCCTGTTGGTTTTATTTCATGTTTAAATAATTTTAGCCGACTTAAGGTATGGTGATCCGAATTATAGCAAGAACCCTTATCTGGTCCTGAGCATTCTGGATAATAGATCTTATTTTTGTAAAAAGTTGGAGTGTGAAGCTTAATCCATTGAAATAATAAAATATTATGTTATGCCATATAATATCAAAACAATAACAATACATTTTGTGATTTAGGGTTGGGCAGACGGTCAGATTCAGGGAGATTTAGTCACCTGGCGACTAATCGCACGGCAACCAGGCCCGGATTTGTGGAAAGGCCATCTAGGCCGGGCCTAGGGGGCAGGATTTTAAGGGACGGCATGCTGCCCAACCACACCCACATTAGTTCAGAAATTTAATTTTCCTGTGTGCCAATTCCCATTGCTCTGTCCAGATGATGAAAATTTGAGCAAATAAAAGGGAGGGGACAGACGACAGCAGGCCTAGGGGCACCCACTAGGTAAATCCGGCCCTGACACGACAATCTCCCTGAACTGCTCGTCAGCTTAAATGAAGAATCGACTGCGCTTATGCACTTGTGGCGCTTTGATTTCCGAAGTCTCCCGAGGAAACTTTGGGTGCCTTCAGAAATTGAAGCGCCGTGAGTGCATTAGTGCAGGTGATTCTTCATTCAAGCAGATGGAAGGCAGGACGAAGGCAGTTCAGGGGGATTGTCATTTCATTTGAAGAAGCGATTAGTCGCTAGGTGACTAAATCTCCTGAATCTGCCCATCTGCCCCTACCCTATAATATGTGAGTTTATCAGTGATGCTGTTTCCCTTGCTATTATTTTGATATGCGTTATCATCATGATGGATGCCTTCAAGTTACAGCTTGATTCTGTCATTCCTAAATTAAAGGGATTCTGTCATTCCTAAATCACACTGTGTACAGTGTAACGTGTAACGTTTAAAATATTTTTGAACCAATAAGTGTTTTTATTTAAGTTGTAATATTGGTGGGTAGGCAGCCATCTCAGCTCATCATGCCTGGTCATGTGCTTTTAGAGCTATTATTTCTCCAACTCATGAAGAGTGATGTATATTATTATGAAGATTGTTTATTTACATGAAGCAGTGTTTTACATATGAGCTGTTTTATGCAACATATATTTATAGAGACCAACATTGTTTGAGGGGTATAGTTGACAGGCAATATAAATAATATCTTCTGGCAGATCATTACAGAGTAAACAATAAGTAGAGTATTCCTGTTGTTGGCAGCTACTTGAAGAGTAAAAGAAAAAGGACATCTGTGTGCCCTCTACTTTTTGGCAAATACAGTGGGGGAGAACGTAAGTATAGCTTTACATGTTTTAAAATTTCCATTTTATCCAAATGATACAAATTTTTAAAAATGATTTCTTCTTTCTCTGTAATAATAAAACAATACCTTGTAATTGATCCAAACTAAGATATAATGAATACAAAACAAGGGGGTTGTGGGAGCACACAATGGGCTAAGTAAAAATGTATTAAAGGACATGTCAACCCTTTTCCAAAAAATTTAATCAATGAACAGCGTCTCTGAAATCTTTAGATAGCTGCCACTCTGGTTGTTAAAAGGTTAACAGTAAGGCTGCAGTATCCTTACTAGTAAAGGTGAAAATATAGGTGTAAGCAAAAAGAAGCAAATTTAGCTAAATTAATTGAGTGATAGGTGTAGTAAGTGCAATAAATTCAGAAGTGTTACTACGTGCAATTAAAAAAGATATAATGAATCCTTATTGGAAGCAAAACTGGCCTATTGGGTGTATTTAATTTACCATAACCATAAGATTAACTAAAGGTCGAATTTCAAAGTCGAAGGATTTTTCACCGAATTTGGCATTCCTGCTGTCAATGAAAAATGGTTCGATCCAAGCATATGATCAAACGATTTTTCTTAGATAAAATAAAACTTAGGAAAATGGTCTAACAGGTCTCTATAGGCTAACATAGCACTTATTTAGCGAAGTAAAAAATGTAAGGATTTTTAAAGAGACAGTACTTTGAATTTCGAATTCGAAGGATTTTACCATTCAATCGTTCCAATCGAATGGTCGAATGGTCGAAGTAGCCTATTCAATGGTCCAAGTTTTTCAAAAATTGACTTTGAATATCGAATTTTTTGCAATCGAATATTCACTTTGACCCTTAATAAATCAGCATCTTAATGTGTGAAGATCCAAGTTATCTGGAAACTCCCAGGTTCTGAGCATTCTGGATAACCGGTCCCATACCTGTATTAGCAATCAGCCCTGCCTTGTTCTGAGAGTGTAGCATGGTCTCTTCCCAAAAATATCCCCCTGCTCGTAAGCAGTTGTTAAAACCCGATTCTTTTCATTATGGGCTTTTAAAATGCTGGCCTCAGCGCATGCAGAGGATCGTTGCTAAAATTGCTACATTTACATGAAACGTTCTGTGCATGCTAATAATAATTTTGCAATTAGTTTTTCTCATACTGCTAATCTCTGATCTAATTAATGAAAGGAACTTTGGGGAGCTAACCTACAGGAGGCCTAATGTAATTGTTAGTGGAGTTCCACTGATCTGGCACAGTTTTCAGCAAACGTACAGAAATGATTTTCATTACTATCTCCATATACTGTTACCATATCTGTATATACATGTAACCCAATAAATCAAATGTGCTATATTCCAAGAAATACCTGTTTACCATACAAATAAACATATGGGCCCTTGTGGAGTTAGTGGAGGAAGGATGTGTCATGACCGAAGGCTCAAGTTGGAGTTACAGATCTAGGAGGAAGCGGCAAGGTCCAAAAACACAGTTCAAGGTTTCCAAAGGGTTACAGGACAAGGAAAGTTAAACTAGTTAAAGTTAAAGAAGTAGCTAGAAATGTTGTACAATATGTTTTGTGCTTGTGTACCAGCCCAAGGCAACCACAGCCCTTTAGCAGTAAAGATCTGTGTCTCCCCAGTAGATGCCCCAGTAGCTCCCCATCTTCTTTTCTGCTGATTCACTGAATCACATGCTCTGTGTTGCTTTCGGTTACTGAGCTTAGGGACCCACTCAAAATATACAGTATAAATGGAATATTATACAGTATAAAGCTGATTAGTAATGAATACAGATTCTTACTACATGGCAGCAGAGAAACCAGTGCAATTAACATCAGAATTTAATAATCAGCCCTGTAGCACCTGCTTGTATGACAGACCAACCTCATTTTCTGCTGGATAATTAGTGACGACCCCTAAGCTTAGATTCTCAACAGCTGCTCTGAGCTCACTGAGCATGTGAGTGTCACAGACCCTTTCCAAGATGGTGACCCCCTGTGACAACTTTGAAGTCCTGGATCATTGCTGCTATTGACAAGCTGAAACTTTAGGCTGGTGCAATACAGATGCAGTCACTTGGATTTGTAAGCTAAATGCATCATGACTCAGGGCTAATTGAAGAAACTGTGTTATCTAAAGTTATCTTAACTCATTTAATGCATTTAACCTTTTCATTAGCATACCAAAGCACCATTGTTTTCAACGGTGAACTCTTTAATTGGATGGGATGCTGTGACACAATATTCTATGCTAAGTGGGATAAATGGGTTAGATGAGTAAAGTCACGATGCATTTAACTTACAAATCCAAGTGACTGCATCTGTAAGTTCAGTATATAAAATATGGAATTTTTTGTCCTATTAATTTTTAGGGTTCCCTTGTCCTTTAAGAAGAAGAGCATTCAATCCAGGCAGAGGTCAATTCAAGCAGCAAGGTTCGTAATCGATATAACATGCTGAGGTCAAGGTCAGGAAGTTTGTAAGCTCACCCAGGAACACAATAAGTAGAACCTATATTTGGGCAATATGTGTAAGCCTCAGACGTCCTTTTATAGGCCAATTTTCGCACCAAACGTGCGTGATGACATCACACGCAATGCAGCCCGACTGCAGGGGTTCATCAAACAAATGTTAACTGTTTATTTACAGAAATGGAGGACAACCTTCTATGGATAGTTATAGAAAGATACAGTATAGTTGTTATGCGGCTGTATTTCTTACTACTGGAGTGAGCTATCACAGCTCAAACTCAAACTAGCTTCACCTACTGTGCTTACCTCTGCCCAGCAATATACTTTACCCCAGGATAGGGAAACAGCTTCCCCCCCAAAACTGCAAAGTAGGACCACACTTAGCTGGCCGAAACTTTAGGGGACTGTCTGAATAAAGAGTATCTAAAACTTTGATCCCCTACATACCTATGCCTATAGAAGGGTCATTTTGCAGAAACCTATGTCTGATGCGTGTAGTGCACTCCCATATAATATCACCTATATTTTTGGTTAACAACCGTTCTTCTGCTGCTGCTGGGAGAGAAGAAAAGACTCCAAAGCTGTGGTATTATATTAATTCTTCAGGTGTTGGCTTGAGAAGATGGATACCACTACAGCATGGAAGATGTGTCCTACCATCCTATGAAGCAGATACAAAAAAGGAAAACAATTGTAGGAAAATACTTAAAAGGGAAATATCGCAATATGAAAATTTGATTTAAGTTTCATCATGCTGAAATAAGAAACTTTCCGAATAGAATCAATTAAATATTCTGCATTGTTTCTTAAATAATCAAGTTTATCTTCACTATCTTCTCTATTCTCTTCATTCTGTCTTCATGCAGCAGTTGGGTGTCAGATTGACAGTTAGATCCAATCTATATTATGGGGGGGGGCTCCCTTTCATAGCAGATGAATTAGAGATCACTCAAATAACTGATTCCAGTACAAACAAAATCTAACCAAATAACTGCCTTTTGCTCAAATTCTGCATGTAGAGAGACGTGATGTCTGGGGATTTTGATAGATTGAGCTCTGATTCATCTTCTAGGGAAAAGGAGCCCCCATAGAAGATATATTGGATCTAACTGTCAATGACGCCCAACTGCTGCATGAAGAGACAATGAAGAGGGACAGATGCTGAGAGAGGGATAGAGAATATAAACTTCATTATTTCAGAAATGCTACAGAATTTTTAATTTATCATATTTAGAAAATTTCTTATTTCAGTGTGATGTAGCTTGCATCAAATTTTCATTTTCACGATAGTTCCCCTTTAAAATAATTTAAGGTTATTGAGTGCTATGATAACAATAAACATAAAAGAAAAAAAACACAAAAAAACTAATTTACCCATAGCACATCACAAGTGTTGGAGCATTGTGTTTAATCTTCTGGGGAGACCAGTTATGCCCTGTATATTGCACTGGATAAAAATTCAGGTACCAGATGCAAAATGCAATTCACACTGTCCTAGTGGCCTTAAGCATGAACAGAAGTTCCTATTGCCTTACGCTCCCTAGTGCTCCCAAGCATCTGAACGGCATGCAAGGTCGGGGCCTTTCACAAGACGCCCATGTACCTTTCCTTCTGTATGCAGCAAGAGTCAGGAAGCAAGATGCAAAGTACAGGTATGGGACCTGTTATCCAGAATGCTTGGGACCTGGGGTTTTCTTAAATCTACTAGAAAATCATGTAAACATTAAATAAACAAAATAGGCTGTTTTTTACTTCCAATCAGGATTGACATCTTAGTTTGAATCAAGTACAAGCTACTGGTTTATTATTACCGCTGTGGTATGGTGACAAAAAGGTTCCCAGTTTCCTGGGGAAAAGTGATTGACAACATGTATGTTGGGCCACGGATTCTCAGACACTTTTACTGAGGTGAGACCAGCAGTGTTTTGGGCAGAGAAACACTTGGTTTCTCTGCAGTTTTTGTAATTGTTGATCCGGGGCTGGTCTTACTGGGAATCCGCAAGAGAAGGGTGGGTGGATTCCCAAATCCATAGGCCAGGTTTTCAGGAGGCCCTAGGCCTATTTGTAGTACACCTGAAGCTGTGCAGCAGAGCTGTTGAGCCTGTGTGTGTGTGTGAGAGAGAGACACGCTGCTGGATTTGCTCAGCTTCAGGAGAAAGAGAAAACATTTATTTTTGTGTTAGCCAGGAGGCTTGATATTTCTGTTCCAACTGTTGTTTTCTACCCCCTGCGAGGGGAAACTTCTGCAGCAGCTGAAAATAAACGCGGGCAGGAAGCCCTTACACCGGTCTTGGTGTGTGAAGTTGCCTCATTTGCAGCCTACCAGCGAGTGAACCCCCACACCGCGAAAAAGGAAACCATTTGGAATAAATTATTATAATGGAGTTTATGGGAAATGGCCTTTCTGTAATTCAGAACTTTCTGGATAACGGATACCATACCTGTGCAAACAAAAGAGGACTTTTCTGATACTGATCCATTTTTGTTACTGAATAAATTATCATTCTTTTCCTTGTTACTCTACTGGCATATATTCCCCAGCTCCAAGAACAATATGTAAAAGCCCCAAATTGTAAAAAATATTGTGTGTGCCTTTAATAAACACACTGTGCAGTCCAGCTGCAAGGTTTTTCCGCTATTGACTCTTCTGGTTGTATAGATAAAATGAAAGATAATGTTTGCACAATCAAAGATTGCATGTATCAGTCTCTGCTGTGTCCTTCTCCCATGTGTCTTACAGCCAGCACAAAATAAAGGCAATACATATACATGAATGTAAACTGATATAGTACAAATATAATTGCAGAAACTTTTGCAAAGAGCATATGATAAATCCGTGTATGTACTGTATATATATGAGCACAGCATGAATTGTAGACATGTGCAAACCATCATACATGGGATTTCACTGGATACCGATGGGCAAAGAGACCTTGTACTTGTACAACAACATCACTGTTGTGCCTGCGGAGAACAGTTGCTAAGTTATTAGTGGTTTCCGATTGGCTTGAGATCAAAAGGGTCAGTAAAAAAAATGGTCATTGAACAATGATGATTAGTGGACAGACGTAACAATTCTGCATAAACCTTTGGATGTGTCGTAAAAATTAAATCCAAACTATAAAGAGATTGAACTTTCAAGGCTTTTGAAAAATACGTAAATATCTATAATTGGTGTCTTTCTCTATTCTATCTCCTGTCAAGGACATTTTTTGCAGGGAACAGCTTTTGGGATTGGTCCCCAAAATTAGAGGGGCCTTTGCTAAATGTGTAAATTAAAGGGGTTGTTCACCTTTAAGTTAACTTTTAGTATAATGTAGAGAGTGATATTCTGAGACAATTTGCAATTGGTTTTCATTTTTTATTGTTTGTGGTTTTATAGTTATTTAGCTTTTTATTCAGCAGCTCTCCAGTTTGCAGTGTCAGCAATGTGGTTTCTAAGGTACAAATTACCCTAGCAATCCTGCATTGATTTGAATAAGAGACTGGAATATGAATAGGAGAAGGACTGAATAGAATGATAAGTAATAAAAAGTGGCAATAACAATACATTTGTAGCCTTACAGAGCATTTGTTTTTAGATGGGGTCAGTGACCCCCATTTGAAAGCTGCAAAGAAACATAAGAAAATTGGAAATCATTAAAAAACTATGAAAAATAAATAATGAAGACCAATTGAAAAGTTTCTTAGAATTGGCCCTTCTACAATATACTAAAAGGTAACTTGAAGGTGAACCACCCCTTTAAAGCAGTTATATACATATATATTTTTTTTAGATTACGTGTGTCCCACTGGTGTGACAGCTGCTTTTGAGCTTTGAATACCCATTAGATTGGACAGACAGAGGCCTGCATTACTTTTCTCTAATAATTGCCCTGGTCACCATGCTGATCTGGCCCCATACATAACATAAAATTGCATTCCATACAAAGCTTTTCCCCTCAAGGCATACATTCTTCAGCATCACTTATCACCTGCAATATCTTCACAACCAGTGGTTCTTCTCTGTCCTATTTTGCTCTTATCTGTTCTGCTCACCGTTTCCTTCAACATCTGTTTGCCTTTGACAGTGTGCTAGGGCTAAACTAGTTATTAATTGAAGCCTGTTTGACTCCAAATCCCTTTGCTTTAGCCAAGACTCGCTCCAAGAATTTAAAGAAGAAGTAACATTGATTTTTCATGCTGAGGAATATACAGCAGTGCTGTGCATGAAACTACTGTACACTTGCTGGTCTGTTTGGGACACAGACTGTTGTTTTCAAAGCATCTGCAGTGAAGTGACTTTAGTCTTCCCAGTTTTCTGTGCAATTAAAGTGAGAAAGAATAATTCTGCAAAAACAGTAAAGCTGCCCATACCCTTTACCATCAGCCTCCACAGCCTGGTCTGCTATGCGCTTCCTATAATAGTGGCAAACCGCCTGATCTCCCTTCAAGGGTATCCCCCTTCTTAATTTTACCTAATATAATTGAGCAGAATTGTATGGCATGCACAATATGTCAGAGCTTCTCTTCATCAGGTGCAAAAAAACAAACTCATAATGTTATAGCAAATTGTTTCAGATTTCAAGTTTACTAAACAACCTCCTTAATGTTCTTTGCTCTTGTGCGTTATTATAATTTTTGTTAATGTGTAAACCACCAACATTAAAAACAAAGCTAAACCATGGAAGATGGACGTTAAAACGAATAGCCAGAGGGTATTTTTCACACTGACTTCCCAGTCTAGAGGAATTAGGGAGGCAAATAAAATATAAAATAGAGGTGTGTTACAGTGAGAGCCAGTGCAGAAGGTGCTACGTTGTGGTAGGGGCTTTTACAAGGACATACAGAAGGTTAAATGAGCTTTTGAGTCTGCATTTACTTTTGTAGAATTGTGGTCTATTTTGGGAGTGTCGCTATTATGTATCTGCATTGATTATATTATTACATTTTTCTCATAGAAATATTAAAAGTAAGTATAGTTATGTTAAATTTACTTTATATTTCCAAGTTGGCACCTAAGCAGTCATCATCTCACTAGAAGGTTGATCCAAAGCTCTTTAACACAGGGGTTCCCAAATCGCAGACAGTCCTGAACTGGTCCGCCCGAATTGGATGCCGGTGACCAGAATTGGACACCGACCTACTCCTTGCAAAACCCCTGCTTTAACACATCCCAAAAAGACTCCTATCCTGTTTGTAATCTCATTACAAGAACACAAAACATGGCCTTGCATCCAGTGGCTATGGCATATCTGAGAGAATGGGTGCCTAACTAAAAGAGGCCTGAAAGGGCACTACCTAGGTTTTCTCATACCTATACTGGTATATTCCCTTCCTTTAAATTAATTTATAGCATGATGCAGAGAGTGATCATCTGAACCGATCTCCATTTGTTTTTTTATTTTATTATTTGTGTTTTTTGAGTTATTTAGCTTTTTATTCAGCAGCTCTCCAGTTTGCAATTTCAGCAATCTGTTTGCTAGGGTCCAAATTACTCCATCAACAAGAGACTGGAATATGAATAGGAGAGACCTGGATAGAAAAGGGAGTAATAAAAAGTAGCAATAACAATATATGTGTAGCCTTACAGAGCATTTGTTTTCAGAGGGCAGTCAGTGACCACAATTTGAAAGCTGAAAGCAGTCAGAATAAAAAGGCAAATAATTAAAAAAAAAAAACTATTAAAATAAATAATGAAGACCAATTGCGAATTGGACTTTCTAACAATATACTAACATTTACCTCAAAGGGGAACTACTCCTTTCATACCAACATAAGCATTCTCCTGCACAGTGGTGTAACTAGATGTTACTGGGCCCCACAGCAAATTAATTTTAGGCCCCCCAACATATCCAGAGTTTGTTCTGTTTTACTAATATATGTTGAAATTGCTCATTTATTGTGGACTAATGCCCCCCTATACCTCCTGGGGCCCCCTGCAGCCACAGGGTCTGCTTCCTCTGTAGTTATGCCCCTGCACTAAGTACAATGCTTCTGGAATATCTATAATATTATATTTTTCTTTTATTTGAAAATTTGGAAAATAATTTGATTAATTAAGGGATGTGGTGACTGTGTCCATAATTAGGATATGTGCTTGTAAACAAACTTCTAGGTTTTGCGGCTCAATTCTTTTCTTATCCACATTAGTTCAACATGTCTGTTTCTTTCTTAACATCACTAAGTCCAGATATTTTGCTCCATTTTGTAGGTAATGTACAAGCAGCCATACTCAGCATCATTCATTAGCATTTTTTATTGAGCACGCCCCGTTATTATTACAGAAAAAAAGGAAATTATTTTTAATCAGTTGGTTTATTTGGATAAAAAGGAGTCTATTGGAGACTTCGGAACTTTCTGGATAATAGGTTTCTGGATTACAGATCCCATAACTGTATGGCATCGCAGTGCCAGCATCTTGCAGTGTAGAGAATGAAGAATGAGAATTGAAATGTGAGCAATATCAAGTGTATAATGCAGATGAGGTGTTACTGGTTACTTTATTTTTCACACCCGCTGTCATTGTGTCCTGTGGAAGGAGACGCTGCCCTGCAATATAACCTTGAGATAAATACCAATCATCTTATAAAGCCATATAAACATATACCCAACTGAAAGACCTCAAAGCTATGTTATACTTTAAACATGTCCAACCTGCTGTTGTTTGGCTCTTATTGAACCAGAACTCCGAAAACGGCTGGGATTTATAGTTCTATTACAGCTTGGAGCTCCGTAGGTTGGACATGATTTCTTATAGCAGACTTTAACAGCCATTGAGACTGAGTGTCTGATAAGGATTCATTCAACAGCAGGGACAGGTAAAGAGCAGAATGAACAAAAGATTACACCCATACATTACTTTTATTCCCTGCAACACACAAACAAAACATTCAGACATTCAGATATACTTCATACCCAACTGCAGATATATACATGATTTCCCTTACTGTAACTAACTCAGCTCTGTGTCTCTAATATCAACCCTGGGCTTTTACTTGCATCCAATATCACAAACATGTAACACACACACTTACATGTACACGTATGGGAACCCTTATCCGGAAACCCATTATCCAGGAATTACAGGAAGGCCATCCCCCATAGACTCCATGTTAAACCAATAACTCAAATTTTTAAAACTATTTCCTTTTTCTATCTAATAAAAACCTGGTGTTTGATCCCAATTTAGATATAACCGATTCTTCATCCCAACTAAGATACAACTGAGTCTTATTAGAGGCAAAATAATCCTATTGTATTGGGTTTATTTAATATTAAAGTGACTTTTTAGCAGGGGCATAACTAGGGAGCAGACCCTGTTGCTGCAGTGGAGCACAGGAGGGTAGGGAGATTTCATTAAAAAGTCATTCTAACTGTCTGGGAAGTGGAATAAAGGTGGGATTATTGAGATTGATTTGCTGGCACATTCAATTCTCAATAAGCAAGATATGCCTAAAAGTAATACGGTAGGTATGGGACCAGTTAACCAGAATGCTTGGGACCCGTGGTTTTTCCGTATAAGGGATCTTTCCCTAATCTCCATACATAAAAGCTGCTAAAAATCATTTAAAGATTAAATAAACCCAATAGACTGGGATTGCCTCTAATAAGGATTAATTATATCTTAGTTGGGATCAAGCTACTGTTTTCATTATTACAGAGAATAAGGAAATCATGTTTAAAAATTTAAATTATTTTATTAAACAGTCTATGGGGCAAATTCACTAAAGCGCGAAGCATCTAACGCTAGCACTAATTCGCCAGCATGACGTTAATTCGCAACTTCGCCGATTCACTAACAGTGTCCCTGGCGAAAATTCGCTAGCGAAGTAGATAGACTTGCACAACTTCGCACCCTTACGCCAGGCGAAGTTGTGCACTGACGAAGGGACGTAACTACACTAATTAACTAAGATGAACATTTTTATGAACGTTACCACTTACGCTAGACGTTACTTCGCCATGTCAGACCTGGCGAAGTTCAATACAATAGATAGGAGTTTGAAAAAAAAAACTTGAAATTTTTTCTAAGTCCCAAAAAAACACTGGAGTCTTTTACCTTTTGTAGGGTGATAGTCTTTTTTTTTGGGGTTACCCTCTGTCCTCCCCTGCATTTCCTAACATATGGCGACTATACTATACAGGGGGCACATGTTTAGGGCAATGGGGCAACTTTATTTTATTTATTAAAGGTTTCCTGGGCTTGTGTAGTGGAATGTAGTGGCTGTAACATATACCTCTATTATACGTTTAAGTTTGCTCCGTATGCAAATTAGCCATCGTTAGTGTAAATGCGTATTGTTTGACGAAGTAACTTCACTACCGTTCGCTGGCCTGAGTGAAAATTCACATCTTAGTGAATTTGGGTAGCGCTTGCGAAAATTCCCTGGCGATGTGCGGCGAAGCTGTCGCTAGCACATTTCCACGCTTTAGTGAATTTGCCCCTATGGGAGAAAGTCTTCCCGTACTTTGGAGCTTTCTGGATAAAGGGGTTTCCAACGGAAATGCCTACACTGTGTGAGGCATACGGTACCCTTTACTACAATTTCTAAGCTCACAATAGCAATATTAAACAATAACGTAATGACAATAATGCATAAGAATGATGATGATGATGATGATGAAAGTGACATAGATCTATATCAATAGATACATCTAAGTCACTATCATAAATACCTGTACTGGTGTGAGGCATATTTGTACTATTGACTACTTCAAGCTCACAATAATTCCTGAAAATAATGATTAACAGGATATATTTGGCTCAGAGTCACCCTGTGAGTACTTTTTTCTTGCGGAGGTGAGGATGGCACGCACCTCTCTGATTTATATTCAGGAGGAGTGAATCTGGAATTATTAAAACGTGTTACTCCTGGGTAGGTAGGAGCATTACTAATGGCCTCATTCCCTGTTGGCTTCATTATTTCTACTTTTTTCCTGGAATAAGTGACAGTAGCCTTGTCACATTTTTGCATAAAACTGCTTCATCCATAGTGAAATCACTGAGGTCTTTGTGGCACACAGTCGCTTTCCCTGCACCTTTAGCCAGACGCCATGGACTTCCAGCTTGACCCAGTGACCCTGCTCTACATGATGGTTTTCCTCGCATAGTGTTGTCTCTTTCACAAATCTGCCTCTGCCTACATTGGGAAATATCAGTCTGTCCTTATTTCCACATAAATTAGATTTCTGTTGCCACATTCTGGTTCAAGCGCAGGAAAATCCAACTGCATTGTCCGTAAAATACTCAAGGTGTTGAGCATTTTACGGACATTCTATTTAAGAGATACCTTCCTTGTTTATTGCATATGTTGGGTCCAGCTACCAGTTGGGTTACAGTTTCAGCTCCTGCCAGCCCAGTGGGTTGTTCTTGGTGGGTTTTTGTAGTTTAGTTGCAATTTTTGGGTGTCACTTCTATATACCCCAACAGCTTTATTTCAATTTGTCTTCTCCTATTTATTGGCAACCCCTCACTTATTAATTCTTCCTTCTCTATTCTTTCTTGTCTACTACACTTCACATCTTTCATGCTTCATGGTTTAGCTTTCATGTTTCTTCGTTTCAGTCACTTCCCATCCATCCTTCATATTTTCCACACACTACAAGTGCCACTTGTCTCTATCATTTGATTTTTATTCACCTGATTCCCCCACCATCCCTCTTTTCTCATCCTTTACCCATTCATCTCTCCAAACACAGCTGTACAAACTTCTTCAAAAGACATTTTCCATTTGTATATAAGGAGTCGCAAGGGTTTTAGCGTGAACATGATGTCACCTCGCTGATCTCTTGTTTGATGAATTTTAACAAGCCGATTATATGTTATAAGCATTTTCAATGAATTATATGTTTATATTTATTTCCTTTATTTGTTAAGGTTTTTGAATGAATAAAACATCTACTGTACAATTTGTGCATACCTGTCAGGCCAGTGCCTTGTGTTGTTGAGTATTGCCTCTGGCTGAAGGCATGCTGAGAGGAACATTCTTTGGAAGGCTCTCTGGTTGGGAATATACAGTTTGATGCTAACACAAGATACTCTTTGGGACAGATTCACTAAGATCCAAAAATTTGCCAGGGTAGGCTTCGCTAGCATTCACTGCACTTCGCCAGGCAAATTTTCACCAGCACTATGCAAATCCACTAAAGTGCGAATTTACACCCAGGTCGGCGAACAGTAGCATAGTTGCACTAGTGTTACTTCGCTAGGCAGAGCGCTGTTATGCTAGCGAAGCCTAATTTGCATACGGCGGGAACTTTCAGTTATGATAGAAGTATATGTTACAGCCACTACATTCCACTACACAAGCCCAGGAAACCTTTAATAAATTAAATAAAGTTGTCCTATTGCCCTACATGTGCCCCCTGTAAAGTAGTGTCGCCATATGTTAGGAAATGTGGGGGGGAAGGAGGGTAACCCCCCAAAAAAATGATCGATCTTTTTCAGACTATCACCATCCTATGCTAAAATACGCCAGCATTTTTTTTTCAACCTCCTATCTATTGTATTGAACTTCGCCTGGCCTGACCAGGCGAAGTAACGTCTAGCATAAGTGCTAACGTTGAGGAAAATGTTCATCTTAGGGAAATTGCAAAGTTACGATCCTTCGTCAGTGCGCAACTTCGCCTGGCGTAAGGGTGCGAAGTTGCGCAAGTCTATCTACTTGCTAGCAAAAATTTGCCAGAGTCTGTGTTGCGAAATGACGTCACACTGGCGAATAAGCACTAGCGTTAGACGCTTCGCGCTTTAGTGAATCTGCCCCTTTGTGTTTTTAAACTAGCAATGTGGGAAATAAACAAATTATATCTAACATAGTACAGTGTTTTGCACATTATTTATATAAGTAGGTGTGTTGTGCACAAGGACCTGAGACCCTGCACCAAATTAACTGAATAGTTTGAGTACCATTTCTAGCTGGGCATTCACTGTTCTGCTAACTAGATGCTTTTAACCTAGGTAAGTGCCATTAGAGAAAGTTACATGAGCATGCTAGAAGTGTTGCAGTGCTGGGGTTCTAGGCTCTATTCCAGCCTGTCAATTATTCTCCAGGTGCTTGTGTTGTTTCTCCATGTCTGTTTGTGTCTTCTTTGTTTCCTTAAAATGGTGGTTCACCCTTCAGCTAACTTTTAGAATGGTAGAGAATGGTTCATTCTAACCAACCTTTCAATTGGCCTTCTTCTGGCTCTTTCCAGCTTTCGAATTGGGGTCAACTAAAATACAAATGCTCTATGGGTCTACGTATGTATTGTTATTGCTACTTTTTTTCTATTCAGACCCTCCCGTATTCATATTACCGTCACTTATTCAAATCAATGCATGGTTGCCTGGGTAATTGGGATCTAGAAACCAGACTGCTGAAATTGCAAACTAGAGAGCTGCTGAATAAAAAGCTAAATAACTCAAAAAACACAAAATATTACATTATACTAAAAGTTTAATTGAAGGTGAACAACCCCTTTCATTAGCTTCTGATAAATCTGACTATAATGTGTGCGATATAGGAAATTTACATTGTAAGTTCACTGGGGCAATAACATGTTGGCACAATATCAATAAAGCAAAACAATGTTTTTTTTACAGTTGGACTGCAAGGAGGAACATACCAGAAGCATATAATACTCTACCCATTTTCTTAATAAAACATTGATGTATTTTAAAATATTACCTATGCTAAAAGTTAGATGTGTGGAGCGGGGGGGGGCGGCAGCAGCCTTCCGGAGGCTGCTGCCGCCCCCCCCCCACCCCCGCTCCACACTTCTAACTTTTAGCGTCCAGGAGGGGCCGCATCACTAGTGCAGTGATCACTATTTCGCTTGCTGCATTAGAATAGCTGAATTTCCGTTTTAAAAAAGCACACCTACTTTCCCACCACTTCCCATTTAAACCACACCCACTCAAGGTCACAGCCATACGTTTCTCCCTTTATTCTTAAAAATGACATTTGATTTGGGCTCTTTCCACCCAAGCCTGGATTTCTCGGGTGGGCACCCCTAGGCCGCGCGGTCTGATCTGGCCTGCCCACATTCCGCCTGCGTGTAAGCGCCAGCAAATAGCGCCATTGAATGGGAAAGCACAGTCCCCATAATGCAGCTGGGCAGCATGCCGCCCCTAACTGTTTGCCGCCCTAGGCCCAGGCCTATGTGGGCTTGCCACAAATCCGGGCCTGTTTCCACTTCTTGTATGGAAACTTCAGGGAATAAAATGTACTTTAGAAATTGTACATCTGCCCTGCTTTCTGCAGAACACACTAGGACGGTGGCATGAAACTTTTCTGGGGGCCATTTTTCCCCAGAGACTAAGATCCTTAATTTGAGCTGTATCCCAACCCGTTATAACCCGTCTCCATATGACTATATATTTTTTATTTTACTTCTGATGCCATTATTTAGAAATATGAATTTCTCATATGTTCAAGAAGTATGTTTAATATTTTGCCATTGTTAATATTTTTACAACTGTCATATTTTCGGTGTTTAAATGAGTCAGTTAAAGGCAATTCTGCCCGTGTATGCCTATAGATATATAGAATAAAATCTATATGAAAGTCCACTCTCAAATCGCACTGTTTTACTTTCCAAAAAGAAGATGCACATCCATTCAGCTATTGGCTTTCTTTATCTCTTTAGAGTAAAACCCTGGATCTGTTCCAGCTCCCGTGAGTGACATACATTCAGAAAGCGCAGCTTAGATCTTAATGGTCTTTTGTACGAGCTACAAAACCAGCTCATATTTGGTACAAACTGACCCAGTTGGCTTCCACTGCTTAAAGCGATATAATGGAATCTGGAAATGAACCAGCAGATAATACTCTATCTCCCTCCACAAAAGCACAGTGAGAAAACGGCTTCTGTCTAACAAATACTTTGAAGGTCTATCCTGAATAAAGAATAAAGATAGGAAGAACTTCTCTTTTTTTTTCCCAGACGCAGCAATATTATCAAGTTTATCCTTGAAGTACAGACTGGCACCTCTGGTATAATCTAGACAGTTCTGTATGTAATGCAGACACAAAGTCATGTAATGCTCTTTGCTGTAAATATTTGTATTTTTCCTGGCAAAGTCAATAAAGCGGCCAGTGTGTACTGTGTATGTGCATTCATTCATCAGCTGAAAACCCCAGTCTGTCTGTTCTCCGGGGCCTCAACTTCCCCTTTGATGTTAGAAATATGAGTTGTTATTTGCATCGTAGCCAACATACATTCTGATTGACTTGAAGTGTGTTGCCTTTATAAGACGTAAGGGAACATTCTGATGAAGGTTGTGCTTTTATCACGATATAATGATGACAAGTGAATCGGTCCAGATGGGATACAACCAATGGCAATAAATACATCATGATAAAGTTGCATTAGAATTATGTTTTAGTGAAACCATTTGCAATGTTGTCCACAGAAAATTTTAATAATTTTACATTTCAAGTTATTTGTTTTGATTTGATTTTAACTCTAAATCCTCCTAATTCCACCGTCTTGGTTTTAAGGGTTAGGTCATGGTTTTTCATTTTGCAGCAGTTTTTATTTGCATTTATAAGACTAAACCAGCAGATTAGCATAAAACAATGTTAACAAACAAAATCTTAATACACAAATAATACAGTCAATGAAACTTGCAGTATCAATAAGGTAACACGAATAAACTTTCAAATTATACTAACAGAAAAGAAACAAAAAGCAAATAAAACCAAACAAAGCAATGCCATGACTTGCAAAATTAATCTCAAAGTTAGAAGTTAAATCTCAAACAAGATATATCTTTTCTTGTACAATAAATCAAAGTATGGTGACTGCTTCATCATATATTCTCTTCTATGTTTTTCTGTACTAAATCTAAATTCGATACTCTCAAAGGAGCAGAGTTCATAAAGATACATAAAAATGTCTGATTTCTGGGGAGGAAGAGGATTAATCCAATATTTGTATACTGACCTTCTCACAGCCGCAAATATTATTTGGAGGAATTGAATTGGATTTGGTTTTTCTTTTGTTCTAGAATATTTCAAAGATTTCCTGATATCAGTTGGAAGGCGTAATAAGCATATTAATGGATTAAGCTTCAGTGAGATGTTTAGAGAGGAAGAAATCATTCTTTCAGTTTCTAGCCATAAGGAACTATACAAGGGACAAGACCACAGAAAATGATAAGTATCAGGATTAAGACAATTACATTTGCAACAAACATTATTTATGTCACTAGTATTTGAACAGCATATAAAAGTTTTATAAGCCAAAAATAAAGTGATAATGCTATTCTCTCCAAATTTCGGTGTCAAACTATTATAAGCCATCAGAAATTAAATCAGCTGATGAGAATAAATGGAAGTGTCAGAAAATAAAGACCATAATGGAAGATTTATTCATTTGGGGCAAATTTTCCTCAAAAAATATTCTCAACCTATCTTCTATTAAAAGCATTACATTTTTTTAAAGGGGTGGTTCACCTTCAAGTTAACTTTTAGTATATTGTATTGCAGCTTTCAAATGGGGGTCACTGACACCATGTATGTATATTTTTATTTGTAAAGTGCTCCTTGAGGGCAAATCACTGTACAGCAACAATAAATTAGTAGTAACAAACAAGGGATCACTGCATTAATAAGTAACAATACGTGCATTAAATACAGCTCACATAAATATAAAACATAATTACACAGTGTTGAGGAGACAAAAGGATCGAGGACCCTACCCCATGGGGCTTACAGTCTAAATGGGAGGGTAACTTACAGGCAGAATTTGGAGGGGTAATAAAGTGCTGTAATTAATGCTCTGTAAGGCTACAATTGTATTGTTATTGCCACTTTTTATTACTTACCATTCTATTCAGTCCATCTCCTATTCATATTCCAGTCTCTTATTCAAATCAATGCAGGGTTGCTAGGGTAATACCCTAGACACCAAATTGCTGACACTGCAAACTAGAGAGCTGCTGAATAATATATATTATATATATATATATAAAACAAGGAAAAGTTGTGCTCACCACTAATTTAAAACCATTGGCCAACTACGTCAAAAGTCATCCCATATCTGGCCAGTCCTACTCTCAAATTGCATCTGATTCATTAAGAATTCTATTGTTTCATTATACATTTTACAAAGGGACTAAGTTTTACCAGCAACTTACTTGCTGCTTTCAAAGTTAAACCCCCAAACTTGGTTGCCCTTTTATTAGACACCAGTGGGATCACCTGACTATAGCTGGGAAGGGTGGGAGCCCACTGGTGTCTAATAAAAGGGCAAACAAGTTTGGGAGTTTGACTTTGAATGCAGCAAGTAAGTAAGCACCCTTTCTCTCTCACTATACCATAGTGTGACAGGATGTGGTCACAGCGCCTCCTGGCCAATAGCATTGAATATTTGAATTGAAATTAGATACATGAGCTTTTGCCCAGTAACTAGGAAGTTCCATGACCATATAAAAGCAGAAGGCATCTCACGAAAAGCTCAAAATTGCTCAAAGGGGTCTTCTAAGCACCGTTAAATATTCCATTAGTTAGTTTTGTTCCATAGATTTCTAGATATTAACAGTTTTATTTTGTTTATACTGAATGTTAAACAACACCTCCAACTTCTGTTCAGTGCATTAAACTGGGCACAGTTTGCAGCAAATGCCCTTAATGATAAGAGGAAATTCTTTACTTTGCTTAGAATTGATCAGGGAAACAGCAGTGCTATCTGTTCACTTACCTTTTTTCTAAGCAAAGCAAAATCTCAAGACTTTTTTTTACTAAATAAATGTTCAGCTAACTTTCCATTTAGTCAGTGGTGGGACGGAGTGGGTAACCATTAATTGCATGCCAGAACCATTAAACACATTTACATATCCAGCACATTGGGATCTAAAAGGCCATGGTCTGTCCACATCTATAACAGTTTTCATTGTTCCCAAGTCCCATCAGGTACAGACGTGTACAGGGTGAGTTCTAATGTCAAAAATAAGCTATCAAAACAACCAAATGCCCACCTACATAAACAAATCATAGCATCCAAGCTACCTAAATATTGCACACAAAAAAAAGAGGTAAGTGCAGGCTGGAATTTAACTTTATAAAAGTCAAGCAATCTCAAAATAAATGATGGTAGAAAACAAGCAGAACTGATAAAACAGTACTAGCCACTAAATCAATATGCCTTGCCAGCTGTAAGATAAAGTTTGGCTCTGTGGGAAAGAATTTCCACTGCCTCACACTACCTACAAAACAAGTACAATTACACTGGCAATTGCTGTTTGCTCTCTGGCAGATAGTTGATCAACATTAAAAATCCCCTAAATCTAATTTGTCATGATTAAATGGAAGCCTCCGATATTCCTACTGTCAGACTGTCAAGGGTGAAATATTTCTCACTGTGAGTGTTGCACATTCAAAGTATGAAGATACCGAGATTGCATCTTGGAAGAGTTTTCTTAATTATTAACTGAAATGTTGTTTTTTACCATGGGTTTTAAAGATGTTTAGAATTAGAACATGGAATAAATGCAGGCACAGTAAATGATTTACAAATGTACAGCTTTTTTAGGGGTGTAGTGAGGTTTTCCTTGCCCTTATATGGAAAATCCCCTATTGAAGTTAATTGATGCCAGGGCTGATCTAGGAAAATTATTGGAGGGGTAGAGGTGTCCCAGCCC
Source organism: Xenopus borealis (assembly GCA_024363595.1). NCBI lineage: Eukaryota > Metazoa > Chordata > Amphibia > Anura > Pipidae > Xenopus > Xenopus borealis. Next base: position 207,326,837 of record CM044431.1, read on the forward strand.
AGGTGAGGCATGCCTTGGGTAAGGAATTAGCTCCTTATTAGCCCATGGGATGTTGGGTTTTCTCCAAAGTCTATAAAAGGGAGATGATACTTAAGGCCCCCATACACGGGCCGATAAAAGCTGCCGACAGACTGCAGCTTATTGGCCCGTGTGTGGGGCCATCCAACGGGCTTCTCTGATCGATAGCTGGCCGAAAGTCGGCCAGATCTCGATCGGGCAGGTTAAAAAACCCCGTCGGATTGCAGCCACATCTGTGAGTGTATGCGGTGTATGCGCCAAACAAGCAGATCTCTGCGTCTATGGCCACCATAAGCTTTGGTTTCTTTGGACTCCACTCAATTTAGTAGAAGGTAACAGAAGCCCAAGGCAAGAAAGCCTCAACATCAGGAAAATTGTGCTTAGTTAATTGTAGAGGGGGCCATATAACTATGACCCAACCCAAGTGCATGATTACTTAAGGACAAAAATGCATGTCCCTTAATGCTCATTCAACAAGCAGGAGTAGAAAAGGTCTTCTTTGAACCCTGTGCCCCAGAATATCGGAATTACATGTAGACTACGGTACTGATTGGGGCAGAAAAGCAGAGTACCTGCTATGTGTCAGTCTGGCAGTGCTGTATTCGTACAGGAAGAAGAGGACTTCACTCTTATTTTCTGCCTGTTGTAAATGATTCAACACATCAATGAGACCCTAGGAGTAAAAGCAAGTCTTAAAGTAGCAAATAGCAGCTCCACTGAGGAGCACAGAAGGGTGAATACCCTAGAAATCATCTGCCAGTGTAGCATCAGGCATAGATTTTGCTGAAGGAACAATACTTTATTCTGGGACTGGAAACCTGTTAAGTGAGTAGCGCAACTGACAGTAACTACTGCCTGACTTTGCTTTGAGTGATTGGTTAAAGGGAAACTATTGCGATAATGAAAACTTTCTAAATAAAATCAATTAAAAATTCTGTACCGTTTCTGAAATAATCAAGTTTATCTTTACTATTCCTCTCTCAGCATTTGTTTTTCTTCATTCAGTCTTCATTCAGGAGATGGGTGTCAGATGAATGATCCAATAGATCTTATTTGCCTAGAAGATGTATTAGAGCTCACCAGAAATCCTGTCTCTCTACATGCAAAAAATTTAGCAAAATGCAGTTATTTTGTTTGTACAGGAATCGGTTATTTGCGTGAGCTCTAAAACATCTAGGGTTGCCACTGGCCTAGCCGGTAAAACACCAGCCAAGGCCGGGGCCGGTATTACAAATTTACCGGCAATGTAGCTGCTGGTAAATTTGTAATACCCCTTAAAAAAGGCCCTTGCCTTGCCTGAAATCCTATTAAAACTTACCTTTCTCGCATCTTCAGGTGATCGCTCGCTGTGGCTCCGCCCCTTTTGTGACACGCCACGCCCCTTTTTGCGTCACGTCACGCCCCTTTTTGGCCCCGCCCCGTCTGCCTGTATTAAATTTTGTAAAATGTGGCAACCCAAAATACATCCCCTAGGAAAGGGAGCCTACAAGATATGTCGGATCACTGTTCTTATACCCAACTGCTGCATAAAGACAGTATGAAGAGGAACAGAAGCCGAGAGAGGAATAGTGAATATAAACTTGATTATTTCAGAAACAATGCAGAATTTTAAACTGATTGTACTTGTAAAGTTTCTGTTTCAGTATGAGAAAGCTGATACCTCACATGCTTTCTATGTGTTAGAGTCAGGGTTAAAGGAGGGAAGGGGCACTTGAACATGAAACACTACATATACTATAAATAGTATTTAGGGACCCATAGATTCTATACAGAATATATGGAGTTAATCCCCTACCTTTAGTATGTCCTGTGTTATTGGGTGTAAACACCTGTAACACCTCACTTTCAACATCTGTAGTTATTGGTCAAAGGGTGTAATGACCACTCCCTGCCACACTGCTTTATGTTGTGTGTAAGGAGGGGCCTCTGCCTCTTGGTGTCTGTGCAACTAGGTGTTTCCACTGAGCCTGGGATCAGCAAGGCCCCAGTAAGCCACATGCTCTGAAGGACCTGTACTTCAGTGATTGAGTCGGGAACCAGGAAATCCCGTGAACGAGGGTAGTTATATCGGGAAAGATTCATGTATAGACTCTCTAGAGGGAGTAAGATAGAGATGTTATATAGAAAGGGCCGCTGTGTGCCCCATCAAGGATTTGTAGTAGGGAGTAGCATTTCCCACAAGGCTTCCCCGTATGCCTTTAGTGCAGGGATTTCATTGTGATAGGGATTAGGCCTTAGCAGCAGTTACTGGTTCCTACACTGATTTTCCAGTCAGCCAGGAAGTGGTGCAACCCAGACTATTATGCCTCATGGAAGTCACCAGGTTCCTTATGATGTATTTGCCTCATCTGTCTCTCCTCTGTGATATGCTACACCTGCAGCAACTCCTGCGTGAGTAAAACCTGTGGTCCATTGCCTTGTACATATGTTGATAATAAACCCTGTTCATGTTTCATGTTCAAGAACCTCCTGGCGTCCATCTATATATTTTATGGTACAGTGCCTGTGTATTTGTAGTTCAACTACCTCTTAAAAGGGAAGCTTCCACTTGACGAAGGCCCTGCCCTGCTGTGTAGTGTCCCAGTGTAACCCATACTCATAGTTGGACACCTTAATCTAATTTGTGCTGCCTAGCCCAAAAAAGTGTTAAAGTATGTAAACCAATTTATGTGTGCACCTCAAAGGCATGAGGAGACCACTTTAGAGGGACAAAATATGGGTGACTTTCATGGGCCCTCATAACAGCAGGTAGTAAGTATAGATAAAGGGTAAATAGCAAGGCAGAGACTGCAATAATCTCAACTTTCAAACGATCGGCTTCGCCATCACTAAAGACAACCCTGGAAGGTGAAATGTACATATTCTATTATTTGTTCCATTGTAACCTGTACATACCTCCTAACTGTCCCTTTTTTGGAGGGACAGTCCCTCTTTTGAGAGCTCAGCTTACAGTCCTCATTTTTACTGGGAAGTCCCTCTTTTCTCTGCACTGAACAGCCAGAAAATTAAACAAAGTTTCTAACTTAATTGGCTTTTGGTAGAGAGCCCAGAACAGCTAACAGGTGCAACTAAGATACCTTGTAACAATTTTGAGATAAGAAAATAAGTAATTGTAACAGTTTAGAGAAGGAGAAATAACCTGCCAAATTTTATAAGATGAACATGGTAATTGGGGGTGTGGTCACAAAAATGGGTGGGATCAAAACAGTTAGCCACACTACAAGAAAAATAAAATTGTCACTCTTTTTACTTCCAAAATGTTGGGAGCTATGCCTGTATTCCAGGTGTCATGTTTATTTGGTTATATTTTTCACTGATGGGATTCCGGAAAAAGAAAGGTGCACAGCAGCCTACTCAGAAACATACACAGCAGGTATTTGCAAAATAATCTCACCTTGATCCCATATATGGTGAGTTGTTCTTTGTTTATAACAGTATTCTTCTAAATGAGCGATAATTGCTTACATGTTTATTGGAAACCAGCCCCCAGGCCAGTATTGTATTATTTGATAATCAACCTAACACATAGGAAAAACCATTCAATACTGGTATCGACAATACAGAATTACTAGGAAGAACAGATGGGCACATCCACATGTCAATTCATTGCTTGCTAGCCCCCTGATTGCTGCTCTGTATTACCTCCTGTTAATGTTGATTTTACATTAATTTTACAAAGGTGTTTGTGTATTTAGGGATCTATAGGAATAACATATTCCTATAGCTTTAAAACCCCACCCTGTTAGTTAGTAGGCAGAAGCCTATGTATCTATTCTGTTAATGCCTGTAGTTATTGGCCAGGTGGCGCTGTGACTACATCCTGCCTCAAACTGATATAGTGCTGGGAAGGGAGGGGCAGCTTCCTCTTTGGTGATCCAGCAGGGCGTTCCCAGGGGGGACCTGGGTACAGAAAGGCCTTTGCTCTGAGGTAACCCCAAAGGGTCTGGACACCTTTGATGGGTAAGTTGGGGACCAGGCAACAACGTGAATGAGGTATAGCTAGCCTAGGGGAGTTTGGTGATAGACTCTCTAGGAAGAGTGAGACAGAAAGTTGTAGCAGCATGAGCAGTTGTAGCTCCACCGAGGATTGATAGAAGGAAGTAGTTCTTCCACAGGTTTTGAAATACTTGAGTGCAGGGACCTCAGTGAGAAGGGACTGTAAGGGTAGATACTGCTGTCCTGGGACTTCCTGGAGCAGTGGTCCGCAAACTTGGCCCTCCAGCTGTTAAGGAACTACAAGTCCCACAATGCATTTGCCTGAGTGTGGCTGTCAGACTCCATCATTGCATTGTGGGACTTGTAGTTCCTTAACAGCTGGAGGGCCAAGTTTGAGGACCACTGTCCTGGAGGAAAGGAAGGGCCATCAAGGCTTCTGGCAAGTGCAGCTATTCTGAAGCGCTGTACATGTCTGTGTGATGTCTGTGCTCCTGCTATACGCTCAACCAGGGCCGGGCCAGGGCAGCCGGGCGCCCCAGGCAATGTGGCCAGCAATGTCGCCCCATCCACTGCGCACAGGAAGTGCACGCAGAAGCGTGCTGACTGGCCGCATCATCTTCTTTCTGCACCCTCTTCCCCCCCCTCCCCTCATCTACGCGTGCATGCGCACACAATCAAATAGGAAGAAGCGGAGGCGAACTGACCGGCCCTCTTCCTGCACACTCTCCCCCTCCCCTCGTGTGCACATGCGCACTCGCACTAGTCGCATGCACACTCGGACAAGTGGGCTGAAGTGGAGCAGAATCTAGGAGGACTAGGGATAGGCAAAAGTTAAAGGTACGTGCCTGGCGCCCCCCACACTTTGCGCCCTAGGCACTTGCCTACTCTGCCTACCCCTAGTTCCGGCCCTGCGCTCAACTCCTGCGTGAGTAAACCTGAGAATATTTGTCTGGGACATAATAAGTTTGTTTGAGTTTGCACCAAGAACCTCCTGGCGCCCATCATTTTTGTAAGTTGGATGCATAATGTCTGGGTGTTGTAGTTACACTACACCGTAGAGGGAATGCTTCCACTTAGCGAAGGCCCGGGATAATGAAGAGAGAGTCCAATGTAACCCATGCTCATACCAATAGCTGGACATTTAACTATCTGTGGTCTGGATAGCCCAGATGAGCGTTGCATGTGTGTAGTTAGATGGATGGATGGATGGATGGATAGATAGATAGATAGATAGAGAGGGGTGTCTATATAAGAATAAGAATGGGTCTGGAGAATACAAGGCTGTTTCTTCTATTAGAAGAGACACAGGGGAGGTGTATTACAGATAACAGTGGGAGCTTGTTGGTTCTCATTTCTCACATTCTGTGTTTCTGTTTAAAAATGCAAAGACACAATCAAAGATATAATCCAAAATCAGCATTTTTTGCCCAGTTCAAACCTTATGGAGGGTCTGTAAATGAGAAATCATCTGGGGACATCTAGTGGAGGTAATACATAATAAGGATATATACAATGTGCAGCAGTCACATTCTACTATTTATTCAGAATGTCTGTCCGTAAAAAACACATTCATATTAAAGGGGGGTTTTGCTTTAAAATGAACTTTTATACACTTTGTGCAGTAAACTGTTGGCATTTGGTACTGTGGCACATCCATGGTCAAACAGCTTGTCTTCAATAATAAAAAAATTACACAGCCAACTATCTCCCATTCAAAGCACCCGCTTGTACCCAACACAACCAACCGTGACCAATTGTAGGAGTCCTCTTGCATATGATATTTAACCCTCTGGCATGTGCATGTGATCTCCTCACTAACAGGTCTTACAGTCTTTACTATGGGTTTACTACTACCCTACTAATCTACTCACTGTGCCTTTTCTCTGTACCTTTTACCACTGAATCTTGCTTCTCTATCCTGACATTAGTTAGTGAGCCCACAGAAAGGGCTGCTCCTGCCATGAGGCAAGGCATACCTCCCAACAGTCCCTCTTTTGAGAGCTCAACCCGCTGTCCCTCATTTGTACTGGAAAGTCCCTCTTTTCTCTGCACTGAACAGCCAGAAAAAGAAACAAAGATTTTAACTTAATTGGCTTTTGGAAGAGAGCCCAGAACAGCTAACAGGTGCAAATAAGATGCTTTGTAACACTTTTGAGATAAGAAAATAAGTATAAGGAAAAATATTTTCAAACTTTCATAACCTGTCAAATTTAGTAAAATAAACAAGGTAATTAGGGGGTGTGGCCACAAAAATGGGCGTGGACACAAACATTTTGCTATGCTGTGGGCAAAATAAATTTTTGTCCCTCTTTTTACTTCCAAAATGTTGTGAGGTATGGGCAAGGTGGAAACCTTGCCTCAGGCGGCAAAGAGCAGCCAGTTACAAGGGGCGGCAAAAAGACGCCTCTTGTAACTTTAAGAGCCGAATTTCAGGGTTTTAACCTGGAAATTCGGCTCAGCTAGTGCAGAGAGTGCAATTGTGTTCAATTCACTAGAGATACCGCCCCCCTTTGACCCGCTCCCATGCTGATTTTTAAGAGTGGAGCAGGAAAGGGGGGCATCGGGGCTGCTGCCTGCGGCACCCCCAGAAACGCGGCTGCCCACAGAGTATAATATTATAGGCCAAATAGGCCTGTCCTGTGCACAATGTCTGGGGGAAGAACTAACCCATGCCCAACCTAAGAGTAGGCTGCTAACATCTATCCAGAGTAGGAATTATATTTACAATCAATATTTATTTTCCTCCTTATATGCTATTAAGAATGAGCCCTATAAGGATGTCTTTCATGGCATACCTAAGAACATTTTAGTTTTTACAATCAAGTTATAGTTGGTGCAAGCCCCCAATCCCCCAGGACCCTATCAAGCTGCATCCACAGTTTTCCTCCTTCCTTATAACACAACTATTTTTTGGGGGTTTACGATTCATAATGCCTTGAGAAAATGTTGCCCAGTCTCCTATCTCACTATCTTCAATTCGACCAAAATATATAAACAAGATTTATATTAAAAACAGCATATAGGTGGGGGCATTTATGAACAGCGTATCCTGCATTATTTAGAGGCTGAAAAATAATGAATGTGCATATGTGCCTCCTACATGATATTGCTGGGCAGCAAGAGGCTCATCCTTTTTGAGCAGATCCATGGCATCCTTCCCACTCAGGGAGCCTTGTAATATTTACCAGACCCTCTAACACAGTGATCCCCAACCCTTGGATGTTGCTCCCGGTGGCCTCCAAGCAGATGCTTATTTTTGAATTCTTTCCTTAAAGTTAAGGTGTAGTTGTATAAAAACCATGTCTACTGCCAACCAGAGCCTTCTGGTGGCTGCATGTCCACATAGGAGCTGACAATACCCAATCACATCCTTAATTTGGCACCCCAGGAACTTTTTGCATATTTATGTTGCTCTGCAACATTATTTTACACTTGAATGTGGCTCTCAGGTAAAGAAGGTTGGGGACCCCAGCTATAATAGTTCAGGCACAGGTTCAGCAGCTAAAGCACATTCAGCAGTTGCCGTGAGACACAAAGCTGACCATATACACACAAAATATCATGATGGGCAGTGGGGCGTCTTCATTAAAATTTCTCAGCAATTCAGTTGTTTTGAGTTCCTTTTGTTAGATATACCATGACCTGGATGAATGAGAATCTTCATAGTCACAAAATACCATGTTTGCAAATAGAAACTTATTAAGTTGGAAGCCATAGCTCTGTAGGCATCAAGTGTATATTCATCTGTGTAACTGATAAGTAGGAGAAGGACAACTGGTCAGTCAGATAACACACTGCTGTTTATAAAAAGGATAAGTCATTGTCTTTCTCTTGATTCACACCAGGAAAAGGGTGGCAAGGAGAATGAGGATTAGAGCGCCTATAAAGTTTATATAGGAGTGCAGAGGGTTGAGCAGGGCCGCCATCAGGGGGGCACAAGTGTCCTGGGCCTGAAGGGGGGCCCAGCAGTGCTGCATTTAAAGGGATCCTGTCATGGGAATTTTCTCAAAATGCATCAGTTAATAGTACTGATTCAGAAGAATTCTGCACTGAAATCCATTTCTCAATGGAAAGAGCAAACCGATCTGACATGGGGCAAGACATTTTGTAAATTTCCCAGCTGCCCCAAGTCATGTGACTTGTGCTCTGATAAACTTCAATCACTCTTTACTGCTGTACTGCAAGTTGGAGTGATATCACCCCCTCCCTTCGTCCCCCCAGCAGCCTAACAACAGAACAATGGGAAGGTAACCAGATAACAGCTCCCTAACACAAGATAACAGCTGCCTCGTAGATCTAAGAACAGCACTCAATAGTAACAACCCATGTCCCACTGTGTACTATTCAGTTACATTGAGAAGGAAAATCATCAGCCTGCCAAAAAGCAGTTCCCTCCTAAAGTGCTGGGAAATTGACAAAATGGCTAGCCCCATGTCATAGTTCAAAACAGAATATAAAAAAATCTGTTTGCTCTTTTGAGAAATGGATTTCAGTGCAAAAGTCTACTGGAGCAGCACTATTAACTGATGCATTTAAAAAAAAAACATGTTTTCCCATGACAGTTTCCCTTTAAGAAAGAGCCAGGCCCCCCTTGACAGTGCCAAAGAAATGCTGCCATTCCTGAAGTCCCTCTCAGCTGAAATGTGGAAGTGCCGAACTCCCAAAGTGGTGAAAACACCTGAAGTCACGAAAACTGACGAAAGTGATGTCCTGAAGCGGCGAAAAGACCCAGAGTTGAAGACATGAGTTCAATTCTACTGAACACCAATTTGTTTTTTTCTAAACCCCCAGGCCACCAATGTTTTATTTTAATATTCTATAGGTCCCTGCCACAAATGATTTTTTTTAAAATATGTTTTGGGGCCCCAATTTTTCTTAACTTGTAAGGGGGGCCTGGCTCCAATTTTTTCAAAAAAAAATTTTTGGGGCCCCAGCTATTTTTAAACTTGGAAGGAGGGCCCTGGCGCCAATATTTTTTTTTTTTTTTTTTTAACCTTCATGGGGGGCTCTGGTACCTTTGTCTACTACAGCACTCTCACCACTGCCCTTAATGAGCTTGCTCTTACAAAAACTAAACGTGTTAGACCCTAACTACTTCACCCTTGGCATACTGCTCAAACAAAAGTGCTCCAAAGAGTAGCACTATTAACTGATGCATTAAAAAAAAAACATGTTTTCCATGACAGTATCCCTTTAACAATTATTTCCATTTCTCTGTACAGGTATGGGATCCGTTATCCAGAAAGCTCCGAATTACGGAAAGGCCATCTCCCATAGACTCAATTTTATCTAAATAATCCATAGTTTTAAAAGTTATTTCCCTTTTCTCTGTAGAAATAAAATAGTACCTTATACTTAATCCAAACTAATATATAATTAATCCTTATTGGAAGCAAAACCAGCCTATTGGATTTGTTTGATGGTTACATGATTTTCTAGTAAACTTAGGACCCTTACACACAGGTGTTTTGGACCTGCGCTCCCCTGCGTTGCGTTTGGCTGCGTTCAGCCGCAGGGGAGCGCAGGTCTAGACGCACCTCTTTCTTTTCAATGAGGTTGTACCCACGAGACGCGTGTAAGGGCCGAACGCAGGTTCAGACACAACATGCTGCATTTTTCCTGCGTTTGGCGCCTACATACGTTCGTGTGAGTACAGCCCCATTGAAAATAATTGAGTGCATCTATACCTGCGCTCCCCTGCGGCTGAACGCAGAAAAACGGAGCGCAGGTAAAAACGCCCGTGTGTAAGGGCCCTTAAGATATGAAGATCCAAATTATGGAAAGACCAGTCATCCAGAAACCCCCAGGTCCCAAGCATTCTGGATAATAGGTCCCATACCTGTACTAATAAAACAATAGCTACTTGTGTTTATTTAATGTTTAATACATTTTCTAGAAAACTTAAGGTATAAAGATCCAAATTCTGGAAAGATCTGCTATCTGGAAAACCCCAGGTCCTGAGCACTCTGGATAAAAGGTCCCATACCTGTCCCACAACAAATCTCCATGTGTGCCAGTACCCAGTTTTAGTGGCATGTGCTGAATTTTAGTTATTTTCCCAAGCGAGACAACTACTTTTCATTTTAGCAAGTTGCAGGGTTTCTGGAACCCATTTAAGTCAATTTCAAATACTTGTAAAGGTATGGGATAAGGGGTCTTTTTATTCGGCAGCTCTCATGTTTACAATTTCAGCATTGTGGTTGCTAGGGTCTTCATTACCCAAGCAACAATGCACTGATAAAGGGCACCTATGGGCATAAAAAAAATCCCCAAACCGAAAGTGCGGGCTGATAGAGCTCGCATTCCAGTTTGGGGTTGTAGTAGTTTAAAAAAAAATATATTAAAAAAATTCCCCCTGCATGCGCTGGCTTACTCGCACTGGGAGGGAGCTCCCGGTGCGAGGCGCCATGACAGTCAATGCGCAGTATGCGCATGTGACGTCATGTGCATAAGCCGAATGAAAAGCTGCCACAAATTCAGGCAGCTTTTCATTCTGCGCATGCGCAGTCATGGCGGCTCACACCGGGGGCTCCCTCCCGGTGCGAGTAAGCCAGCGCATGCAGGTGGTATTTTTTTTTTTTTTAAACTGCTACAACCCCAAACCGGAATGCGGGCTCTATCAGCCCGCACTTTCGGTTTGGGGATTTTTTTATGCCCATAGGTGCCCTTTAACAGAACAGCGCACTCCTCCTTCATTCAACCCCACACAAGTCTGTGCAGCCACACCCTCCTCTGACGGGTGTATTGTCAAGTTTGCACCCATCCCTTCTCGCCCAAATCACAAACCATAAAACACACAACACCACTGGTTTGGAGAGAGATGGCCGCAGTTGTTTATTTTAAACATCTTATTAACAGTTAACATAACATTTTTCTAACGTTTGTATAACAAACTTAAATTATAAATGACAGGGGGAGGGGCTGTACCCCAACTGCCTGGGTTGCCCCCTACTCCATTGCCAACCCTAAACTGGGCTGTATATCTCCCCTGGGGACCCAGGCCCCCAGACTACTTCCCTTTTTAACTTGGGATGCTGCGTCCTGTTGTCTTCACGTCCCGGCGCCGAATGAGGTAAACCGCGCGGCTTTCCTTTCTTATGCTCCGCCTTCCCGGGACGCCAGCCAATCAGGGCGCACCAACCGAAAAGGAGGGCGGGGATAGGTCCCTTCCAATCCCCGTCAAGCCCTGCTTCCCTATTCGGGTCATTGGGACCCATTCCTCCCTGTGTAAATGACATTCCTGACCTCACTCAAACAACTTAAAAGTCACCTCCTTCAAGTCAACCCCTTCACATAAAAAACATCTCTGTACATGCTGTCACACCAAGTCCTATCAGAGGAGTTCTCCTCTCCCCACACGCTGGCCCAGCCATGCCCTACAGAGCAGTGTGTATGCAAATTAACCACGCTGACTAGGGATCAGAAGCTGACTGACAGGAGAAGCAGCCAATCAGAGTTATACTTCAGAAACATCTGCATGTGTGCACTTCCTGCTGTATGATGTAAAACAATTATATTCACCTGCACATTTTTTGTTAAGGTCCCCATTGACGCAAAGATCTTAGCGAAGTCCGACCAATCTGTCAAATTATCTTGCGGGATCATACATCTTACAATTTTTCGTCCGACTTTGGTCTGAAGATTGATCGGCCAGGTTAGAAAATCTTTATCGGTCCCCATGCAATCTACCTATGTTTGCAGGGCCAAGCAGGCAGCAACCCGTCAGTTTTGCTGGCAATATCGCCTGAAATGGTCTTTTTAGTTAATGGACACATCAGAAATGTAAACAATCGTTTTGAGACAATCGTGGTCTCACGATAACCATTGGATCTTTTAAAAATCTTTACATCTATGGCCAGCTTTAAACATTTATATGGCAAAGCTTGTTATTTTTACATGAACTTACATTTTTGAATGTTATAAGAAGTTGAACAGCTCCTTTAAGTGGCATATTAAAGAATCTTACCAAACTGGAATATATATTTAAGTAAACATTTCCCTTTTACATCTCTTTCAGTGACCCCCCATTTTGTGATGGTCTGTGTGCTGCCTCAGAGATCACCTGACCAGAAATATTTAAATTCTAAATGTAAGAGGAAGAAGTTTGGAAGCAAAAGACACACCTCTGTCTGTTAATTGGCTCATGTGACCTAACATGTATGGTTTGTCTGGTATGTTTGTGTGCACCGTGAATAGGGTTGACAACTGGCCGGTATTTTACCGGCCTGGCTGGTATTATTGATGGTTGATCCCTATGTCATTAATAAGAAAAAAAAGATAAATATATAAGAAAGGCCAGTATTTTTTTAAAGAAAAGGTGGCAATCCTAACCATGAATCCTACAATCCCTGGGGGCTTTCCTTATTTTTTAAATGGTAGTTTTCTATTTATGATTACCCAATGACACATGCTACTAAAATAGTATATTATGATGAAAATGGTTTATTTACATGAAGCAGGGTTTTATGGAGGCATAGTTTTCCTTTAATGTAGCGTTACAACTTATTATATACATTTCTTTGCTGAACCGACTGTTAGCAGTAATGCCCTTAATCCTTAGGGAGAAATGCAGAATGATTCAGTTCACTACTTATCATGAGCTGTACCACACTCCATGTCACCTTTATTATAAGCAGCATCTTGCTAAAGCTATTAGGGACCCTAATGTATCTACAAAACATTTTCATATTCTCCTTGGCTAAGACAAATAGTAGGAATCATGCAAAATTGCCGTTTTTTTGGGTAAACAATATCCAAGTGGATTAGATAACCTTGTTTTTATGCTAGCAGCACTGAGAAATTACTTGCACCAGACATGTAAATGGCCACATTATAAAAAGGCAAGGACCAAATTATTGGATTGCACTGATCTGATAAAGCTTTACACACATTAGTAGGGGGTAATAGTTAAAAATGAAATTGCAGATTGCACATCTGTGGCAATATCACTTTCTTCCACTAGATGGTGACATAGAACTATTCAATTTGCTGCTTTGAGTTGGGCGTGCATTTACTAAAGATTTCTAAACCCTGGAAAATATTTTGCACCAAAATGAATGCAGTACCCAGTTTTAGTGGCATGTGCTGAATTTTAGTTATTTTCCCAAGCGAGACAACTACTTTTCATTTTAGCAAGTTGCAGGGTTTCTGGAACCCATTTAGGTCAATTTCAAATACTTGTACAGGTATGGGACCTGTTATCCTGAATGCTCCGGACCTTTTGGTTTTTCAGATAAGGGGTCTTTTTATTCGGCAGCTCTCCAGTTTACAATTTCAGCATTGTGGTTGCTAGGGTCTTCATTACCCAAGCAACAATGCACTGATTTCAGTAAGAGACTGGAATATGAATAGGAGAGACCTGAACAGAAAGATGAGTAATAAAAAATTAGCAAAAACAAACGTAGCATTTGTTTTAGATCAGTGGAAAGCTAGAAAGAACCAGACGAAGAAGGCAAATAATGCAAAAACTATGAAAAAGAAGAAAATCATACCTCCCAACATTTTGGAAATAAAAAGAGGGACAAAAAAGTTGCTGCGCTTAGCATGGTGAAATTTTTTTGACCATGCCCAATTGTGTGGCCACACCCCCTAATTGCCATGTTCATTTGACAAAATTTGGTTATGAAAGTTTTAAGATATTTCTGTGTTTTTTTTTAGTTATTACAGTTTTGCTAATGAAGGTGAACTGCACTTTAAGCTGTGTATATAACTTCTCCCAAGGGACCTTATTTTATATTGTTACAATTACTTATTTGATTATCTAGAAATTGTTACAAAGTATCTTATCTTCTGCTGTGGCTGCTCTGGGCTCTCTGCCAAAAGCCAATTAAGTTAGAAACTTTGTTTCTATTTCTCGCTGTTCAGTGCAGAGAAAAATGGGACTTTCCAGTACAAATGAGGGACTGCAGGTTGAGCTGTCAAAAGAGGGACTGTCCCTCTAAAAACGGGACAGCTGGAAGGTGTGAAGGCGAGTTGAAAAGTTGCTTAGAATTGGCCATTCTATAACATACTAAAAGTTAACCTAAAGGTGAACCAACCCTTTAAACAGATTTAATTTTTTCAGAATCCCCTGTATCCAAAAGATCTTTATACCTTACTGGAACTATATTCTCCACCTAATCCAAAAAATATCTTTCTATTGTGATTTATTTGTGCCTCAAAATAGGCACAAATATATTCTCCAGCCTTCATCTCAAATTTTACAGTTTATATACTTTCCCTGTTGTTTGACTTTACCAGCCAGAGCCAGGCTTCCTGCATTTTAATAATTGTTATACTTTGTTTTCCTCCTGCCCTTTATTAAATCCCAATCCATTTCTCCACCTCCATTTACCCGTATTTATCCTTATCTGCCTGATCGTCTGCAGAACTACTCTGAATTCAGAATTCAAAATGCACCAAATTCAGGCCCGGACTGGCAATCTGTGGGTTCTGGCAAATGCCAGAGGGGCTGCTATAAGGTCCCATAGAAAGTCAGTATTTAGTGGGCTGATGGGGACTGTTTGGGCCTCTATGTGGGCTGATTGGGCCTCTGTGTACCTGAAATGCCAGGGCATATTTTAATTCTCAGTCCCGACCTGACCAAATCAGATTGACCTGTTTTCCCAGTATTACACCAAACTGTACCCGAACATTTAAAAATATTTCTAATATCCTTCTTGTCATTTTTTTTCTTTTCCAGACTTGCATTGTCTCTCGTATCCTGTTTTCTGTAGCCGTATCCTGACACAGTAAGGCAGTTTATGGTATGTAGTTAATACTGGTATATCAGAAGGGGGGAAGCATTATCTGCTAGCAATGGTATAAAGCAGCCCGGAACACCTGCAGGGGTCACTACACTATTAGTTCCTTATCGTCAGGGTGGGAGTCTTGAGTGTGTTGTAGAGGTGATAGTTTCACAAAAGCATCTGTGAAATCTGACGTCCAGAGGTGGCATTGCTCTGAATCATAAGTACGTAGTCAGGCTTCCCATATACAAATGAAACAGGAAAGTAGAAGAGCTTGAGAGAAGAAGTTGCTACACTTGTGCCTGCGCTGCTGCTTCTCTGTGCTCACTTCTCTAACTCCCAGGCACATGGAGAACCCCATGCTCTTCATCCGCACAGACATGAACAGCTGTATAATAGGCAGGTAAGGATGGGGTGCTGCTGTAGAAATGGGTTGTTTATTCTGTTTATTCAGTAGCACCATGAGATTTCCTATGGTATAGTGAAAATAGAGGGTAATAGAGGGTGGGATGGTACTTCCAGACTGGGCATTTGCTTCTATAGTGTTTATACACAAAGGCATAACTGAAGAGGAGGCAGACCCTGCAGCTGCAGGGGGTATAGGGGGTCCCATGAAGTCCTAATTCATATACAATTGCAATAAATATTAGTAAAACCGGTGACTACACATTTTGGGGGCCTCATAAATAATTTGCTAGTGACACCACTGTTTATACAGTGACGCTGCTCCTGCTGCTGGTGGGAGAATTAAAGTGATTAAGGCTTGGATTATCTGAATCAATAACTTTGTTTCCTGTAAATATTGGGGGGACAAACACCTTTTTTTAAAATGTCAACCAAATACATTGAATCCTACTTACCTACACTGATATTATGTTTTTGTGCATTTTACACTGGATTTTTTGTTGGTTACACCAATTTTTAATGCATTTCCATGATTTTACACCACAGATCTGTCCTTATATTCCAAATATGGCAGTTCTACTGTAACTGCGGTTCACATCCCTGTTACTCATTTTGGGAAGGGTATACTAACTAGGCTATTTCTGTTGTTAACAGCACTTGTGCAATAAAGTGAAATGTATTTTTTCTAACTCATGTTTAAAACCTCTAACTCAGAGGTTTTAAAACACCCCCCCCGGGAAAAAAACAAGAAACCTACCTGCTACCCCTCCTCACCCACTCACATGCACACATTTTCTTGGACTAGAGTGGCTATAGAGGAAGCAGAACCAGTGATCCTACTTCCTCTATACATACTCCACTGTTTATTGTCCCTCCTTCTATTTTTGGGGTCATTTGAAAACACATATCTGTCAGTGGAGCTGATGGGGTGATCACTGTTATATCCAGTGCCTAGGATGGAACTGGATCTAAATACCATACTTTAGGCTCTTTAGGAGGGAACTGCTTTCTGGCAGGCTGTTGTTTTTCCTTCTCAATGTGAATGAATGGAATGCGGTGGGACATGGGTTTTTACTATTGAGTGCTGTTCTTAGATCTACCAGGCAGCTGTTATCTTATGTTAAGGAGCTGTTATCTGGTTACCTTCCATTTGTTCTGCTGTAAGGCTGCTGGGGGAAAAAGGTAGGGGGTATATAAGAGTGACTGAAGTTTATCAGAGCACAAGTCACATAGCTTGGGGCAGCTGGGAGATTGACAATATGTCTAGCCCCATGTCAGATTTCAAAATGAAATATAAAAAAATCTGTTTGCTCTTTTGAGAAATGGATTTCAGTGCAGAACTCTGCCTCACGAGGCAATTTCGAGCGACTTTGAAAATGGCGTCGCCGCGTGTGAATAGACGCCGGCAACTTTAGCGCTAGCGGGTGCAAGATATGAGCAAGCCATTCAAGGAGATTAGTCGCCTCAAAGACGTGGCGTTTTGTCGCCAGGCGACGAATCTTCTCGTCTGGATGAGCCCTTATACTGGTAAAACTGCAGTGTTTGCTTCACAAACACTACTATTGTTTATATAGATGAGCTGATGTGTAGCAATGGGGGCAGCCATTCCAAGGAGAAAAGGCTCAGGTTACACAGCAGATAAGCTCTGTAGAACATAATAATAATCTGTTATCCACTATTTATTGTGTGCCATTTTTTTTTTTTTTTTATTTCCGCCATTGCACACAGCAGCTTGTTTATATGAACTATAGTAGTGTTTCTGAAGCAAACACAGCAGATTTACCAGTGCAGGGCAACACTACATAATATTTTCATTACTTTAAAACACTTTCATTTTTTGGTGTTTCTGTTCCTTTAACACTGCAGTTGCAGTTGTTCAATAATGGACACAGTTATTGACCCCTTATGTTTTCAGGAGAAAAGAAACTCATTTTAATTTTGCCAATATTATTATATAGCTTTTAATTTTTTAAAAATGCAATACGGAGCAGGCATTATTAAAAGCAAAACAATTTATTTTACTATTGCATTATCTTGCATGTACTTGTATGTAAATATTTGCAATTGCCCTCCTCTGATGAAACGTCCAGTGACCTAAAACACATTCAGCGAGAGGAGCTCATGGACCATAGAGCCCTGAGGCACCTCTGTCCTTTTTGTATGGTTATTTTAAAAAATTTAATAAATCTAGGATTGTTTTGTACACCAAATAAATGTTTCATGTGTGAGAATGCTGACTACTTGTATTGCAATATTAATTATTACCTTTCCCCATAGGAAGAAGCTGCAGTTAATTGGATTCATTTTATCATTGGGAATGTTTAAGCAAGGTAGGATACGGTCATTCTTTGGGTTCATCAATTCATGTTCAATTTTTACCAAATATTTCTAGAAAAAGAAGATTGCATGTTATGCTCATTTATTGGTCATTTCTTTCTACTTTGCTAGTGTGCTAGGGGAAAGAATGACCAAGCAGTTGGAAAAGTGTTTAAACTAGGCAAGGGGGGGGGGTGAAATAAAGAATTATGGGGAGGCTAGGGTAGACGGGGCAGTGGCATTAGTAAGGGGTCATGGGGGAGGAGTGAGGGGGGCATACAGTTTACCAGCTAAGGAGGTCTCTTTGTTACAAGGAAAACCGACTAATACTAACTTTACATATAGTTCTCCACCAAGTAATGCAAATTTCAAAAGTAAAAGTAGTAACCTCTGCTGTATGCTGGCAAATGCACTGAGTTTATTAGGTAAAATGGGAGACCTAGAATGAATTGCATAATTATGATATAATTCGTATAACTGAGACCTGGTTGGATGAAATATGTTACTGGACTGTGAATTTAAATGGTTACACCCTTTTTAGGAGGGACAGAGGGATTAAAAAGGGGGGAGGAGTGTGTTTGTATGTAAAGCCTGAATTAAAGCCATGCACTAAAGAAATAACCATTGCTGGCACTGATGAAGGTGTAGAATCTCTCTGGGTAGAGATTTTGACTGGGCAATAGGTTACAAAGGTTAAATTCTCATTGGTGTATGCTATAAACCTCCTCGTATAAGTGACGAGTATGAAGCTCAGCTACTTTTACAAATAGAAGCAGCTTCACAACTAGGTAAAGTTATTATTATGGGCGACTTCAGTTATCAGGACATTGCCTGGGGTAATGGGGTTGCCAAGACAGAGAAAGCTAGTAGGTTTGTAAATATGCTAAATTACAACTTTTTATCCCAGCTCATTCAAGAACCTACTAGGAATAACTCTCTTTTGGATCTTGTAATAATTAAAAATCCTGAACTCATCTCTAGCATTTTTGTGGGTGATCATTTAGGGAATAGTGATCATAACATGGTCTCTTTTAATCTTAAAGGAAGTAACTAAAACACAAAATTTTAGGCATGCAAACTTTGACAGTATAAGGGCATCTCTGCAACATATTAAAGAACAAGTAAACGTTTTTTTTTTTCTATCTCAAAATTTGCTCTAAACAGCACCTCAAATTAATGTACCTTAGTCCCTGCTGCAAGTCTGCTCTGGTTTCTGTGTTATCAGCAGCTTGTTTCACCTTCTTCCTGGTGCAGAGTGAAGCCCAGCCCCTTAGCTTACTGAGCTGACCTTATCTCTCAGACTAGTCTTGGAGATCATTTGCATAATGTGACATAGCAGAGAGCAGTGTGTGTAGCAGCTTTTGCTTGGGGAAACTAGCTTACTAATGAAACACTGGCTCCCTCTTCCTCTCTATTGTGGAACAGCAGCAAATGGACTGCTCAGTAAGCTAAGGGGCTGGGCTTCACTCTGCACCAGGAAGAAGGGAAAGAAGCTGCTGATAACACAGAAACCAGAGCAGACTTGCAGCAGGGACTAAGGTACATTAATCTGGGGGGCTGTTTAGAGCAAATTTACAGAAAGAAAAAGAAAAACATTTACTTTTCCTTTAAGTGCTTTTCACAGGATTAAACACTGAACAAAAATGGGAAGTCTTTAAAATGCTGCTTAAAGGAAACTATACCCCGAAAATGAATTTTTGAGTAAGAGTTTATATCAAATCAAGTGACATATTAAAGAATCTTACCTACCTGGTATATATATTTAAGTAAATATTGCCCTTTTACATCTCTTGCCTTGAACCACCATTTCGTGATGGTCTGTGTGCTGCCTCAGAGATCACCTGACCAGAAATATTTCAACTCTAAATGTAACAGGAAGAAGTGTGGAAGCAAAAGACACAACCCTGTCTGTTAATTGGCTCGTGTGACCTAACCTTATAGTTTGTTTGGTATGTTTGTGTGCACCGTTGGATCCTAGGATCCCAGGAGGCCGTCCTTATTTTTTCAAATGGTAATTTTCTATTTATGACTACCCAATGGCACATGCTACTAAAAAAGTGTATTATTATGAAAATTGTTTATTTACATGAAGCAGGGTTTTACATATGAGTTGTTTTGTGCAATATCTGTTTATAGAGACCTACATTTTTTGGGGGGTATAGTTTTCTTTTAATAAATGTACACGTCAGTATATTCCGCTTGTGAGCAAAGAACGTCGTTGCAAAGCAAACCCTTTTTGGTTCAATAGAAGTGTTGGTGTTGAGGTGGGTAAGAAAAGATGTGTTTTTAAGGCTTTCAAGTTAGCTGAGACAGCCAAATCGTTTACAAGGTACAAGGAGGCCAATATGTCATGCAAAAAAGCAAGGCGAGCTAAAATTGATATGGAAAAGGAAATTGCAGCAAGCAGTAAAAAGAATCCAAAATTATCTTTTAAATGTGTTAATAGTAAAAAAATTAAGCAGGAAGGGATGGGACTCTTAATATCAGAGGGGGTCAGATGGTTGATGAGAACAAAAAAATCTGATACTGAACTCCTATTTTTTGTCTGTCTACAATGAGAAACCTGTTAATGAAGGTTTCCTTCTTAATAATCCCAATTCTAGTAATACAACAAATGATGAATGGTTCACACATGAGGAAATTTCAAAAGTGACTAAAACATGTTAAGATAAACAAAGGGCCAGATAGGATTCATCTCGGGGTACTTAGTGAGCTTATGCAATTGCCAAACCTCTTTACTTAAAGGAGAAGGAAAGGTCAAAACTAAGTAAGCCTTATCAGAAAGGTCCACCTAAATATACAAGTAAACGCTTAAAGTAGTGCTGCTCTGTCAAAAGAAACACATTTCTTTCATTCTATTGTGTACACATGGGCTTCTGTATCAGACTTCCTGCCTTCAGCTTACACCTCCTTGCCTCCGGGCATGAGCATGTTCAGTTTGCTCCTCTGCTTCCCCCCCTTCTCTGCTGTAATCTGAGCCCAGAGCTATAAGTGAGCAGGGAGAGACTCAGGCAGGAAGTGATGTCACACCAAGCTAATACTGCAGCTGCTATCCTAAACAAACAGAGAACTTCTATAGCTTTTTACTCCGGTATGGTAAAACATTCTACAGAATAAATATAGCATTCTAGCTTGCACTATTGGAGCTAATCTATTGGCAATAAAATGCCTCCGTAGCTTTCCTTCTCCTTTAAACTCTCAGGATTCATTTTTCATAGCACAAAAAGCAAAAGACACGTATCATTTGCAAAGGAATGCTATAATGTATTTACTGCATAATTAGGTTTTGTGTTTGTTTTATTTTTAAATAATGAATACAAGTACTTTTGGCTTATTGTGTGAATAGAACATGTGACTGATTTACTATTTTTTGAGGCTGAGAATTTGTTTTTTCCCTTCAAGGCTAACTTATTTTAGAAAAAAATAAAACCGAAACTACACAGTTTGTAGCAGAAGAAATGTTTTTCATTTTCAATGAGGCAGAAAATCTATAATTAACTGGGAATATGTAAAAAAAAAAAAAAGTTCAGAAACTAATTTATCAAAACCAAGATGTCTGTTTAGGATATATTTCATTTATATTGCTAAATCCACAGTGTAAAACACTGGAAGGCCTATTTATCAAAATCATATTTATAATGTAACAGGTTTTAATTACTTCAAATAAACTTGAATTTTCATCAAACTCTAACATTTGTTTAGTTGTTAAAAAATCTGAATAGAAAAATTTGGATTAAATAAAATTGTGAAAAAAAGCATTTTTTTGCAATTATGTTTCTTCAAGTTGCAATACATGAATATTTAAAGGAAATGTACAATATTTTTTCAGGTTAAACTTGTTTATAGGGATGCTTGGGTTAACCTGTGGGACCTTCTAGTTTACCCATAGGTATGGCAAGTTTAGGCTGACCTATTGCCCCCAGAGGCAGGTCGCAGGCAGGTGAATGGCCATATTTCACCCAGTTTAAAGCAAAACCATGTAGCTATTTCCATTTTGGGATTTCCTTCTAATGCACTGTTTAATGCCTAGTATACACAGATTTGCGACCTGTAGGGACCCCAAAACAAAAATTGTGCAAATGACTTTTCAATCCAGCTTCTGCAAACACAGCTCCTTGCCTGTATAATTCGGTTGGTTCAATCTGGCGAAGTAGGCAGTCGAATAAAAGTTTAAAGGGCAAGTTCTTCGACTGGCGAATAGTTGAGCGATCGAATATATATTTATTTGATCTATTCTATGCGACCGAATATTTCATAATCGATGGTCGAAAATACTTAATTAGCATATTCGAATAGTCGCACAATCGAAAATAGACTAGTCGAGCGCATGTTCGAATCCTTCACACGAATTTGATAAATCTGCCCCTATGTATCTAATCCCTTCAAAAGTAAAAAATTTACCTGGGTACTCCAAAAGGGTTATTTATTAAAGTCTGAATGATAAAAACTCCCACAAATAGTTTTTTTTTTTTTTACTATAAAATCCGAAATTTTGAGGGGGGAAAAACGCAAATTTCCCAGGATTTATTAAAGCCCGATGCTGCAAAAAGTCTGAATCTGAAAATCCAGCTGCTGAAAATCCGACTTATTCAGACTTTTCTTTAAAATATAAAAAAAAAAATTGGGCTTTTCAGGGAAAAAAATAGTACAATTTGCTCAGACTTTTTTATTTAAATACTCACAAAGTTGAATTTTTATAAATAAGTCTCCCCCATCTCCACTGGAGATGTAGCAAATCTATAGAGAACTGCTACATATTTGGTGGATTTGTGAAAAGATATGAAACGTATGAAACGTACGTACATTCATTGCTAAGTTTACTCAAAATAAGTTTAAGATGACACTGGAGGCAATGATACTAAATATATATAATAAACTACCAGCAAAAGCATTGGAAATACTTACCTTTCAACTTTTAAATGCTAGCGGACTTAAGCAAGAAATACCAAATACTATTCAAAAAATAAAAAAAGCCTCCATCAACTTGGAATAGGAGCTAGCAATACATTACATTACTAAGAAAATTCACACACTAAAGTTCAGTATATAAAATATGCAATTTTTGCCCACAATCATTTTTAGGGTTTAGTTCTCCTTTAATGTAGCTCTTTTCTTTTTCTTATGTTTTTATGTATTCTTTCCATACTTGATTCCATAGACTCCATTATAATCAAATAATGTTTTTAAAAATGATTTCCTTTTTCTCTGTAATAGTAAAACAGTACCTTGCACAAACTAAGATATAATTAATCCTTATTGGAAGCAAAACCAGTGTATTGGGTTTATTTATTTATTTTTTATATTTTTTCTAGTAGAGTTAAGAAGATCCAAATACACTGCAGTGTAGCATTCACCATTCAGGTGAACATTGGGCTTTAGGGCAAATATCGGCTCTGTAGGATACAATAGCTTTCATTCTTTCACAGGAAGATAAACAGGAGTCAAATGTCACCCATAGGGTTGCCACCCGGCCGGTATTTTACAAACACCAGCCAAGGCCGGGGCTGGTATTACAAATTTACTGGCAATGTAGCTGCCGGTAAATTTGTAATACCCCTTAAAAATGGCCCTTGCCTTGCACTAAATCCAGTGAAAACTTACCTTTCTCGTATCTTCAGCCGATCGCTCGCGTGGCTCCGCCCCATTTGCCGTCACGCCCCGCCCCTTTTTACGTCACACCACGCCCCCTTTTGACCACGCCCCCCGCCGGCAAGTAAATTTTCAAAAGGTGGCAACCCTAGTCACCCATGAAGTATAGAATGAAAATCTCAGTCTCAATCTGTCTTCCAAACAGAACTGTTATCACTTAAAGCCATTCACCTTTTATTGCTAATCCAATTATTACATAACATTTGACCCTGTAATACATATTATACGCCAGAGTAATGCATAACATTTCCAACTGTTTTGTTTTCACAGGACTAATGTGTAAACTTAAAGATTGTACAGATTTACCAGGTATGTTCTTCTTACATTCTTCTTCCCCTGCAATCATCCACATCATTTATTTGTCGAACCTGTACAGCAGGGGTGTCCAACCTTTTGGCTTCCCTGGGCCACATTGGAAAAAGAAAAGTTGATTGGGGGCCGCACATGAAATACACAAACACTTTTGATTTGAAAAAGTAAAGAAAATGTACAGAAAATAACTACAATACCTATTGAATAACCAGATGGAGCTATACACTGGCATATGGAACACCTGGATATTAAATAGACTTATTATTATATTATTATTACTACTAACTGGGCAATGGGCAGAGTACCCACTTCTACCTATTCCTATATCCTTTGCAACATGACGTTTCCTCAGGAGTCGAGTCTTTCAAGCTGGGCCTCATTCACAGTGTTGGACTGGCCCACAGGGATACCAGGAAAACTCCCGGTGGGCCCAGGTGTCAGGGGGCCCTCTTGTTTCTAACAATTTGGCCTATTTCATGTTCATTCCCTATTTTTTTATGTGGAAAAAGAGGCTTAAGAATGGAAGAACAGAGTACAGTAAGTAGATCTAAAAGTCTAGGAGAATAAAGTGGTTAAGTTAGGAGAGAAGGAATAATAGTTTGGAAAGTTGGGCCCCTGGTCTAAGGTTTTCTGGTGGGCCCCTGGCATCCCAGTCCGACACTGCTCATTCATATCCATCCTGGGCCGCAGGTTGGACACCCCTGCTGTACAGTGTAATGTATATGAGCTGGGTAGTGCTTGTGGGACAGGCAGTCATTTATAAACCCCCAGCTCCATTTTACAGGCACTGGCTCAGTAGGGAGGCCCGTGGCTGTATAGGGTAGAATAATGCAAGGCATAATGCCTGTGTTTTCTCCTAAATATAATGGGAGGCCTGTCCTGAAAAATGTAGACAAGCAAATGGCAACCCACCAATACAATGGATCCAGTATAATGGCCACAGTCCGACACTAAGGGGGTTATTTGCTGAAATACAAACTCCGATTTTGCCTTATTTATTAAGAAAATAACTATTGAATCAGTAAACAACTCGATAAAGTGGAGCAAAAACCTGAATCGTATGTTTTTTTTTTTTCTGACCATTCACCCAAAGCACACGTTTTTTTCGGGTTGTGGCCCAAAAACTCAGAATTTATTGGGCTTAAAGGGGAATTCAACCCCCGGCGCTAACTTACCCCTCTGTGTAGGTCCCCTCCAGTGAAGTTCACAGGGGCCATCTTCTCTTCCAACCGCTTCTTCCTGGGTCCATTGGCGCTTGGCAGCACATGCGCAGTAGGATGCTGGTACTACTGCGTATGCGCACAAAGTTCACGAAGTTCCCTAATTGCGAATGCACAGGGGTACCAGCGTCCTACTGTGCATGCGCCGCCAACGGAGCCGGATCCAGGAAGAAGCCATTGGAACAGAAGATGGCCCAGGAAGAAGCGGTTGGAAAAGAAGATGGCCCCTGTGACCTTCACTGTATGGGACCTACACAGAGGGGTAAGTAGCAACTTAGGGGCAATAGCCGTAGGGAGAGGTATGCCAGGAGGGAGGAGGGAGGGGGCCTATGTGGGGGTGAGGGGTTAGCGCCCAGGGGTGTTGAATTCCCCTTTAACCCAGTGCAGACCATGATATTTTCCAATTGGTAGAGAGACATCTCACTGACTTCTACTTAACGGGTCTGAGATGACAGATTTTCAGATTCAGGCTTTTTGCAGCATTAGGGTATAATAAAGCTCGAAAAAGTAGTTTTTTCCCCTAAAAAGCCCAACCAGATTTTACAAGGTTTAGTAAATAATCCACTAAATCACTGATGTGTTTTATCACCACATGCTGCAGCAACCAAAGCAGCCAACCAACCAATGCTGTGTGTTGGCTCAATATTATTTAAAGGAACAGTAACACCAAAAAAAGTTCATTCAATTCATTTATAATGTACTGGTGCCCTGCACTGGTAAAAATGTTGTTGGTTTCAGAAAGACTACTATAGTTTATATGAATAAGCTGCTGTATAGCCATGGGGGTAGCCATTCAAAAGAGAAAACACTCAGGTTTACATAGCAGAAAACAGATAAGCTCTGTAGAATACAATGTTAAAGGGATCCTGTCATGGGAAAAAAAATATTTTCAAAACGCATCAGTTAATAGTGCTGTTCCAGAAGAATTCTGCACTGAAATCCATTTCTCAAAAGAGCAAACAGATTTTTGTTTTTATTTTTAAATCTGACATGGGTCTAGACATTTTGTCAATTTCCCAGCTGCCCCAAGTCATGTGACTTGTGCTCTGATAAACTTCAATCAGTCTTTACTGCTGTACTGCAAGTTGGAGTGATATCACCCACTCCTTGTCCCCCACCCAGCAGCCTAACAACAGAACAATGGGAAGGTAACCAGATAACAGCTCCCTAACACAAGATAACAGCTGCCTGGTAGATCTAAGAACAGCACTCAATAGTAAAACCCATGTCCCACTGCATACTAGTCAGTTACATTAAGAAGGAAAAACAGCCTGCCAGAAAGCAGTTCCCTCCTAAAGTGCTGGCACAAGTCACATGACCAGGGGCAGCTGGGAAATTGACAAAATGTCTAGCCCCATGTCAGATTTCAAAATGAAATATAAAAAAAATCTGTTTGCTCTTTTGAGAAATGGATTTCAGTGCAGAGGTCTACTGGAGCAGCACTATTAAAAAAAAACAGTTTCCCTTTAACTTTTCAGTTATTTAACCTGTGCCTTTTCTCCTTTAATCAAACTGAATGGCGGGTCCAGGGCTATACAGCAGCTTGTTTACATAAGCTATACTAGTCCTCCTGAAAGTAGACTAGGATGAATTTACTTTTGATAAATCTATTATGTTGAAAATATAATATATATATAATGATAAAGACAATATGTTTGACATTTCAATGTGCTTAGCTAATAATGATTTCATGGTACAGGGGACATCAATGTCACAATGTGTGAAGCTGAAGATTTCTCAGGTAAGTGAAAGGCACATATTAGTGCCTGACTCGGGTGTGGGGGGGGGGGTGCACATGTCTCATCAACCAATCCATTCTTTTCATTCAGCTATGTCATAATAAATCAGGGGGTGTATTCTGCAACATGTCCAGCCCCTTTAAAGCTTTTAGGGGGGTTAAAATAACTTTTTTATCAGTGGCTGCTGTGGCTAGCTAGGAAGTTGCTCAGGCTATGCACAACTGGCTTTGGGCCAGGGGTGTAACTACAGAGGAAGCAGACCCTGCCCCGGTGATATACGTGCTCCATTAGGCCCTAATTCATATACAATTTCAATAAAATTGATAAAACATGTCAATCTCTAGCCATTTTGGGGGCCTAAAAAATAATTTGCTGTGGGGCTCACTTATATCTAGTTATTCCACTGCTCTGGAAACTCTTCTGCCTTCTCATATTAAATCACGGCCAGTTGCCTACAAAGGTAATCCAAGCTGATACCAATGAGACTCGTGGGGGGGGCGAAAGAAAAAGAATAATCACTGGGGGATGATGACAAAATCTTAGGCACCCCCATTGAGACCCTGTGCAGTGCTGACAACTGCACCAGACTTGGATACTTCATTAGGTGCACCACAGTATGATCTTCTTCATCCTTCTCTTCAACCCGCAGGTGGCGGCGGGCTGGGTCAGTGTAGGTAGCACAGCATCAGGTTAGGGTCGGGTGCAGGTCCAAAATTTATTGATCTGCACATCACTAATAGGAAGGTATCAGTATTACTGAATAGTTGTGGCATGAAAATCTAGCTAGCCAAAAGTCCCCCAAAGCCATCTCCAGCTGACTGGTACCTACTTCAACCATTTTTACCAGTGAGGCACATTCAGCTGTAAAAAGAAAAATTAAAAATGTTCCTGGGTGGTGCAAAATAAGTGTTATAATTTGCCATTTGGTAGCCCCTATGTGGGCTGGCAGCCTACTGGGCAGTATAACTGTTTTTTATGCAACCAAAACTTGGATCCAAGCCTGGAATTTAAAACTAAGCACCTGCTTTGATGCCAGTTGGAGCAACATCCAAGGGGTTGGTGAGAAACTGGTTGGGGACCACTGCCGTAGAGTGTCTTAAGTGAAGCCACCATGAAGTGACACAGCTGAGCCCACAGGCTGATCCCTTTTGTCTGGTCATGAGGTGCAATATTGAAAGTAAAGTGCAGTGGGAGGGTCATGAAATGGTTCAGTGGGCGATGTGAAAGTGACTAAGAAAATTCAGTTATGTGAAAACAGGAAAGAAATCGTTATTCAAAGCTATTGCTTCCTGTTGTGAGATGTGGCGGCTCTGTCTTGTGTTATTATTACATCAGATTACATTTTCTCTGATATTCATTAAGATCTTTCATTTACTCCTGTGCATCGGGAGACCCTCCTCTGGTTTAAGGTATTATTATTATTAACATGTATTTCTATAGCGCCAACTTGTTGCGTAGCGCTGGTATGACTTACAGTGGTGTGAAAAACTATTTGCCCCCTTCCTGATTTCTTATTCTTTTGCATGTTTGTCACACAAAATGATTCTGATCATCAAACACTTTTAACTATTTGTCAAAGATAACAAATAAACACAAGTAAACACAAAATGCAGTTTTTAAATTAGGGTTTTTATTATTTAGGGAGAGAAAAAAATCCAAACCTGTGTGAAAAAGTAATTGCCCCCTGAACCTAATAACTGGTTGGGCCACCCTCAGCAGCAATAACTGCAATCAATCGTTTGCAATAACTTGCAACGAGTCTTTTACAGAGCTCTGGAGGAATTTTGGCCCACTCATCTTTGCA
>CM044431.1:207359456-207394848 GCA_024363595.1 Xenopus borealis
CAAAAGAATAAGAAATCAGGAAGGGGGCAAATAGTTTTTCACACCACTGTATATATATGGAAATAAATACTTATTGTCCGCAAGATGTGCTTTAGGCAACAAAATAGAATGATGCTGGTGACTGTATTGTGTCTCATGCAATTCATGCAAAGAAGGTCCCCACTGGGTCTACTACAATTTGCCTTAGAGGGGAAATTAACTTTTTGTAGGACAGTTGGTTGTTGGTTTCTGCCTTTCTTTTCTTTTTTAATATCTCTATTCTGCTGTTACGTGAAGTGAAACTGAAACTGCTACCCACTCAGGCTGGACACAAGTGTTAATTTCTTCTATATAGGAATCCCTACACCCCAACTTAGTTCACTGGGCCAGGCTCTGGAAAGAGGGAGCAGCATCAACAAGCCCAGCTCAGTGTTGTGACAGCTGCTGCAGGCCCCCACCCAGCGCCAGTATCATTAGTGATCTGACAGACACTTATTTCTCTCCATAATGCAGGGCCCAGGCCCCAGACTTGGGGTAGGCAGAAGAAGTACATGCCTAGACCATTGGGTGGTTGGGTTGTGGAGTTGGACGGTGAAGTAAACTTTAGAATTGTGTATTAATACTTTTGTGCACACCTACACTATGCAGGTATTAAAAGTCAACCTAGCATACTGGTTCCTGTATGAATGTTCTCAGCCTTTGGTGCTCTGCCATTATATGGTCATTGAGCTCCTATGTGACTTCTAATATTTCACAGCAGGGAATCCAATTGAATCATTTAGTTGCAGAAATAGATTAATGTTGCACGTATCCACCTAACAAGTAACACTTCAAATATCAAATGCCCCACATATATGGAGGGGACCCATGGTTTTAAGGTGGCCATACATGGGCAGATAAAGCTGCAGATATCTGTCATTTAGACCAATTTGACAGCTTATCTGCCCGTGTATGGGGCTTCCAACAGGTCTTCCCAAATTATATCGGACACGATATCGATCGGGAAGGCTTGATTTTCATCCGACCCATTGGAGCCCCTTGGCATCATTGTAATCCGATCATTCGACCACATGGCCGAACATTTGGATTACCCCCGGTATAGCCCTGCCATGTTAATGGCATACTGGGGAAAGATCCGCTCGTTTGAGTGACAGTGACAAATGACAGCATTTAAGTTGCATTTCAACCACACCACCCCTTCCTCCAATCCCCACCGCAAGGTCCCAGTGGAAAGAGACGGTAGCAAATATAATGGTGCTTTGACTGGGAGCAGCCAACACCATGATTTGGGCCAAAGTTTTACAAATATATAAAAACTATTACATATAGGAGCTGATGTTATGTACTTGTCAGTTTGTTATTCAGTGTTGGTATCCAATAATCATCAAGAATATGTGTGTATATCAGACTGCTACTAGCAACACCTCTTGCTCCGGAAGGCACTACTTCAGCTCTTGCTGCTAGCACTTACTATATAGTAAGTGTGATTCTGCAAGTGCATAGGTGTGAATGTGTGTGTGCATAGTATGGCTCATGTGTTGAAACACTGGGGTTTCCTTGTTTGCAGACATAAAGTATTTAATGTAAAAGAATGAGAAGCATCTGGAGCTGAGCAAACAGTAATGGAACTAGGTGGGGGCGGGTCCTGGTGCGGGCCGTGCCCCCCTCTCCTCGTCTGTGACAAATTTGTATGCCACTGCAGCTGACTCCAGCCGGCTGCATCGGGCGCGAGACTGCCGGGGGCCCTGAGGGGGTGCGGACCCTGGCCCAATTGCCACGGTAGTTACACCACTGTGAGCAAAGGTATTGGGAAGACCGTGGAAAGAAGAGGGAAGGGTGAGAGGTGAAAACAAGACGTGGTGTTTATGAAAATCGCCTGCGGGTGTCACTGTGCATAGGACTTGTACTGTGCATACACAGGATTTTCTGTACAGCTTGAAAGTGAAAGTAAGAAGTTACTGCTGTTGTGCAAGGCCTGTATGAGCCTGTTACTAAAGCACAGTTATACTCTCCTCATCCTCTGCTACCAAACATAACAAATGGCGACAAGGATGTCTTTTCTACATCTGCAGCAGCCTGCACCTTTTCTACCAAACCCTGGTGAGCCTACCAAACCTTTTACTGCTTGGATCCGTATGTTTGATAATTACATTACCAATTACATTACCAAGGGGAGGTTTCTGCAGCTAACATAACACAAGACTAATGTTCTGTTGAATCACCAAGTGAACTGAACTGGAAAAAAAAGTGTTTGGAAGGTGAACAAACCCTTTCACTGACAGGTTGAGAAGGGACAGTCAGGTTGGCAAAACTGTTAAGTTAAGGAACTTCAAGTAATAATAACTTACAAAAGCAGCCCTATCTGTGAAAAATGATCAACATAACCTATAAGTAACTTTTAATATAGATTAATATCTTGAAAATAATTTTTTTTAGTGTCAGTATCACTTTAAGATCTGATTAGCTACAGTTGTCCCCAACCTTTTTTGCTCCATGGACCAGTTTCAAGTAAGACAATTGTTATGAGAACGCGGGGGTGGGGGGCATGTAGATGTGTGGGTGCGGTTCAGGCTTACTAAAAAACTGTCCAAACTGTATTTTGGTCCTTACTGCGATCAGTATAAAGCTTCCTGGGCTTTGCACAGCTCTTGTCATGGCAATGGCAGGTCAGGTGTGGTGTTTATACAAATGGCCTGCAGGTGGCACTGTGCATACACAGGACTTTCTGTACAGCTTGAAAGTGAAAGTAAGACTTACTGCTTCTATGTAATAGCTGCATGAACCTGCTAATAAAGCATTGTTATACCTCCTCATCCTTGGCTACCAAACACAACAAATGGTAACAAGGATGTCTTTTCTACCTCTGCAGCAGCCTGCACCTTTTCTACCAAATCCTGGTGAGCCTACCATACCTTTTACTGCTTGGATCCATATGTTTGATAATTACATTATTGCTGCTGACCAAGGGGAGATTTCTGCAGCTAGAAAGCGTGCTTTACTTATTCACTGCCTGGGGGCAGAGGGACAGTGTATATTCCATACATTACCATTACCTGATGATACTTATGAAACTGTTCTTACTTTGTGCCAAAAGTAAATGTGGTTGCTGAAAGATTCTGCCAATGTGGACAGCGTAATGGTGAATCCATGGAACATTTTGTAGCAGCTTTGAGAGAGCTGGTTGTTACCTGTGAGTTTGGGATTTTAACAGATGAAATGCTAGGAGACCAAATAGTGGAAAAAACAAACTCACCGAGCATTAGAGATAGACTGCTCCTAGAGCAAGATTTAACCCTTGCAAAGGCTATTACAGTTGCTAGCCAAATTGAAACAGCTGTGGCAGAGGCTAAAACTCTCAGTCAGGGAACTGCTGGGAATGTACATGGCAGACAGATGCGCACTAAGTTACATGTTGCAGACGTCAAACTTCCACCAAAGACTAATCCTACAAAATCATCTACTGCTGACATTGTGAAACATCACCAAGCCAAATGCAAGGCTTATACTGATAGAAGAGACGTGCACTTTCAGCCTGGATCTTTAGTCAGAATTAAGAAACCAGGAATACTGAAACAAGGACAATCTAAATTTACTACACCACTTGAAGTGCCTAGAATATAGATACAAAACAATGAAACTCACCCAGTGGAATATGTTTAGACTACCATATTTTGGTTGATGCTTCTGTGGGGAAATCTAAGCGGCCAAGATGGCATTTATCCAAAACTATTACAATTTCTTGCCCTCCTAAACTGCTTGAATAACTATTTAACGCCCCGATTCCTGTTAACTCCTCATTTTCTTTTGGCCTTAATCTTACTGCATTGAACTGAAACTCCAGCAATTACTGTAAGTCAGCCAGCTACCAGAGTAGATACCTGATATCCAGCTTTTTGCTGATGAACAAGATAAATACGGGTACATCATATCTCTATATAATTTCCTGTGTATGTCATGCCTCTTCATTTTAGCTTCTGGGTTCCCTTCTGTAATGAAACCTCTTTAACCCTCACGGAGGTATGTGATATAACTCGCTAATGGGAAAAATATTCACTATGGGAGCATTTATGCCTCTGTGCGAACAGATTTTCCGTTATACAAATTTAAGATCGCTTTTGCAAGAACGACTGCAATTTTTTTTTAGTTTGTGCCAGTGTACAATGTAGTTCATAAAAGTTCTTACTGGAAAAGTTATATTTGCACCAAAGGAGCCACCTTCCTGCATGTCTTAAATGTGCACAATTAAAATGTACAATGCAATAACAGTCTAATGAACAATATTACATTGTGAAATGTGAACTTTTATTCTTATCTATGCATTTGTTTTCTCCCTGCAACTTCTATTACATTTCCCGTTAAAGGGGTTGTTCTTCCAGCTTTTTTTTTTCAGTTCAGTTAGTTTCAGATAGTTCCCCATAAACACTTTCTATTTTTTCTATTTGTGACTGTTTCTCTTATAAAGTTTAAAGCTAATTTTTCACCTTCATATGTTTTTCTGAAGCAGTGGGGGGGGGGTCAGTGACCCTGTAAACTGTTCTAAAATTGATACATTTAGTTGACCCATTTCTTATCTTTGTCCCTGCCCAGAATCCCAGAGTTTCATTAGAGACAGCTGTTAGTTGTTAATGTTTTTGTCTAACCCCTACAACTGGTTTTACTGATTTTACAAAACATTAGCACTAGTGTAGATGTGCCCCCAAAGCAGATAGCATTCTCTGCTTGCAGTGGGAACTGTTAGGCTGGGGACAGACAGGGAGATTCGGGGAGATTCTGTCGCCTGGCGTTTTTTAGCAGGCGACAATCTCCCCGAATTACCTTCTCCCTGTCTGCCGCTAGTATACTGACAAAGCGCCAGCGCCTGTGCAGACGCGGCGCGGCGATTTCCGGAATCGCCCGAAGTTTCCTCACGAAGTATCTTCGGGCGATTCCGGAAATCGCCGCACCGCGTCTGCACAGGCGCTGGCGCTTTGTCAGTATACTAGCGGCAGACAGGGAGAAGGAAATTCGGGGAGATTGTCGCCTGCTAAAAACGCCAGGCGACAAAATCTCCCCGAATCTCCCTGTCTGTCCCTACCCTTAAAGGAGAACCAAACCCATACTTTAAAAAGAAAAAACCCTACCCCTCTTCCCCCGTAAACCTCCCTCCCCGCTCCCCCCAGCCTACTTGCTACCTGGGCAAATGCACCTAAGTTTTTAATCACACCTCACAACAGATTCAGGTGTCGCAGTTCACGGCAGCCATCTTCTTTGATAATCTTTGTGTCTTCTTTCGGATCTTTGGCGATTCCTGTGAGTTTCGGCGCATTCGCAGTTGTCCGGAACGAGGTGTTTGCTCATGCGCCAAAATGCTGTTCAATACACGTAGATTAACAAGATGGCTGCCGTGAACTCCGACGCCTGAATCTGCCGCAAGGGGTGAGTAAAAAGTTATTTGCCCAGGGTAGCAAGTAGGCTGGGGGGAGCAGGGAGGTGGGTTTATGAGGTGGAGGGTTTTTTAAAGTATGGGTTTGGTTCTCACAGACACAGAAAGTAGATAAGGCCTTCAGTTCTTTTTAAATGAAAACTCCCTTAATAAAACTTCCTGGCATCTGCAAAAGCTTGAAGCCTCCATATTAGACCTTCTTGTTGAGTAGTAAGATGAAACAGAAACAGTAACACTAGCATAAAATAAAAATTTTTATTACATAGACCCCCATCACTGCTAACAAAATTAACTGAAACATGCAAATATTTATGTAGGTTTTTAAGTGCATTGAAAAAAGTTTGCGTAGGCTTCCATTAGACATGCACTAGCATGATACATGTATAGGGCTTGTTATCCAGAATTCCTGGGACCCGGGGATTTCTGGATCTTTCTGTAATTTTAATCTTCATACCTTAAAGGGGTTGTTCGCCTTTAAATTAACTTTTAGTATGATGTAGAGAGTGAGTTCTGAGACAATTTGCTATTGGTTTTCATTTTTTATTATTTGTGGGTTTTGAGTTATTTGGCTTTTTATTCAGCAGCTCTCCAGTTGGCAGTTTCAGCAATATGGTTGCTAGGGTCCAAATGACCCTAGCAACCATGCATTGATTTGAATAAGAGACTGGAATATGAATAGGAGAGGCCTGATTAGAAAGATGAGTAATTAAAAGTAGCAATAACAATAAATTTGTAGGCTACCAGAGCATTTGTAACGTAGGAAAGAGTCAGATGAAGAAGACAAATTATTAAAAAAAACTGTAAGAAGGCCTGTTAAAAAGTTGCTTAGAATTAGCCATTCTATAAGATACTAAATGTTATCTTAAAGGTGAACCACCCCTTTAAGTCATGTAAACATAAATTAAACCCAATAGGATTGATCTGCTTCCAATAAGGATTAATTATATGTTAGTTTGGATCAAGTACAAGATACTGTTTTGTTATTACAGAGAAAAAGGAAATAATTTTTTTAAATGTGGATTATTTGGATAAAATGAAGTCTATGGGAGGCGACCGTTGCATAATTCAGAGCTTTCTGGATAACGAGTTTCCGTATAACAGATCATATACCAGTTTATAGAGTCTAACTCAGAACAAATAAGAATGGTTAATAAAGGACAACAGGTAGCACCTGAAATTAAATATCTTTGGCTAAAAGACAATATTTAGTGTGTTTCTTTCTAACCAATGCTTTGTACACAGCCTTAGAGAACTGCACAGAGTACGGCTCTAGAGTCCAACAGGATCATTTGATATGGTTTTCTATTTACAGGTTGGAATGAGAAGCTGTTCTGCAGTATGTCTTTCAAACAAAATAAAATCAGCTCCATCGATTGCTCCTGGGGGCAAAATCCTTCATCATCACCAATCAGCTACACTGTTTATTTAACATGGTAAGTGCCCTATAGAAATACAACGTAGGTTGTGATAATACAGTAAGCAAGTTCTGACCACAACATTCAGCAAAACAAAGAATTCCAGATATTGTGTTTTCAGTTTACACCTTTTAATTCACATTATAATCTGTAGCCCTACAGTGGTGATAGTAGTACACTGGAACTGGCGTTTGTTTGGGAGCCACAAACCAGCTACTTCTGCACTTTCCACAAGTATTGGATAAATGAGGATATTGCCTGTTACTTTATTTTGTTTTACTTTTGATAGTTGACGTAGACATGCAGCATAAATAAAAGAAAAAAAAACAATTTTATAGGCAATAATAAATAAAATATGGTACTGGTATCACTCTTGGCTAAATAATATCATTATGTTCAAAAATGGCCTCTTTATTCAGGCTCCCCATAGATCTGCTAAGAACCCTGTTGTTTTACAAATGAGGGGTGGGCGTAACGGTCGCTGCCAGAATCACAGTGGGAGGGGGATAACCAATCACAGCCCTGCAGTCACATCAGCAAAGACAGGTTTCAGTTTCCTATCAGGTCAGCCTAGCTGCTGATTGGTCCCTTTCCTACAGTGCAGTTTGCAGAGGCTCCCCTGCACAGCCTGGGAAATGAGGCAGCAGCACGCTGGGTGCAGGCCCCTGTTGGTTCAGGCAAATGCCTGATGGGCCGCTTGCTTTAAAATTTAAATGAGCTGCTCACCTAAAAAATACAAATTAGGTATGTCTTTAATATGTAAATGAGCTGTCCATAATAGCCAACCACAGCTAAGCCGATGCCTGCATTTGTTAGTGTACATGTCAGTACTGGGATATGGGAGGAACCAGGAATCCTGACCAACTTCAGTTAGTAATATTAGAGTTGCTTGCTATATACCCAATCCCTTATGCTTATGATAGGTATGTTGGCAACAGGAGGATCCATGCTCAGAACTATCACTTCAGTCTGTATATGTTACACTGTGATATGTAGTATTAATTGCATGAGACAGACTAGTATGCCATACCTTGGCCCTGTGATACACATGATAATTAAAGTCCTCTTATCTGCCAGGGTACATGGTCTAGCTGGGGGCACACAAAGGAAAATTTAGAATATACTGTAAGTATAGGGCCACTAATCCATCTGATAGAATAGTTGTGATAGAAACTAGGGTGAGATATATGTTGCAAGGACCAGTTCCAGCACATAGGGTGTATAATATTGCTGGGGATTATATGGTAATGGATTCTTAAAATATCTATTAATTAACACTAGTTCTAGTTAGATTGGAAATTGATGTCATGCATGTGCATGAATACATGGGCTGCTTAGACACTTTTGCCAGGGCTGCTTTTTCTTCCCAGTCCGGCCCTGGCTGGGTGGGACTAGTAGACATTTTCAATAAAGTAACCAAAAACTCTACTTTTCCTTCTATATTTAAAAGATTATAATGCACTGACACATTCTTGTTTTTAACATTTCTCCTCTGAATAGTTGCATGTTTACAACCGACAGATTCAAATCCGTTTTAGAGTGCATCTTGCTTCTGAACTTCAATTGCCATCAGTACCTTATAACAAATAAACAGTTTCATGCATATGAAAACTTTAAAGGGGATGCAAAATGAGAAACTAAAAATAAACTGTCTCAGAGTGCTCTAGTGTAGCTTTTAAAAATAATTGAAATGATACAAATCCATTTGCTTCTCTCCATTTCTGCATTTGAAGGATGTGCATCGCCAATGAGATGCTGCTTTGCTTATTACTGTCTGTGTCCCCATGGAATTTAGAGCTGTGCTGAAAGCAAAAGGGAAGGCAACGTTTCCATTCAACCTAGTTCAGCTTTCTAATTCCTTCATTTGCTATGTATAAGGACCTGTCAACAACTGGACATAGATGCAATGTCCTTGCTCACTTGTCTTGGGAAATACATAGGTTATTAGTTACAAGTTGCCACATAAACTCATTCAGCCCATCTCAGCAAGACTGTAGACTTTCACTTTGCGTTTTGCTCATTTATATTTTTTGCAGTTTTTGGAAACAAAACAGTTGGGTTCTCATCAGCTGGATATTGAGTTGGTGGTTGCATCTGTCAACATTTAACCTGTTAATACCGCAAAATACCATGCACTCAGTGGAAGGTGAAGTGGACAAAACATTTATATAATGTTTTGGGGAAGGACCCCTGTATGACAAAGTGGTCCACTCCCGAAACGTTACACTAATTCAGGGGTCCCCAAACTTTTTTAGCCATGAGCCACATTCAAGTGTAAAATAATTTTGGAGAGCAACTTAAAGGAAACCTGTCATGATTGAGTTAACACTAGGAAGGAAATAAAACTTTTAAAACAAACTACATACCCCTATTTATTCTGCTCATATCTCAGTAAATCTCAATTTATAACTACTTTTCAAAATGTCCATGAGACACTAACTGAAGCCCTGACTTTCCAGAAAGTCAGGAGAGCAAAGCATCATGGGTAGAATCAGTCCTGCAGACCTCTCACGATATCACCAGTTTGTGCAGTTGTTAGTGGCTGGAGTAGCCCACACAATCTGAATAGAACAATAGAAGGTGTTTCAAATAATTCCCATAGAATATCAAGTCCTGGTGTGACATGAGTTATACAGAGCTTGTCTATCATAGAGTATACTCTGACTAAGCATGAATGAGATTTGGCAGTTTGGCACAGCCCACACACGGAAAACACAGGGGTCCTGTTTAAACATGGCAGCGCCTATGAAGCCCTTTTTACATGTAGGATATTTTCTAATCTGTTTCAGATATAGACAAAAACAGCTGACTAAAGGGTTTAACTAAGGATGGAAAGAAATATTTTACTCATGTCTGAAGGTGATAGGTCCTCTTTAAGCATGTAAGAAGTCCCTGGAGTGCCAAATAAGTGCTATGTTTGGGCATTGGCAGCTCCTATGTGGACTTGCAGCCTACAGGAGTTTCTGTTTGGCAGTAGACATAGTTTTTATGCAATTAAACCTTGCCTTTAAGGAAATATTTAAAAAATAAGCACATGCTTTAAGCCTACTGGGAGCAACAGCCAAGGGGTTAGAGAGCAACGTGTTGCTCAGGAGCCACTGGTTGGGGATAACTGCACTAATTGATGCAATAAAGGTGCAGAGGTTGTCCACACTTGATCTGCCTTTGCATGCATGGTATGTCAGTGTATTATTAATGTGCAAGAGGTGCCGTCCTCTCTAACCAAACATGAGGCAACTATACATTGGAGAGGTTGGGGGAAAGAGGAATATTGTTTTTTCATGCAACATTTAAACTGTTAACTATATACTGAGTGTAGAGAGCCTAGTAAGGCCCTAATTAATGAGTAGTTTCTATATATATGTTGGTAGAATTGGTCAACTGAGCAATGTTATGGGGGCCTAAATTAGATTTCTTGTGGGGCCCAGTGATATCAACTGGAACAGAGTTTGCATTAGTTACCCATAGCAACCATCACATCATACCTACTGATTGGTTGCTCTAGACTAGTCATGGCTGGAACTAGAGGCAACAGAGGCAGCTGCCTAGGGTGCAAGAGGTGAGGGAGTACTATTCCACAGATGAGAAAAGACAACCAACATGGGAGCAGGGGCTTCTGCAAATGGTGAGGGGGGACAAGGGAGTAGAGAATGAACATCCAGTGCACAAATGGGGTTTGTTGAGTCCTCAAGTGAGCGTATGGCGAGGAGAGGGGGGGGGTTTGTGGATATAATGAGAGGGGGCACCGGGCCAAGTAGTATTGACTTTGGAGCAAATACTATTCGGCCCAGCCCTGGGACCTGCAGCAAACTTTGCACCTTTTACCGCATTAGTGACTACTAACCAGTGCTCTGATCTGAGACAGGCTTTGACTATAGTCCTGCCCACTGAATGAAAATGTATTACTAATAATACAACAGTAAATCACCTAATAATGACAAACTTAAATGAGTAAAAGGAATGCACCTTTTCTCTTTGATTTCCTTTTTGACTGTTGGTTATACTACCCATATAAGATCTCTCAAGCTATGTGTGAATGTATCTGCTCTTTCCTCAGGGCCGAGAGAACAGACTGCAAGCAGTGCGCTCCCACCTCTTCAGCTCTACGGATAAAAAATGATTTTTTG
Source organism: Xenopus borealis (assembly GCA_024363595.1). Classification (NCBI taxonomy): domain Eukaryota; kingdom Metazoa; phylum Chordata; class Amphibia; order Anura; family Pipidae; genus Xenopus; species Xenopus borealis. Next base: position 207,370,400 of record CM044431.1, read on the forward strand.
TTCAAAGATCATCAAGCAATTATCTGGTTATTCAACGGGTCGTGCATGCAACGCGTCTCCATCATCACTAGCAGTAACTCATTTACTTGACTGGAGCCTCTCGTTAGATTCTAGCACTTCCCATAAGTGCATTACTGTTCCGCCTAATTGCTTTATAGAATTCTGTGTTTATTGCTGAGTTTATGTTTCATTTCCTAAATATCAGTTAATAGACTGGAGCAGAACTATAAGACTTTTTTTTAAAAAGTAAAGGGCCCTTTTCTATAACACTGCATAAGATAGATTTCCTGCTTATTCAATCGACATTTTTATCACATATTTTCATCTGATGAAACACCTAGGTGGTTTTGCATTGAAGTTGTACTACGGGCGATGCTCTTCCTCTCTGCTTGCTACAGACACACTATCTTGCAGTTTTACTGACACTACATTTTATGTCATCATCTGGATTTTTTTTTTTTTTAAACAAGTCACAGACCTGGAATTGTATTTTGTGTTATACCATACAGGGGTTGTTCACCTTTCAATTAACTTTTAGTATAATGTAGTATAGTATAATGTCTGAGGCAATTTGCAATTGGTTTTCATTTTTTATCATTTGTGCTTTTTGCATTATTTAGATTTTTTTTTTATTTATTGCAGCTGTCCGGTTTATCCAATTGGGTTTCTAGAGTCCAAATTAACCTAGCAACTATGCATTGATTTGAATAATAGTAGGAGAGGACCTGAAGTAATAAACAATAACTGCATTTGTATCTTACAGAATTTTTTTTTTTAGATGGGGGTCAGTGACCCCCATTTGAAAGATGCAAAGAGTCACAAGAATAAGGCAAATAATAAAAAAAAAAATGAAGACCAATTGGAAAGTTGCTTAGAAGTAACCATTCTATAACATACTAAAAGATAACTTAAGGGAGAACATGTAAAACAGGGGAAAGTCTTCTTGCGCATTATATTTACACACTCTCCTCTTACAGAAAACTGCAATACGCCCAGCATTAAGGAAAGCGAGCAGCTATTCAACAGTCTGAGATTTAAATTAGATAACATTGCAGAAATGAGGTATCGAGAGGTAAACTCAATGGCGTGGTATTATGTGAGTACCCCATGGCAGTGGCATTAAAAAATGTATTTATTTAATGTTCTGACACTATACAGTAAATGACCGGACCTAGGCAATATAATGCACTACAGACACAAGTGAGTCATTTCTAGGATGAATCTGCATTTGTTACATCACTATAACCTGGTAAAATTTGCCCTTGCCATTAGAGGTAATCATCATGGCGGTACAGGTATGGGATCCATTATCCGGAAATCTACAAATTACTGAAAGTTTGTCTCTCCTTGACTCCATTATAATTAAGTAATTCTTAAAACATCTCCTTTTTTTATAATAAAATACCTTTTCCCACTTAAAGCTGGCCATACACTATTAGAGACGCTCATTTGGTGAGGTTGTGATATGTCCACTAATGGCTGGGTGATATTGGGTGAATACGGCCCCATACTGTGAATTGGTGCCGATGGGACAGCAGGACCGCATCAACTAGCCAATGGGATGCTGGATCGCAGAGGAATTCAAACTTGCCCGATCAATATCTGCCGGATTTTTGGCCTGAAATCAATCCGGAGGCCCCACACACGAGTAGATATGCTGTCTAAAGGACCAATATCGGCAGCTTTAATCTGCCCATGTATGGCCACCTTTAGATATAATTAATCCATATAGGTGGAAAAATAATATTATTGGATTTATGATGTCTAAATGTTTTTTTAGCAGAGAGTATGGAGATCTAAATTACAAATGATCTAAATTATCCAGAAAACTCCAAGTCCCAAGCATTCTGGATAACAGATCCCATACCTATGTATGCATGTATGTATATTTTTATTTGTATAGCGCTCCTTGAGGGCAAAGCTCTGTACAGCAACAATAAATTAGTAACAAACAAGGGAGCACTGCATTAATAAGTAACAGTAAGTGCATTATTATAAATACAGTTTGCATAAATATAAAATATAATTACACAGTGTTGAGGAGACAAGATGATGGAGGACCCTACCCCTTGGGGCTTACAGTCTAAATGGGAGGGTAACTTACGGACACAATTTGGAGGGGTAATAAAGTGCTTTTTACAGTGGGTGAAACTGTCGTACAAGTACCTATACCAGCATCCAACTGGACACCCCCTTACATAAGTGACCCTTCATGAAATTATAACTGGGAACATATACCCATACCAATAACTTACTGGCCAATTGTTCACAGTACTCTTCTGCCGTTGAGATTCTAGCAGCTCCGAATTAGGGAAAGGCCATCTCCCGTACACTCATCCAAATAGTAAACATTTTTTGAAATAATTTTCTTTTTCTCTGTAACAAAACAGTGCCTTGTGCTTGATCCCAACTAAGACATAATTAATCCTTACTGGATATTTCATATTTAAATGATTTTCTAGTAGACTTAGGATGTGAAGATCCAAATTACAAAAAGATCCGTTATACGGAAAACCTCAGCTCCTGAGCATTCTGGATAACAGGTCCCATCAGGGCCAGATTTACATAGCGGGCAACCCTAGGCCCACTGCCATTCATGGCCCCATACTCTGCCCTTTATTTGCAAATTTTCATCATCAGGACCAGAGCAATAGGGATAGGCACTATCATATCTCCTGCACATCCTAAAATCCTGCCACCCTAGGCTGGGGCCTAGGTGGCTTTTCCACAAATCCGAGCCTGGGTCCCATACCTGTATCTTCAATAGAACATATGCCCCCTCAACAATTCATTATTGTAAGTAGGGATCAGTTGCATATTCGGTTCTCTAAATGTATCAGCAGTGGTTATTTACCCCCCTGGTAGAGTTCATGATTAATTCATATAAACCCTCAGTTTTATTATGTAATACGCAAGAATATATGATCGTATTTTTTCTTAATGTGATTAATTTTCATTATTTACTGTTACAGACTTTTTCTCCCTCCACACACAGCATTATATATAAGTTTATATGCTAAAAGTGTCTGATATGAACCTAACAATAACTTAATGAAAGAGCTATGCCTACTGTACCTTATAAATATGTTTAGAGAGAGAGACAAATGTTCCTTTTCTCTCACATATGAGAACCTCTGTCACTATGAAACTGCATTAATTGGAACACTGCACTTTTTTTTTTTAAACAATACTTTTTTTATTGATTGTCCTTCAATAATACAGCACAAAAATAAAAGCCGGAGGGGGTTGACAGTCCCACCTGGGGCTCACTTGTATTTATCAGGATATGCATACATTTCTCAGGTTGACATATACATTTCAACTTAAGAGTTCAAACATCTTTAACGTTCAGGCCTTCCGTCTCAGTCCATGGCTGCCAAATTTCTCCATATTTTTCTGGACAGCCCCGTGCCAAGTGCATAAGTTTAATCATAGGAAAAATATTATTAACTTGACGTTGCCACATTCCCAGCGTGGGTGCCCTAGGCCCCATCCATCTCAGAATAATAAATTTTTTGAGAAGTATAGTAGTCCTCTAAAAGAAATGTTATATATACCCACAACTACTCCCTCCAACTCCCCCAACAAACAACAATAGGGAGACAGCAACAGGGGAAGGGTCAGCTGTGCTGACAGATAGGATGTGACTGCCCTCCATAAGTTTTGCATGTGGGGACATTGCCAAGTCATGTGCAGGAAGTCCACCTGATCAGTCTGACACCTATGACAGTTGCTATTATCTCTTCTACCAAATCTATATAGTTTGGTGGGTGTCAAATAAACAAACATTTGTATTGTATCAGTATATCTTGGGAGGATACCAGGAAGTGGTATGGGTTATCAGTCACCTCCTTCCATTGGTCTTCTCCCAAATCCCCTAGTGTGTCCCACCATTTAACTTAGGTTCGGTGGAATGGGGCTGTTGGGGACACTGCACTTCTTTAATTTTTGAAATTGTCAACAGATAAATGCAACGGCACTAGAGTTCAATGTCTCGTTACCAGAGCCATGGAAGCACACGTCAATCATAGCTCAGCAAAGGTGTTCCCATGCTTCTTGTTCATACTGTGAATGGGGAAAAGAGACAGCCATTCCGCACAGTGAGTATTTATTTTGATTTAAATGGACACTGTCACCAATAACCATGAAAACATTGGGGTGGATTATGGTCTTGCAGCAGGTTGAGAACCCACGGATTTACCAGAAAAAGGGTAACCTGTAGGTAGGTCTTTCAGGTGCAGGTATAGATGCGGGCAGGGTTGCCATTAGAAATCACGGGCCCCACACACAAGTTATAAAAAGGTATTGATGGTCAGGGTCCCCTTATAAATTAAAAAACCTGTAGCACCAGGGCCCCCCAAAAATTTTTAGTTTTTTTTAAAAACATTGGTGGTCAGGGTCCCTGTACAAGTTAAAACAAATAATTGGTGGCCAAGGTCCCCCTATGAGTAAAAAAAAATTGGCGCCAGAGCCCCACTTGCAAGTGAAAAAAAATTGGGGCCGTAGAGACTATTTGAAAAAAAAAAAAACATTGTGCCAGGGCCCCCCCCCCCCCTTACAAGTAAAAAAAAATTGGGTCTCCAGGGAATACTTTTTTCAGCTTTTCAGGATTTTTCACGGATCACTGTGGTCAAGGGGGGCCTGGCTATTTAAAAAAGTGCAGCACAGCCGGGCCCAGCAGTACCCCCTGTGCCCCCCTGATGGTGGCCATGGATGCGGGTTGGCAGATCTGCAGGTTTGCGGGTCAGGTTATGGGTCATATATAGAGCAAGGTGTACACCTTTACAAATTTTTTAAAACTTTTTTTGCCCCATCCTGATGATGTAACTCCCAGTCTACAGCAACAACACTTCCTGTTTCCTGATAAGACAGTTGGGGGTCAGGTCGATTAGCATGTCCAAGCGGGAATAAAATGCAGGTTTGGGTCGGGTCCAGGTTTCAAAATGGGTTCTACACAGGATTCTAGACTATGATGGAGAGTTTGATCAGTATGTGTAGAAAGAAATTGAAATACTTTGAAGTCAAGTCATAATAATATTTAGTAGTTAAAGGGGTGGTTCATTTTTAAGTTAACTGTTAGTATGTGATAGAAAGACCAGTGCTAAGCAACTTTTCAGCTGCTCTTTATTTATTTATTTTAATAGTTTTTTCATTATATGCCTTTTTCGGACTCTTTCCAGCTTTCAAATTGGGTCCCTAATTAAAAACAAATGCTCTATAAGGCTACAAATGTATTGCTATTGCTCATTTTTATTAATGAGCTTTCTATCCAGGCCTCTCCTATTCATATTCTAGTTTCTTATTCAAATTAGTGCATGGTTACTAGGGTAACTTGGACCCCAGCAACCATATTGCTGAAATTGCAAACGTGCTGAATAAAAGGCTAAATAACTCAATACCGACAAATAATAAAAAATTAAAACCATTTTCAAATGGTCTCAGAATATCACTCTCACTACATTATACTAAAAGTTGATTTAAAGGTGAACAACCCCTTTAAAATTGTATTAATTATGATATATGTGATATTAACATACATGTGTTTATAACCTTTCGCTTGATTTGTACAAATACTTTTTTTTGTAGAGCTGATTGTTGCACCAAGTCTCACAATTACTGCTCAGAAAATATCTCCTGGGAAACAAAATGTCTACATTAAGTGGCAGGTACCAAAATAATCAACACCTTATTATAGATAAGGGGAATGATTTTCAGTCCCCAGTGGTGGGGACACGTTATTTGTTGGGCATTTATAGCAAGTTTCTTGGGGTACTGACTCAGTTTGGCAGTTTGCATGGATTTGCTTGTTGGTGAACATTGACTTTATCACTGCAATTAAATCATAAATTATTCCGAGTAGGATGGGAAATGGTAGGGACAGATTTTGCTTGAATAAAGCGGACAGTCATTGGAAGTAGACACAGCTATAATTTGTTTGATTATAAACATTCCCTGGTGTGCCGAGCACTAGCGCATTTCTAATTTTTCCTGGTTCTGCTTATGTTTTTATTTATGCCTATTAGTGATTAAGATGGGAAATAGTTAGTTTAGGGGTCAGAGTAAAGACAAAAGCCAAATAATTTCAAGAGATAAGCAGGAGAACCCAGGGAGAATGTTTATTGTATATAAGATGGGCAGGGTGGGTTTCCCAAGATGAATTTGCACAGTGTAAATAGGAGAGCATGAGCCAGTGTCAGACTGGCCCAGGGGGACACCGGTCTGCGCTGCACCTCTCAAGCAGGCACACAGTGCGCTCACTCAGCACAGTAGGGGGCAGAGGGGGCCCTGGACAGTAGTCCCGTTGGGCCCCCCAGTCTGACCCTTGCGTGAGCTGATAGCTTGGACCGGGACAGTGGCGTAACTACTCCCTGATGGGCCCTGGTACAGGATAGGGTCCCCCTGTTGGGCCCTTACCTCTATAAATCGCATGCTGGAGTGTTGTAAAATCCCCTAGACAACCGCCTGCCATAACTATTTTCGTGGCTCCAATGGGCCCCATGGGCATGGGGGCCCTGGTGCAATTGCACCCCTGGTAGTTACGCCACTGGACCGGGATCCAATAACTGTACTTTCTAGAAATAGTGGAATATTCCTGAGTTCACCCCTTAACACTGACTGTGCTTGTGGTCTGTGCCATTTCTTTATCCTGTTTGCAGTTTGCACAAAGTAACCATGCAGATGAATACATTCTAAAAGTTCAGAGGGAACCATCGAGCTGCAGAAACAGCTTTCTAACCATGAGGCTGCCTAACACTGTGTTCCAGCACCAACTCAATCTTTCCATGGCTTTTTTCACTGTCTCACTATGTGCCCGAAATAAAGCAGGGGAGTCACCGTCCGCCACTTCCCTGATCCCTCTCTTGCCAGCACCAGGTAATTTAGCAGCTTTATCCTATTGATGGGATTTAAATTTGTTCTTATCATGAATGTACAAATGGAATGTGTATTGAGCCCATAGCAGGCATGGCATTTTGAGTTCAATGGGAAGCAGACACCACCACGAGTTTTGAGAACTACTGTGGCACAATTGTGAGCACTAGTATGGGTTATGGCCAACCAACAGTTCTTTCCATCCCATTGTGGAGGTGAAAATGCTGTGTATGGCGTATCCCTTTCCTTCATTGCATATTTATATACCTACAGTATTTCTCCGGATATTGCCCTCCGAACCTCTGCTCCTCTTCTACTTGCATTATAGTAGCTTAATGTTTATATTTACTTATACAAAATATTATTAATGAACCAGTAAACCCAAGGAAAAGAAACGTCCCCATGTAATTCTGCACCATTCACAACACATTTATGTTAAATCTACAAGACTTAAACCATACTGGTGTGGCTGTATATACAGAGCAACAGACCCTGTGGATGTAGGGGGCACCATGAAGCCCTACTTCATTAGGAATTTCAACAAGATAACGTATGCATGTGATCCATTTTTGATCGGAAAAAAAACATAAAAATTTTTCGATTCAGGGGAGTTTTGGGGGAGATGGGGGTAGGGATTTTTAAATTAAGGGTTGAATTCTCCTTTAACCCAGTCTACTGGAATTGCCATTTAATCAATGTAGCTGCCATTTCTGTGGCGGTTTGGAGTCCTCTACCAGCAGCTACAGAAATGCTAAACAAAAAATACATTTGTGTGTGTTTGGGGGTGGGGGTGGGATTGATACAACTCACACAAGAAATCTTATGAACTGATGATATCACATAACAAGCAGCTATCACTTACAAATGTATGAAATACCTTTATAAAGTCATAGTACATGATAAGCAGGTTGTGAGAGATATCATCAGTCACCAAAACCACACACATCAGGCAATGTTCTATTTATCATACATAGGGCCTGACCAATTCAGTGAAAAAAGTTATCTCATGATTTATCACGTGAAAAGGCATGGGCAAGATTTATTTCAAAGAGAAAAAAAAAATCTCTCTAAATACAGTTCCAGTTTTTTCCCATAGACTTTCCCATAGAATTTTCACAGGATAAAGCGTGAGATAGGTTTTTCTTATTTCCAGTTTTTTCCCATAGACTTCAATAGAATTTTCACAGGATAAAGCGTGAGATAGGTTTTTCTTATTTCCAGTTTTTTCCCATAGACTTCAATAGAATTTTCACAGGATTGAGGTTTTTCACGAGATTGAGGTTTTTCTGAAATGAATTGCATGTCAAAATGAATCTCATTAAGACTTTTCACGTGATAAACCTTTTTCTCTCTGAATTGAATCTGGCCCATAATGTTAAATGCAAATGCAGAAGCTATAAAAAGTCAGTTATCATTACTAAATCATATTTTTTATATACTTTTTTTTCCAAGATCTGCCAGGGAAGATATTTGCTGCAGCTCAAGAAAACAGGATTTTCCTCACATGGACTCCCAAGTTTCTGGATAACTTTTTTGTGGTTGATTGGGGTACTGACCCTTTATTGATGGCCAACAAGATAGAAATGCAGCAAATGGAAAATTACTCATTATCAGGTATGTTTTTCTGTCATTTCTGTGCTTGGAGGTTCAGCAGGGACTTGTTTAGTCTTTACTAATCAGCTATAATATGGAAGACTCGATGGACCATGCATTTTCATCCCAAAAACATGGTTTATGTTTCTACACAGGTTCTTCATTGTATTTTCCACAGATTGTTGGAACAGGTATGGGACCTGTTCTCCAGAATGACCAGGACCTGGGTTTTTTTATTGGATAAGGGGCATTTCTGTAATTTGGATCTTCATATCTTAAAGTAGAACTAAACCCACATTTTAAAAAAACCTAACCCCCATAGACCCCAGCCTACGTGCTACCCCAGGCAGATGCCTGGGATGTAAAAGAGGCAATTATTGTGGATTTTATCAGATAATAAACAGGTTTTTAGGTTTGTATAGGTTTATATTATTTAGGTTGATATTTAGGTATATATAACAATACAAGTATGTGATCCATTATATCAGTTAACCTGAAAGCTATGAATGATGAAAAGACCATCTTTCATATATTCCATTTTATCCAAATCTAAATGTTTAAAAATGATTTCCTTTTTCTCTGTAATAATAAAACAGTAGCTTGTACTTGATCCAAACTAAGATATAATTAATCCTTATTGGAAGCAAAAACGGCCTATTGGGTTTATTTAATGTTTACATGATTTTATAGAAGACTTAAGGTAATAAGATTCAAATTGTGGAAAGATCCGTTATCTGGAAAACCCCAGGTTACAAGCATTCTGGAGATCAGGTCCCATACCTGTATAATAATTTCCTGGAGGATGGGGAAATTCTTTGGGATAAGAATAACGGAGGTGTCATTTTAGGGTTTGGTTTCAAGAAGTCACTGGATGCCAAATCGGTAATTACAAGGTTATATGTATAAAAAACATTTTGTTTCAGGCACTGGTGAGGTTGTCAAATAATTAAAAAAAAAAAACTATAAATAATGAAGACCATTTGGAAAGTTGTTTAGACAGCCAATTTATAACATCCTAAAGTTAACTTAAAGGTGAACCACACCTTTAAGCTGATTGGGACCCCTCAGCTTTCTTTCAAGCTTTTGAGAAAAATACCCTCCTTTTGTCTTCAAGTTGCTATGGGCTCATTTACAAAGCAAGTGCAAGGAGCTAAAATTAATGTAAAGCTGAGTGTGTATTTATAGTATTCAGAAAGAATGTGGTGGAAAATCAAGGGTTACCTTACTATTAAGCAGTAATAGTACCCAGTTGATAATTACATAATGGAAAACTAAAGTTTAAAGGGCACGTAAAGGTAAAAAAAAAAAAAAAATCCCATTTTTACTTTAGTTAAGGAAAAAGAAAATATCTGTGATAAACGTTAAATTAAAATGTGTACCATTTTTACAAGAAACATTACTGTATGCAATTGTATACTGTATGAAATTCTCCCTTCCTTGATTGCTAGAGAAATCTGTGGCTATGTCGAGATTTGTATTGTAATAGATTTTATTTTTGCCTTTACATCCCCTTGACTGTTTCCAACTCCAGTCACCGGGACAAAGATCATGGAGCCAGATTTAAACAGATAAACTGGGATTCTATTAGTTTGTATTAAGCAATAAAAAACTATAAAATCCACATTAGATTACATGACAACACAGGACCCAGTGCAGTCTGTATATTCTGATTATTAATCAGTCTTGCTGTATTGGCTTATGGCAGATATTATTTGACTTGTGCTGTTTTGATAATTTATGACGATCCCTAAGAAGCCCAGATCACAATGAGCATGTGTATGTAGTCTAGTCTTACAAAGATGTATAACAAAGTTACAAGATGACAGCCCCCTGTGGCCAACTTTGAAAGCATAAATCATTTGTTTGATTAGGCTTGTGGTGCAGTAAGTTCATGTTTATGTTTAGTATACAAAATACAGCATTTCTAGTCTTATTCTATTTTACACTTTCCTTGTCCTTTAAAGGGATTCTGTCATGATTTTTATTTCACACTGCAAATAATTCACTCTACAATATAAAATGTCATTCCTGAACCAGCAAGTGTATTTTTTAGTTGTAATATTGATATGTAGGCGCCATATCAGGTCATTTTGCCTGGTCAAGTGTTTTCAGAAAGAGCCAGCACTTGAATTGCTTCCTGGCAGGCTGTTGTTTCTCCTACTCAGTGAAACTGAATGTGACGCAGTGGGATCTGGATTTTTACAATTGAGTGTTGTTCTTAGATCTACCAGGCAGCTGTTATCTTGTGTTAGAGAGCTGTTATCTGGTTACCTTCCCATTGTTCTGTTGTTACTGCTGTACTGCAAGTTGGAGTGATATCACCCCCTCCCCTTTCCCCCCAGGAAAGGGGAGGGGGTGATATCACTCCAACTTGCAGTACAGCAGTAATGAGTGGCTGAAGTTTAAATGATTGGGGGAACCTGGGAAACTGACAATATGTCTAGCCCCATGTCAGTTTGCTCTTTTGAGAAATGTATTTCAGTGCAGAATTCTGCTGGAGCAGCACTATTAACTGATGTGTTTTGAAAAAAAAAAAACATGACAGTATCCCTGGGCTGCTGATAATTGCCTGGGGTTAGAGACCAATGCGCAATATGCTAAATAAATATATAATATAAATGGCACAATAGAAGACCGATTACTAGTAAATAATTCAGATTATTGGCAGCTCACAAACCAGCACAATTAGTAGCATAATTGAATTATTAGCCCTGTAGCATTATCTTATATAACAGATGAATTTTCTGCTTGAGAATTTGCAATGACCCCTAAGCTTACTTTCTCAACTGCTGCCCAGAGCCCACTGAGCATGTGACAGAATCCAAGATGGGAATCTCCTGTGACAACTTTGGAGGCCTGAATCTTTTATAGAGATGCTGGACCTTTAGGCTGATGCAGTTTATTGTATAAAATTTAGCTTTTCCTAGCCATATTGTCCTTTACTGGTTAGTCGACTTTTAATGAACTTAGGAACCACAACATGGAATAACATGACTTGCCCTTGAAACAAATTGTATTGCTCCACATTCAATGTTTTTTTGTCAATACGACGTACATCGAGTTGTTATTCCTCAATAAGCCCCATTTCTGTGAGACTTTTTAATAATTGTCATTTATTTTCTCATTTCTTTGGCAAGTCCCCAATGCTACAAAACCATACACAATAAAGATACACTTGTACGACAGGCAGACCTGTGGAAATGTTACTCAGGAGACCACATTCGGAATAACTCGCATCTACGGAGAAGAAGGAGGTAATACATTTGTAATTTCATTTATTAAAGGAGTTGTTCACCTTTAAATTAAAGGGATGCTGTCAACTCATCAGTTAATAGTGCTGCTCCAGTAGAATTCTGCACTGAAATCCATTTCTCAAAAGAGCAAACAGATTTTTTTTATATTCAGTTTAGAAATCTGACATGGGGCTAGATTTTTTTTTTTTAAACTCTTTTTATTAGTTTTACATATAAAGTCAAAGGGGGGATGAAGGGAGGGGAATAATTGACAATAGTTCATGTCTTTGGTACATTATATCTGTCTGGATCCACCAACAACAGCAGATTTTTACAGAGTAGTACATACGTTTCAAGGTCTATAAAAGTCTGGCTAATCTAAGTGTAAGGTGAGAAGGTATAGGGTTATCAAATAGGATGAAGCAGCTAATGCCTGGTCTAGGGTGGGGTTTTTCTACTTATAGACAGTGATGCTACTGGGTGTGGTTGGGAGGGGCTAGACATTTTGTCAATTTCCCAGCTGCCCCCAGTCATGTGACATGCGCCAGCACTTTAGGAGGGAACTGCTTTCTGCCATGCTGTTGTCTTTCCTTCTCAATGTAACTGAAGGAGTCACAATGGGACATGGGTTTTTACTATTGAGTGTTGTTCTTAGATCTACCAGGCAGCTGGTATCTTAAGTTAGGGAGCTTCCAATTGTTCCGTTATAAGGCTGCTGGTGGGGGAGGAGTGTGATATCACTCCAACTTGCAGTACAGCAATAAAGAGTGATTGAAGTTTATCAGAGCACAAGTCACATGACCAGGGGCAGCTGGGAAATTGACAAAATGTCTAGCCACATGTCAGATTTCAAAATGAAATATTAAAAAAATCTGTTTGCTCTTTTGAGAAATGGATTTCAGTGCAGAAGTCTGCTGGAGCAGCACTATTAACTGATGCGTTTAAAAAAAAAAACATGTTTTCCCATGACAGTATCCCTTTAAGAGAATTCTGTGTGTTTCCTCTCAATTGCACTTATTCATGCTGTCATAAGCCATATCATGTATGGAAGTGACTAGTGATATGAGTGTCAGCTCTGACACACGACTCAATAGCTATTTGACACAATTGACTCATATGATTAGTCACTTTTATATATGATGATATATAGAGATTGATAGGGTTACAGTTAAAACAGCAGAGATTCTGTATAAATAGAACCCACCTTGCATAGTTCATTAACCCAGAATCTCATGTTTTACTCAGGGATCTTTAGTTATTGTGGCTATACAGGTATAGGATCTGTTATACGGAATGCTTGGGACTGGGGTTTTCCCAGATAAGGAATTTTTCTATCATTTGGATCTCCATGCCTTAAGCCTGCTAAACCCAATAGGATCGTATGAAGTCATGCAGCTTTGTTACCATTAGTACAAGCTACTATTTTATTATTACATTGGGGGGAAAAAAGGAAATTATTTTTAAAAACTAGAATTGTTTAAAATGGGCTCTATGGTAGCAGGGTCGCTCCTTCCATGAGGCAAGGTGAGAACTGTGCCTCAAGCTGCATGGAGCGGCCAGTTACAAGGGGCGGCAAAAAGCCGCCTCTTGTAACTTTAAAGGAAAAGTAAATGTTTTTCTTTTTCTTTCTGTAAATTTGCTCTAAACAGCCCCCCAGAGTAATGTACCTTAGTCCCTGCTGCAAGTCTGCTCTGGTTTCTGTGTTATCAGCAGCTTGTTTCCCCTTCTTCCTGGTGCAGAGTGAAGCCCAGCCCCTTAGAGCAGACTTGCAGCAGGGACTAAGGTACATTAATCTGGGGGGCTGTTTATAGCAAATTTACAGATAGAAAAGATTTATGGGTTTTAACCTGGAAATTCAGCTCCACACTAGTGCACAGAGCCCAATTGCACTCAATACACTAGCGATACCGCCCCCTTTGACCTGCTCCAACACTGATTTTTAAGAGCTGGAGCGGGGGGGGGCAGAATCGGGGCTGCTGCCTCAGCGGCAGCCCCAGATACGCCACTGTGTGGGAGATGGCCTTTCCTTAAATGGGTTTCTGGATAAGGATGAGGATGGGACTTGTACTCAGGATCGGACTGGCCCACCCGGTCATGGGCCCCTGACGAGCCAGACCTCCTCTGCCGATCTCCTGGCCCTACAAAAAAAAACAATTTGTAGCGTTGCAGTAGTGGAACCAAGGGGTCCGGAGGGAGGGTTCCACAGTCTGACCCTGCTTGTACTATATTCAGAGCTGAGCTGGTGCCCTGTGCTATAAGAGAAAAACAGAGCCCCAACCAGAGAAATAAGATTTAGTAAACTGCGAAAATCAAACTTTAACCCTCCTGCTGTGGTTAAACTATACAGGTAAAAGATCTGCTATCTGGAAACCTGTTATCCAGAAAGTTGCTAATTACTGGAAGGTTGTCTCATCATTATAATTAAATCATTCAAAACACATCTACTTTTTATTATTATTATTATTATTAATAATAATAATAATAATAAAGCAGTACAGTATAGGATCCGTTATCTGGAAACCTGTTACCCGCTTATCTATCCCAATAATCTGAAAAAAAGATTTTATTTTTCACTGTAATAATAAAACAGTACCTTGTACTTGAGGCAAACTAAGATATAATTTGTCCTTATTGGAAGACTATTTGGTTTCTTCAATGTTTAAAGTAAAGGCTAAAATTAAGTAAGCTTTATCAGAAAGGTCTATATAAATACACCAATAAACTCTCAAATGAATGCTGCTCTGGGTCCTCTGTCAAAAGAAAAGACACGTTTCTTTCCTTGTGTACACATGGGCTTCTGTATCAGACTTGCTGTTTTCAGCTTAAACCTCCAGGGCTTGGGCTTGAGCATGCTCAGTTTGCTCCTCTCTTCCTCCCCTCCCTGCTGTAATCTGAGCTCACAGCTATGAGTGAGAAGCGAGAGACTCAGACAGGAAGTCACAGCAAGCTAATATGGCAGCTACTATCCAAAACAAACAGAAACAGTGTCTAGACCTGTTTACTCAGGTATAGAAAAACATTCTAAAGAATAAAAATGGCATTCTAGCTTGCACTGTTGTGGCTAATCTACTGCCAAAAAACTGCCTTGGTAGCTTTCCTTCTCCTTTTATATGATTTACTAGTAGGTTTAAAGTGTGTAGATCCAAATTACAGAAAGATCCATTATCCAGAAAATCCCAGGTCCCAAGCATTCCAGATAACGGCTCCCATACCCAACTAAGATATAATGAATCCATATTGGTGGTAAAACAATTCTATTGAATTTATATGATGTTTAAATAGTTTTTAGCAGTCAAGTTATGTATAGCCAAATTACAGAAATATCCCTTATCCAGAAAACCCAAGCATTCTGGATAACAGGTCCCATACCGGTACCAGCATCCAACTGGACATGCCCTTACATATGTGAGCCTTCATGAAATTATAACTGGGAACATATAACATACCAATAACTTACTGGCCAATAGTTCACAGCAGTGTCTGACTGGCCCGGTGGGACACCAGGAAAAAACCCGGTGGGCCCCGACCATCATGGGCCCCCGCCAGGCCAGACCCCCTTCTCCCCTTCTTAATTTCAAATGAAAAATTCGCTGAGGCGTAGCACCTAGTGCGCACGCGCAGTGGTGTGCGGCGTGCATGCGCAGTGATGCATCGTGTAGTGATCGTGTAGTCAGCGCCCAGCGGCTCAGTTGTTATAGGTGATGGGGGGTCAAAGGGGGGCCCTGGACGCAGTCCCGGTGGGCCCTGGGCCCCCCAATCCGACCCTGGTTCACGGCACTATTCTGCTATCGAAATGTATCAAGTCGAAAATTTTGTTACAAACAAACACTCTATATAATGTAGACAAATCATTATTTTTTCCAATACTACTGTATCTCTAAACAGTACACTTTTTTCATAATATCCTCCCCATAAATTTTCTTTCCAAATGGGTTTATTTTCAAGTGTAAGGGCCAGGAACAATGCCTTACCTTTAGTAACATGGTACCCAGGTGTATTCTTCGCCAGTGTTCTCCAGCTGGCAACCCAACTAAGTTTTAAAAGAAACTACTTTGTGCCAATAGTGGAAGTTGTATTTTTAGCCCAAACTCTGTCTATTATTTGAAGCGAGCAGGCTCCTCGGCAGGATTGCAGCGCTTCTCTGACGGCTGGACACCACCGGTGAAGAACAAACCAGGAAAGAGAAATCTAGCATTTTGTAGTTCCATTCCTCACGCATTACACAGTGATAAATAGAAAAGCTGCCTTCCTTTTTGCTGCAGCTTCAAATGTGATATTTTTATTTAAAGCAATGAAAAAAAAGTATCTCATAGTCCTCACTCAGTAATTTAACTTCAAATATACCTTTATTAATTAAAAAATACATTCGATTCATTTAGAATGAATAAAGATTTAATATATTCAAAGTAAAACGAGTGTGGACTTTTTTTCATCGCTTTCATCATAATCTGTATATCTCACGCACCACCCAATAATAAGGGTCATGTAAATCTTCAAAATTATTAGTTGAGTGCGCCGCCATTTGTAAATTTAAATGTGATATTTTTATTTGCCATGACTGAATTTAATTGGACATTCTTTTTGTTTCAAAGTTCCCAGAACAGGGCCGGTAAATATCACCATAAGAAATATAACCATGCACTCTGCGGCCGTTCAGTGGCAAGAAATACCTGAAGAGGAGCGGCTGGGATTTCTGGTGGGATACAGAATATATTTCGCGGACATAATCCGGAACCAGACTCTGTGTAAGGAACAATTCCAGTAAGCAATACCATATGTGTTTGAAGATCAAGGTATCTCTCTATGTATGTACAAATATACATACACAAATATTAAAGGGTTGGTTCACCTTTAAGTTAACTTTTAGTATGTTATAGGATGGAGGGCGTACTCATTATTTATTTTTTATAGTTTTTGAATTATTTGCCTTCTTTTCGGACTCAAAAGGGGCAATTCTTAACCAGGA
Organism: Xenopus borealis; assembly: GCA_024363595.1. Lineage (NCBI taxonomy): Eukaryota > Metazoa > Chordata > Amphibia > Anura > Pipidae > Xenopus > Xenopus borealis. The sequence continues at coordinate 207,387,062 of CM044431.1, forward strand.
ACCCAGAACCCAGACCCTCTCCTACAAATACAAATCAATGCATGGTTACTACAATAATTTGGGTCCTAGCAACCAGAGTGCTGAAACTGAGAATTGGAGCGCTGCTGTTGGGCTTGGTTGCTGCTGTTTTGACAAGGCCCAGTCTGGGTAGCCACATGCTTTCAAAGCTCCTCTGAGATGTTTTTCTAATGACAACCAGTTTATATTCCAGCAGATGGTGGGAATCGAACAACAGATATTGATCCATATGGGTGGGTTTCCTGTATACTTCCAAGTTACAAGTGACCTCTTGGATGCATAACAAACAGTCCAATAAGGCAAGTTTGTTCTCGTGGCCATCTTCCCTTGTGAACTTGATGTTATTGTCCACTGAGTTATGAGTGATCTGTAAAGAACAGCAGCAGTTTTGTCAAAACAGCAGCAACCAAGTCCAACAGGAACACCAATAGAAATAACCGCCCAGAGACACATAGTAGGCAAAACATAGTCATCCCATATGTAGCTGGAGTGTCAGAGAAACTCAGGAAGATTTTCAACAAACACTATTTCCTTGTGTTTTTCAAACCTAGCAACACACTGAGACAAAACTGGTACACCCAAAAGATCCAACTCCTAAAGAAAAACAAAGTAATGTGCTGAGCCAGTAGTATATGTAGTCCAGTGTAGCGAGGAGTGCACTGATCTATACATTGGGGACACAAAACAAATGTTCACTAAGCAAATGGCTCAGCATAGGAGAGCGAACTCTACAAGGCAAGACGCTGTCTTTCTACACCTAAAAGATAAGGGACACTGCATTGAAGATAGAAAGGTCCAAATCTTGGATAAAGAAGACCGCTGGTTTGGAAGAGGCAATTCATTTCTAAGTGAAGAAACCATCCCTGAACAGAGTATGGGGCCTTTGAAACATTGTGCAACACACATTGCTGCTCTCACATCTGTACCCTGGCGGCTTCAGAACACTTCACACATCAATTCACGCAAATATCACAAGTAACACCGGTTTCTAGGAATTGCATGACACATGGATAATCCTATCACAGTAACTACACAGAATCAACACCTCTGTAAACTTCAGATGTCACCTCTTTGAAGAGTTACAATGTGCCATTGTGATTGGATTAGTGGAAGAGTTTATACGCCGAGAACTTCCCACGCCAGTCAGTTGAACTGAAGAAGCTGCTCGGATGAGTATTGAAACGTCTTCAGTGATTACTCAGCAAGTCCAGTATTTTCAAATTACTTATATTAGATGGAAAAGAATAAAGTATATATATGCACACTGCTAGTAAATCAGGTTCCACATCTGTAAGCTGTGCAAAAGATGCATGACAAGCAGTGTGGTTTCTAATGGGCTTTATCTCTGTGCTATTCTTTATCTGCTGCATCTGGAAAATTTCACAATCTCACTCACTCAAACATAAGAAAGATACGATAAAAGGCAAAGAAACATTTCCATACACCGAGAGCAACACCTCCTGTAGAAAATAGAATGGACCTGTCCAGCTTCTAATTCACTGGTTTCTTCTACACTTGCTGGAGTTGCCCGACTAACTACATGCCAGGGATAAGCTTTGTGCACATGGTGCTAGTACAGGAAAGAGAACTATTCACAACCTTCCCAGGAGCAAAGTAATGCCAGTGGGGACAAAGAGCTGGAGCTGTCTTTCTGTTCAAAACTATATGGTTTTATGGGGTGAATGTACTTTTCTGTACCTTTGCCCCTCCACTGCTGTAAATGTGTTGGTTTTGCAATATCTGGAATTACAGAAAAGATAGCTCATATGTAGTGTGTTCATTTTGGGGGCCCTATATGCCACATACATAAATAACCTATGCATATTGGGCATAAAACTATTCATCTGATCCCAGGCATTCATATTTAGGGTGTTTAATCTGGTAAACTAATGATATGTTAGAGATATGATGCTGTAGACAGGAAGCTTTGAGGTAATTTTTAAAACTTTAGGAAAGAATTGAAAATTGGTAATTTGGAGTACATAGATATTTACCCATTTTGGATTCATCAGAATCTGTTCTTTCCAATGATGTGTTATTTTCTAGGGTAAACCTACTGTTAGTGGACTGTTTGGCCTTGAAATCAGAAGTATGCAGTTTTGTGGAGCAGTGTTTTGTAAATTTGTTAGTGTACTGCTTGGACTTAAACAAGTGAGAACTCTCCATAAAACTATATATATTTTGTATTTGGTTCAGGAGACATATCCCAAATCGGCTGTGTTGTGCATAAAATAAGTTATGTTTATGATATATGTGTTTGTACTATGGGAAATACGATTTTTAAGACACTTAGAAGCCTATATCTTTTGACAGAAGTGCAATTACACCAAAATTCTACCAAATGTTGAAAGCCTAGGTTGCCCTGTAAAAAATGATATATTGTTTTCCAGGGTAAACTAAAAGACCAACCCAGAAAGGCCCCTAAAGTGAGAGCACAAAATGTTCAAAAATGGTATGGCTATAACCAAATCAGTTGTCAGTGGTTAAATGGGAACTGAACACATTATGTAAATCTAAACAAGGGAGGGAGAGAACTGTGCAGAGTGATTTAGCCGTCAGAAACTTCTCAGCATTGCTGGGACAAAGCAGGATTCTAGCAGTGAAAAACCGGTAATATCATGGAAAAACGTAGAAAAATCTATGTAAATTGATTAATGAATCAATTTTGCATACAATTGTTGTTTAGTTCACATTTAATATTGTTGAAAAAAATACAATTTTAGCTATGTTTTACTGCATCCATTTGTGTAGCCTCTATGGTAAATACCCCTTTGAAGCAGCAAGGTTCTCAATAAAATTCAGTGCTACTATACACAGCTATGAGACTGGTCAGGTAGCAGTCACCCCAGAGGTAATATAACAAAAAAATACATGTCTCTACACATAATTTCAACATAAACATCTTGGAAATAATTATTTATTTTTTCTATAATTTTCATGTTTATTTACCTAAATTTTGTAATTTAAAAATGCAGCGGTGACGGCAAAACATTCCGTGCGTACCTGCACCTAAACACCTACACTGTTCCTACAGATATCGCTGTGAATGACTCTTCCCAAATGCATTATGCGCTAACGCAACTCAGAAGCGGAAGTGAATACGAAGTCAGGATATCAGGAAGAACCAAGAAGGGAGATGGGATCCCAAGCATGGCCTATGCATTCAAGACTCTAAATAACAGTAATGCCCTTCCCTTCTCCTAAGTATAAATGATCTTTAAAGCCACTTAAAGTTGCTCACCTTGTGATGATGCTCTTCTATGTGCCAGCACAAATGAGCATTTCCACACAAGCAGAAGCCATTCTGCTACAGTGATTTAAAGAGATGGTCCTGTAGACGGCTCTGTTGGATCAGTGTAATTCAGTTGGCCAATGTGTTGCTAAGCTACAAACTATTAGCCACCAGTGTATATGTGTGAGCCACCTTAATACTTCTTGCTTAGCACAATATTTGTCTTTACTTAAGCACACTGAGATCTCAATGGACAAACCAAAATCATTACAAGACAGATTCATATTTTATAGAGATGTATATTGTATGATGAATTTACCTTTTAGTAAAAGCTTGGTACTTAAAGGGATTCTGTCATGGGAAAACGTGTTTTTTTACAAAACGCATAAGTTAATAGCACTTGTCCAGCAGAATCCTACATTGAAATTCATATTGCAAAAGAGCTAGCAGATTTTTCAATATTATTTTTATATGCTGTTGGTTTCCCACGTGCTCTAAGTCATGACTTGTGTGCTACTAAACTTCATTCACGCTTTACTGCTGCAGTAAAGAAGTGATATCTCCCCCTTCCCTCCCCCCCCAGCAGCCCATCATCAGAACAATGGGAAGGTAACCAGATTGCAGCACCCTGACACCTGTATTGCTAAAAATGCTCTCATCCCACTTAGTGGTAGATATGAGAACAGCGTGCAATTGTAAACATCCAAGTCTGCCTAACTCAACTTGCTACTCATTCAGTTACACTGAGTAGGAGAGACAGTAGCTGATCTGAAAGCAGTTCCATTGAGCAGTGCTGGCTCTTTCTGAAAGCACATGGCCAGGTAGTATGACCTGTGATGGCTGCCTACACACTAATATTACCACTAGAAAAATACACTTGCTGGTTCAGGAATTAAATTGTAAATGGTAGAATGAATTACTTGTAATGTACACTGTGTAATTTAATAATAGGGATGCACCAAATGCATTATTTTGGATTCGGCCAAACCCCTGAAACATTTGCGAAATATTCGGCCGAATATGAAACAACAACGAATCCTAATCTGCATATGCAAATTAGTGGTGGGAAGAGGAAACATTTTTTTACTTCCTTGTTTTGTGACAAAAAGTCATGGGATTTCCCTCCCCGCACCTAATTTGTCTATGCAAATTCGGATTCAGTTCAGCTGGGCAGCTGGATTAAGCAGAATCCTAGTGAGAAAGGCAGAATCCCAAACCAAATCCTGGATTTGGTGAATCCTTAATATAACTATACAATAAAAATCATGATATATCCCTGAATTATATGGTTTCTCTCTGCTGGATGTATGTTAGGACAGTTTTGGACCTTGATGTTCTTTATATGAGCAGTCTGCTAAACCATCTTCCTCTGATGCATAAAAACAGAACCTTGGACTTTACAGGATTTGGATAATCATGCGTAGTCCCATCTTGAAGGAACCGCACTCTTACCACTTGAAAGTGCCGTTGCATGGGTGTCACCATGGGTATCCGACAATAGCATAATTCTTGTTAGAGGGTCAGGACCCACTGGGAAATGAAGGATGCTCAGATCCACCAGAGTTTGCAATAACCCTACTTAATTACTTACAGTGCAATTTAAATGAGTGATAGAAGCTAACCTAGTTACTCCTACTAATTGTTGTATGTTCCTACAGCTCATACAGAATTGAGCATTCTCACCTGGATTGGCGTTTTGATACTAGTCCTACTGTTCGTCACCGTTGGTGCTGTTTCACTAAGCAAGTAAGAATACAGAACGTGTATTTCTCATTTATTTTGTATAGTGCAGAACTAGCCTGCAGCTCTTTATTAAACTATTATACAGGTACAGGATCTTTTATTTAAAAAAAAATCATTTTTAACTGATTTCTTTTTTCTCTATAATAATTTTATTATTTTCCTTCATCTTCTGACTCTTTCCAGCTTTCAAATGGGGGTTTCTGACCCTAGCAGCAAAATAACTAATGCAGCTACAATTTTATTGTTATTCTTACTTTGTATTACTTATCTTTCAATGTAGGCCCTCCTCTATTCATATTCCTGACTCTTTCAAACCACTGCCTGGCTACTAGGTTTAATTGGACCCTGGCAACCAGCTGCCAAAATTACAAAAAATATGCTAAAATATTTAGCATTAACAAAAATTATAAAAAAAACATAAAAATTAAGACTAATTTCAAACTTTCTCAGAATAGCACATACTAAAAGTTAAACAACCCATATAAGGCACAGCGCTCCATAATACAGAAAGAGTTCTTTTATGGAAAAGCCCAGGCCCAAACATTTCCGATCGATCCCATACCTGTATGTGTAAAATAGCCTCATTGTGTGGACGTTAGATGGTTCAGTATGGAAAGGGTGACCATAATAGTAGATACTGGGCTATGACAGGAAGACTGTCTGAAAAAACTGTGTCAGGCTCAGAATCTTGGTTGGGGGAGGTCCAGTCTGAAAGTCAGTTATGGATATGAGTAGGATGTCTAATTTCTCTTCAAAATACTCCTGAAAGCCCATCTTTGAAGACCATATAAAGTAATATTTGAGATGAAAAATTCTGATGGCCTAAAATATTCTTGGAACTAAGGCTGATTGACTAAACAATCCTTTTAAAAAGTTTGCAACCCTAAAATGAGCTTAGAGGGGCCTCGGCTAAATGTTGGGAGTAATATAGGGGCCTAAACTAAATAAGCCAAACAACCACAGCCCTTTACGGAGAGTCAGTGTTAGTTAAGCACAGTATGTGAACTGCACAGTTCATTCTGGGGAATATAATTCCAATTGCGCTGTCTGATGTTTCAGAATGAAGGACTGGTTCTTGCCAGATGTTCCCGATCCTCAACACAGTGACATTGTCAACATCAGCAAGGAGACTACTGCAAAGGTACAGCCCGTGTTTCATTTAGATTTCCCCAGGTGCAAAGTAAAGCGGACCATACTAACCCAAGATATTATTGGATGGGGTTGCCAAATGAGCACATTTTTTTTTTCTAATAGGGGTCTGTCAAGAAAAACTTGGTCCTTGGTCAATGCTTGAAGGGGAATGTCCCCGATATTTTGTTTTTCACATAAATCTCACAGGGGGTTACCCCACATGCAGTTGCTCCACTCTACTGTGTTTTTTCCCAGAATGTGAATTATAAGAAAGTGGTCAAACGTCTAGATCAATGATCCCCAACCAGTAGCTCGTGGGCAACATGTTGCTCTCCAACCCCTTGGATGTTGCTCCCAGTGGCCTTAAAGCAGGTGCTTATTTTTTAATTCCAGACTTGTAGGCAAGTTTTGGTTGCATTAAAACTGTAACAGAGCCTCAATGTAGATTGACAATCCACATAGGGGCTACCAAATGGCCAATAAGAGGAAGATGAGGAAATCCATGGGGATCCACTTGCTTCTCATTGAAACAGCAAAGCTGAACAAGAACAATAATACTTGTTCTTAATGAATAACCCTGACTCTGTTAATGTTTCTTTATAGCAACGCAAAAAGGTTCTGTCATTTATTATCCTACAAGAAGATTGTAGCTGTGATGCTGTTGGAGTGGAAGTGATAGAAAATGACCCAGGAGAATCTCTGCTGCTGGGTTTATCCATTAACAAAAACAATTCCCTAAGCATGGAGGAGATCCCATTGCATGCCTCAAAGACAGACTTCAACACAAGGCTCAGTGCCAGAGTTTCCACTGCCAGTTTCAACATGGCATATGATTCGAAACTATTAAAAGATGTGCCACTACCAGCTGATGAATCTGCAGGCAGAATGGATGTGACCCAGGGTTCTACTAGAAAGGTGATGGCGTTTCAGGACTATTTCAGAGAGATCCCAAGAACAGACATGCTGGTGTATGAACAAGCAGAACATGTACAGCTAATCTCTGTGTGTCCAATATCTCACAACTGAGCTAGTGTTATTGTAACACCAGAATTAAAACAGACAATTGACTTGCTGGAATACTTGTTTTACTAACATACAAACAGTATCCCAAGCAATTCTCTGTTCAGCATCTTATTCCAGAACTCAGGGAATTAATATGAAGTTGGTTTTCCTTTTGCTACTGGAACAGCTTCTACACTTCTTGGAAGATTTTCATTAGATGTTGGAATATGGTCGATGGGATTTACTTTGGTTCAGCAACATGAGCATTGGTGAGGTTGGGCCCTCATGTTGAGGACCAGGCCTGTCTCACTATTGTCATTCCATTATATCACAGAAGGGTTGAGGTCAGGGCTTTAGGCAGCCAGTCAGCGAATCGTGGGAATTTGCAGCGAATTCATCGCAGGCAAATAAATTTGCCCATCACTACTCACCATTGATTATATTCATAGCGCTGCATAACTGGGCAGACAGGAATATAATCTCATCTCCTTTCCTTATTTTAAACATCATAGCACCAAGTTGAAAAAAAAAAGGAATACACAATTAAATTTTTGCTTACTTTTTATTTGTGTACTTTTACTTTACAGATTTTTCTAATTTATACAAAAATGATATTGTTCTAGCATGAGTAATCTGCGTCTATGTAATTGTGGAAGTCAAT
>CM044431.1:207424827-207465618 GCA_024363595.1 Xenopus borealis
CAGGCAAGCTCACACCGGGAGGGAGCTCCCGGTGCGAGCCGCCATAACAGTAGACACGCATGCGCGTTTGACGTCAAGCAAATGAGCATTAAGAAAAGCAGTCACTGTTGGGGCAGCTTTTCTTAATGCGCACGCGCGTGACGTCACACCCACACAAACGTGCATGCGCGTCTACTGTCATGGCCCGCACCTTTGGTTGGGGGTAACTTTTTTAAGCCATAGGTGCCCTTTAAGTAAACTTTTTAACTTTTTCAATATTTCAGGAGTGCTGCTGTTGTTTTTGGTCTATTGCTGCTTCAGGGTAGTTCCTAGCATATACAGGAATTGGTCACTTACTCCCTATGCAAAGTCTTTGTAACCTTCTCATGGAAATAGTTTATACAAGTGTCCATACATAACACTGCCTTGTTGACAGGAGCAGACCACAATACATCAGAACCTTTGCTGAAAATAAACCAGAGTTCTGGATGGGAATTATTGCTTCCAAACTTTCACTAACAGGATCTATCACTCAGACTTATGCAATATATAAATCATAATAATACAGCAGCACCAAAAAGTATTTCACTCGTGCCAAAAAACGTTTCAGGCCCTTTATCAAGCAGGACAGGGGGCTTTACATCTGGCACCGACACTACAAAGGAATTGTGAGACTCTGTGTAGCGCTTTCTGTGTGTCCTTACAATAAGTCTATGGACCCCAGGGTTGGAATGGCTAGAAGTGGTGAGATGTGACTACCAGATAAAAGAAAAGGCTTCAGCTACCAGCAGATGTTTGGGAAGTCACAGAATTGAGGTCCCTGCCACAGGCTACAGATCACAAATGTGTATAGAAGAAAGCTTGTCTGCTTATGTCTGGCTGTCCAGATACGAATAAGCGAATGAAACTTCTCAAGCACCATCTCTTTTCCACGGGTACTTTCTGTTTCAAAAACTTCAGGCTCCCAAATGGTTGACAAGGCTGCCATCTTTTGTAGAAAAAAATTGCTTCCCTATATTTTTATTTTCTATTAATAACATTGGCATCAAGCATCATTTACATGGCCAGGCCAGTAAAATACTGGTCAGGTGGCAAACCTGCATGCAACAGCTTTGTATATCTCAGGGTTATATCTCCTGTGTTATTTCATATTTCCCCAAAACATTGGCTAGTCCAAGAGAAAATCAAAAACGTTAAGCTTTAAGTTCACAAAACTTTGCCCTTGTCGCTCTTTCCCCACCAAATACAAGCTTTTATTGCCCATCAGTTTACATTGTGGGAAAAGACAAAATATGTAGAGGGCTTTGAAACGGTGCTGAACATCATTCACCTCCCATTTGGTTGATCAGATTGGGCCATTCCACAGCACTTCAGAGCAAATCATTTTCCCAAATGAGGCAATATTCACCTAGGAGTAGGGTTGCCACCTGGCTGGTATCTTACCGGCTTGGCTGGTATTTTTGATGGTTGATCCCAATGTTATTAATATGAAAACAAGATAAATATATAGGAAGGCCGGTATTTTTTTTTTTTTCAAGAAAAGGTGGCAACCCTACTTAGGAGGTTTCAAAGGTGTGAAGCTGTAATCTGTCATTCTTGTCCCCCAAAATCATATGTAACCCAGCCGACCTATAAAATAGCACCAATACATAGTGTCATGCAATACAGGGCAGTTAGGGTTGCCACCCGGCAACCGGCCTAGCCGGTAAAACACCAGCCAAGGCCGGTATTACAAATTTACCGGCAATGTAGCTGCCGGTAAATTTGTAATACCCCTTAAAAAAGGCCCTTGCCTTGCCTTAAATCCAATTAAAACTTACCTTTCTCGCGTCTTCAGCCGATCGCTCGCTGTGGCTCTGCCCCATGTGATGCCCCCCACCGTCCGGTAAAATTTTTTACAAAAGGTGGCAACCCTAAGGGCAGTACAAGATAAAACATGTATATTGAGGTTTTGAATAGGGTTGCCACCTTTTCCTAAAAAAAATACCGGCCTTCCTATATATTTAGCTTTTTTTCCTATTAATAACATTGGAATCAGCCATCAAAAATACCGGCCAGGCGGTAAAATACCGGTCAGGTGGCAACTCTAGTTTTGAACCAGTCACCCATTTACCCCCAAACCACAGGCCTGCCCATCTTACTGATCAGGGGTTGTTCACCTTCATATAACATTCAAAAATGTGTTCATGTAAAAATAACAAGCTTTGCCATATAAATGTTTAACCAAAAATGTGCAGTTGATGAGATATTCACCTCAGATGGATCCCTTTGCAGATGGGGTCCTTTCTTCATGGGCCCCCTGTAGGGGGGGTCACTGACCCCCAAAAATTCTACAGTGACTGCTGTACTTCCTTGTTTTACATCATACACACTCCTGGCAGAAGCAGGAAGTGCACACATGCAGCAGTTTCTGAAGCTTAACTCCAGTTGGCTGCTTCTCCTGTCAGTCAGCTTCTTATCAGTCAGTGTGGTTAATTTGCATACACACTACTCTGTAAGGCGGGGCTGTGCCAGCGTGTGAGGAGAGGACTTGGTGTTATAGCATGTATGCACAGAGATGTTTGTTATGTGAAGGGGCTGACTTGAAGGAGGTGAACTATTAAGTTGTTTGTGTGTTTTGGGAGGCTGGCATGTCATTTTCACAGGGGGGAAGAGGAGGGTGTGGCTGCACAGACTTGTGTGGGGTTGAATAAGGGAGGAGTGCGCTGCTCTGTGAAGGGACAAGTATGTGATTCACAGGAAGGGACGAGGGAGGAGGGCTTCATTGAGTGTCTGTGTGTGAGGGAAAGTAAAGTCAGCACCGGGTGTAGGGTTGCCACCTTTTCTTGAAAAAAATACTGGCCTTCCTATATCTTTTTTTCCTATTCATAACATTGGGATCAACCATCAAAAATACCGTCCAGGCTGGTAAAATACCGGCCAGGTGGCAACCCTAACTGGGTGGAACGAGGTCTGTCACTAGGGTTGCCACCTTCCCCTGTGGCTGAAGCTGGACAGGGGGGGCGGGCCCGTGACGTCGGTGGGCGGGCCCGTGACATCACGGGGCCGATTGGCCGATCGCGGCGTGAATAAAGCTAATCCCGCCCGGTTTTCCTTATTTGGAAAACCGGGCAGGAAGCATTGACCCGGGCAGCCCTTCAAAATACCGGGCTGTCCGGGTCAAAACCAGACAGGTGGCAACCCTATCTGTCACTTGTGGGGGGACATGTGAGGAGGGAGAAGTATCTGTGTGTGTGTGTAGGGGGTGGCTGTGTTATAATGGGGTTTTTGAGGAGAAAACTGACATTTTTGTACTTGGGGAGTGCTGGAGAATAGACTTATGTGGAGGGAGAGCTCAGTCACTTTCAGGCAGGGCTCAGCTGACATTTTTCAGTGTTCGGGGGTAAGTTGCAAGTGGACAGACTGACATTTTCTCATAAGTGTTGAGAGGGTGTGTTCATGTTGGTTCTGGAGTGTGTCTTTCAAATGATAAAAGTTCTGCACAACAAGCTGTACAAATAAATGAGCAATACAAGCACATCACCTTAGCAGAGTCTTCTTATTTTGTCTGTATTCAATACTGAAATGACCGTGCACTGTACCTTTCCAGACACACACAACTCTGCCTGTGTCACCTATATTATATTTTAGCAGTATTTGCTGAAGTAACAGGATTTATTTTACACACCAACTAAAAGTTTTAATTAGTCTATAATCACAGCCATTGCTCAAGATGTAAAAACCAGGCAGCCCTGGGATTTATATTAACCTTCAACTCCTGTGTATGTGTCAATGAAGGAAAATATTACTTATATACACACAATGCTGCTAGTACTTAAACTGACCCGTTTTCTGTAAGAATTATCAGTCCCCAGTCTGATATTTTTCCCCAAAGAAAAAGTAAATGTTTTTCTGTAAATTTGCTCTAAACAGCTCCCCAGATTAATTTACCTTAGTCCAGTGATCCCCAACCAGTAGCTCGTGAGCAACATGTTGCTCTCCAACCCCTTGGATGTTGCTCCCAGTGGCCTCAAAGCAGGTGGTTATTTTTGAATTCCAGGCTTGGAGGAAGGTTTTAGTTGTATAAGAAACAGGTGTACTACTAAACAGAGCCTCAATACAGGTTGCCAATCCACATAGGGGCTACCAAATGGCCAATCACAGCAATTATTTGGCACCCCAAGAACATTTTTCATGCTAGCGTTGCTCCTCAACTGCTTTTTCTTCTGAACGTTGCTCACGGCCTCAAAATGTTGGGGATCCCTGCCTTAGGCCCTGCTGCAAGTCTGCTCTGGTTTCTGTGTTATCAGCAGCTTGTTTCCCCTTCTTCCTGGTGCAGAGTGAAGCCCCGCCCCATAGCTTACTGAGCTGACCTTATCTCTGTGACTAGTCCTGGAGATCATTTGCTGCTGTGACCTAGCAGAGAGGAAGGGGGAGCCAGTGTGTGCAGCACCAGTAGCTTTTTTTGTGTACTCCCTGTTGGTTCTGGTTCATTCCATATCACAGCAGCACTGAGAGGAATATTTCTCTGACACTGCTGATGTACTGTAGGTAAAGTAACAGCCCTTTCTCAATTTATAACACATTTTATAATGCTATTGATTGCTATGCCTGATCTTCTGTCTGGTTATGTAAAGAATAAAGCTCATTTACTGATCAATTTATGTACAAAGCTATTTGATTTTTTTCTTTTTCCATTTCTGCATACTGACATAGATTAACTATAGTGGTTGTGCAAGTGATTGTTGATGAGGCTGGGGGAGCTGATTTATTATCAGTAGTGATGGGCGAAACTCTCGCGTTTCGCTTCGCCGAAAAATTTGCGAATTTCCAGAGAAATTCGCGAATTGGCGACAAATGAAACGACGACGTTTTTGGCGACGCGCGACTCGTTTTTGCCCGCGAATTTTTCGGCGCAAATTTTTTCTGCCGTTTTGCGAATTTATTCGCCAGCGGCGAATCGCGGGAATTCGCTGCGGATTCGCCCCTGGCGAATAAATTCGCCCATCACTAATTATCAGTTAGAATGGCAAGTGGGGATTTTATTTAGAATCAGAATGGCAGCCTGTTCTGGGAGTTGTTCATTACAGTGAATGTTCAGAGCCTTATGCAAGAAATCTTAGTGATGCTGGGGGAAACTAGCTTACTAATCATTTAGGGTACAGTGGAATGTGTTAGAATCAGATTGGCAGTATGTTGTGGCATTTGTCATTTAAAGTAAAGGTTCAGGGATTTGTGCGCACACTGGCTCCCCCTTCCTCTCTGCTATGTCACAGCCAGGGCTGCCAGGTCTAATTTTCAAAACCAGCCAAAGTCAGCTACAAAACCAGCCCAAAACTAGCCAATAGGCACTTCAAAACTAGCCCAAAAATAGCACAATAGGTGGAGTTAAAAAAGTCTTAAAAATAAATGAATAGATACTCCTTTTTCAATTTTCACTGAAAAGATTTGCCCCCGTCACCAGGGGTGTAACTACAGAGGAGGCCCAGGAGGTAAAGTGGCCCCATGAGGCCCTAATACGTATACAATTTCAATAAATATTGGTAAAACTAGTCAACCTGTGAGGAAATTCACCAGAAAATTCGAAAATAATTAATAGGCAAGGAAGACTGGGTTACAGAGCCCAAAATCTGGTGGTCCGATCAACCAGCCGACCGATATCTTAATCCTCTGACGATGTCGGTCGGCTCATTTCCCACCATACACGCACCGAATATCGTACGAAAATTCGTTTTGTACGATATTATCTGTGCGTCTATGGCCACCTTAAGGTACATTAATCTGGGGGGCTGTTTAGAGCAAATTTAAAGATAGAAAAAAAAAAACGTTTACTTTTTCTTTAATGCTTTTCAGCTCTCTAAGGGTCAGTCTACACAGGCAGATTTGGGGAGATTAGTCGCCCCAGCGACAAATCACTTCTTCTTTGGTGTGAAAATCTCCCCTACTTTCTCCTACTACTTTCTCCCTGCCCTCCGCCTGTTGCCTGTGGCAATTCACACGTGGCCATTTGTTTTCTGAAGTCGCTGAAGTTTCCCTGTGAGGCAGCTTCAGAAAACTAAGTGCTGCGTGTGAATTGCCGCAGGCAATTTTCAGTTTAGCGGACGGAGGGCAGGGAGAAGGCAGTTCGGGAGATTGTCACCCCGAAGAAGAAGCGATTTGTCGCTGGGGCGACTAATCTCCCCGAATAAGCTTGTTTAGACTCACCCTAACTGTGAGTTAGTCAGTGACTTGAAAGGGGCCCACATGGGACATAACTGTTCAGTGAGTTTTTAATTGATCCTCAGCATTCAGCTCACATTTACAAACTGCTATGACCCATGTGTCCCCCCCCCTCAAGCCACTGATTGGTTACTGCCTGGAGAGAGCTGCAAAGCAGGAAGTAGTGTTCTGTTCTGTTAGTTTACTCATCCCATCACTCCAGCCTTTATACATTACATTTTTGCCTAACTATATTAGATTTTTTTTTCATAAAATCAAGTTACCTCCAATCCAGGGGCGAGTTGAGGCACTCGCCTCAGGCAGCAGCGCTCTCTTGGTTACAAGGGGCGGCAAAAATGCTGCTCCTGGTAACTAAGAGCTGAATTTCCTGTTTTGAAGCCAGAAATTTGGTTCTTCTAGTGCAGAGCGCAGTTGCACCCCCCACCCCGCCCAGCGCTGAAAACATGAGCACCGTGGGGAAGGTGGACGGCAAATTAAAGGTCGCCTCAGTTGGCGAAATGGGCTGGATTGCCCCTGCTCCAATCATTGAGCAATGTAGAATCTGTTTGACTCTGTGGTTTTTTTTTTTTTGGAAGACAAACAATTAAATCAACCCAGATTAAAAAACAAACAAACAAACACACAACATCTGAAAGAGCATTCGTTTATTTGCTAATTTCCATGTGTTGCTAAAGAAACAGTTTACTTATATACAAAAATTTGGAATGTTGAATAAATGCTGATCATTAAAACATTACAGAGCCGCCTACAACAAAGTGATTCAAGAAAAAAAAAAAAAATCCACACAGCAGATCTATCTTCGAGAGCTGGATTTTATTTGTCCTTTATTGCTATGTCCTGCAGGTTCCTACAAGGCCTTGAAATTATGTACACATTTCTCCGAAGCTCCAGTCAAAAAGTGACAAGACTATTTACATAATAAATAGGGAATTAAACCAATGTTGATTTCTTTTGATTTTATATATATGAAAAGACGTACACTAGGTAATTCTGCCAAGTGATGTGCATGTTATCGGGCGCTCTAGATAAGCACCTATCTGCATAGTTGGGTGTGATATAATCCAGGCCACTTACCTGCATATCACAATTCCTTGTACATAGATCTGCAGTGATATACAGTGTACACACACACATTTCTCAGACTATTGTGATAACAGAAAATGTTGCACAGGAAATATTTTGCAATAGTTACAGAAAACATATTTATTACTTATGTAAGATGCATGAATCTGTCCAGTACAGGTATGGGACCTGTTATACAGAATGCCTTGGACCTGGGGTTTGCCGGATAACGGATCTTTCTATAATTTGGATCTTCATACCTTAAGTCTACTAGAAAATCATGTAAACATTAAACAAACCCAATAGGCTGGTTTTGCTTCCAATAAGGATTAATTATATCTTAGTTGGGATCAAGTACAAGGTACTGTTTTATTATTACAGAGAAAAAGGAAATCAGTTTAAAAAATTTGGATTATTTTAATATAATGGAGTCCATGGGAGACGGCCGTTCCTTAATTCTGAGCTTTCTGGATAACGGGTTTCCGGATAACGGATCCAATACCTGTACATTTTATCTATATATATACACACACCCAAGGGTTGCCAGGGCAGGGGTATGATGATTGGTCGTGATCGACGTGTCAATCATAGGGAATCCTGCCCGGTTTTCTGGACCAATCACAGCACTCTCAGGAATTCCAATTGTCAAACAAAAAATATCAATGCATTCCTCGACCGAAATTTAGAGTAATATCTTGTTGCGCATTTATATTTTATTTGGCAATTCTTTAAATGAGTTCTGTCTTTGATCTGGTATGCGTGAATGCGACCTGTAGTTTTCGGATCTCTATGTAATTTGGATCCCCATACTCCAATGGGCAGGTTTATCAAGGGACGAACAGTCCATTTGAATTCTCGAGTTTAAAAATCCACACATTGGAATTTTAATCCCCCTATTGGAAAGTAAAATCGACCGTGAGATTTATCCCACCTCGAACCATAGAAGCAGTCCTTAATTTGAATATTCTCCACCTAAAGCCTTCCCAGTTCATGTACAAGTCAATGGCAGAGGTCCCTTGAGCCACTTGGAGATGTTAATAGCCTTCATGAAATTCGAGTTTTTTTTTGGAGAAAAATTAGAATTGTATGAATCGAATACGAATCAGAAACGATTCGAATTTTCAGGTCGGAACCATTCGATCGAATATAATAACCTCCCAGTCGAATTCACATGAATTCTAAATGGGCCTCCATGTGTAGCAAGAAAAGCAAACGCTAGTACAAATATATACACCGGACCAATGACAGCGCTTCTCTTTTTGAGCCTTTAGATTTTTTGTTTGCCAATCCTTTAAATTCTAGGGGGCTGTGATTAATCCAGTGCGTGTGTGTGAACGGTTATCCAGTATGCTCTGGACCTGTGGTTCTTGGATTTTTACGTAATTTGGATCCCCATACTACAAAATCAACCACCAATAAGGATTATTTAATAAATGATGATGCAAAATAAACGATGATGATTTATAGCTATGCTGTCTGATCAAATTGTGGAAACCACCCCCCCCTTAGTTCAGATGAATTGTGCTCTGGCATGGGCAAATTGAATTGATGATGAGTGGAGGCAGTGAAGAGAAAGCTCATACAATACAGGAAATAAATAGTTTGAATGACGGTACATTTTTTTTTGAGTTTGCATCTCAATTGAAAGAACAGAAGGACCTTGGAGGCTTAAAACACAAAGCAAGATTAGCAATAATTTGTTCGTTATTTAACATTCAATCAGCGTGTATTTGGTAAGAAAATACAAGACAATTTTGTGTATATATATTTATATTCCAAAATATTCAATTCCTATGTAAATATAATCCAGATTCAGCTAAAACAAGTTAAAATACACAAGGAGTCGTTAAAGGGTATCCGTTAAATTGTTTCGTTAGGAACCTAATAAACGTATTGTGTACGTAACAAAAGGTGCAATATCATGGGACGACTATTGCAATGGCTTCATGAGGTGCAACACGCGCGACACATGTATTTTCCTTTGTTGGATCCTAATAATCTCACCCTGACCTCAGTGCTGGTAGAGAATGAAACACAATAGCCCCCGGTAAAAAGGAAGAAAATGAACTGCAGTAAAACTGGTGTAAAAATGAAATAGCCCTAAAAACAAACAGCTCTTGGTCGTCTGTGGCACTTGTCCCTGGTCGTTAGCAACCTCGTTTTATTAAGCGACGCAAATTCATTAAATGTACAAGAGCCGAAGCACAAAAAATGAAGAAAAACAAAAATCACCGTGAAACAATTTCGATCCAAAAATATATTTACACTATTGAGTAACAAAGGCAGCATGTGGTAAATCATCAGTATAGTTAGAAACCCTTTAATCACTCAATAAAGCCTAGTTCACATTACAGTGTTACCAGTAGAAGAGCTCTTTCACTACAACCATGATCATGCACAGAACCTCCTTAGCACCAATAAAGTCCAATACTCCCTCTTTATTGGTTTAACCCAACTCTAGAAGGCCCACCTTTGGCCAGGCCCCCCTTTAGCTCATAACAATGTTACAGATATAGGAAAATATCAGTCCCATTCATAGTTACAAGAATTATCAAGCAAGTTTTCACCTCAAAGATCAAACTAACAGACCTTCAAGCAGGGCTTTCAGGAGCACCTATAAAACAAATTAGCATTTGCACCAAATCTCTCCCTAACTGACCTTCAAGAAGAAGGAAACACTAAGATTAATTAAGCTTAAAGTCTATATAAATACACCAATAAACCCTCAAAGTAAAGCTGCTCTGAGTCCTCGGTCATAAGAAACACAGCATTTCTGTCCTTCTATTGTGTCACATGGGCTTCTGTATCAGACTTCCTGTTTTCAGCTTACACCTCCAGGGCTAGGGCTTGAGCATGCTCAGTTTGCTCCTCTCTCCCTTCCTCCTCCCCTCCCTGCTGTAATCTGAGCCCAGAGCTATGATGAGCAGGGAGAGACTCAGGCAGGAAGTGATGTCACACCAAGACAATATGTCCGCTGCTGTCCTAAAGAAACAGAGTTTCTAGAGCTGTTTACTCAGGTATGATAAAGCATTCTGCAGAATAAATATTAATCTTATAGCTTGCACTATTGTGGATAATCTATTGGCAATAAACTGCTTCAATAGCTTTCCTTCTCCTTTAAGGCTGGGTCTCAGTCATCCCAGGAAGGACAGCCCCACAGTTTGGGAACCACTGCTCTACTCTTACTTAGCCACATTTTCACAAACATACTTTGGTTACCTAGCTCCAAGCAAAGTCAATCCCCAGAAAGAGGCGGTTCTGCTACATGTAGTATAATTCCCATGAAACTTAAAATACTCCTTAGGAAAAGCAAAGCGTATCAGCCTGGTGCCTCTATCTTCCTCCACTACAGATTCAAGGAACGGAAGCCCCGCATAATCTAAGTAACCAATCTCAGGAGTGCATTTCAGTTGAACTCAATGACAAAGCTGAATGACTGTGATAATAAGGTTAAAGGTTTCATTGACATATCCAGGCACTATGTACAAATGCATGTGGTTTTTCAGAACAAGTAGAATAATATTACCAGACTTAAAGTGCCATGATCCTTCAACGCCCTATGGGCCACAAGAAAATTACAGTGATAAGGCCAGCCAAGATCAGACCAGCCAGAAACTCATTACGTCGGCATGAATAAAACAGATAACAGCACATTAAAATCAGGTGCAAAACATTCTTACTATAAAAATAATATACCTGGAAAATAAAAATTTAAAAAAAGGATGCAATTAGAAACACTACTGTTAAAAAAGAACATTTCATTGTGTTTATTTGGGTGCCCTATTTATACTCACTCATTGATGGGCTCATGGTAAGAAATGGTGGTTTCTCCTGCACTGGCAAGCACTGACGTTAGGAATATATTAAATAACCTGGCCAACCTTGAAAGCTACTTTCCTTTTCATTCACCCGCTCAATCTTACACGTCTTATGCTGTTTCACGCCCACGTCTTAAGTGGTTTGGGATTAGAACAGTAATATCAGGCGTAGATGAAAGCTGGAAGTAGCGTTGGGAAAGACAGTTCTGCCGTGTGCCTGAGTGCAGCACTTGAGGCTCATTATTATTTGACGGCGTTAAGTAACAAGCATATGAATTATCAAAAAATAAACCTACATTCTGTACAAAAACAACACAGGTTTGTTCTTGTAGGCAAAAATGATCGCACATTCAACACCCAAACGGCCGTGTTGGGAACCGAGACATTTTACATTGTTTTATCTACAGTGGTTTGTTCCCTTAAACCACACATTTGCTACTTAGTTCTTTACAATATCAAAATCCATGGTTTCGTGTCCAAGTTGATTTGACTTATATACATAGAAAAATAATATCTTTATGCTAAGTGATTTGTTGAAAGACATGCTGGCTTTTGCTGGGGTTACAGCACTTTGTTTAATTTCCTCTTCTATACAGGGCCCTCCCGTAACACAATCAGCTCCACTGCATTCTGGAATTTCTTCAGTAACGTCACAGCCTGGGCATGATCAATATTGATGAAGCTGAAGCCATTTGCCTGGGGGGGGGGGAGAGAGATATTATATTCAGCCAGTTCATAAAATGGAAATGCTTCTATAGATGAAAAGAAATATACTGGCAAATGTTCTGCCTAAGTCCACACCAACTTTTCCATTTGATTTTGTTTTTTTACTTAAAGGAAAAGTAAATGTTTTTCTTTTTCTTTCTGTAAATTTGCTCTAAACAGCCCCCCAGATTAATGTACCTTAGTCCCTGCTGCAAGTCTGCTCTGGTTTCTGTGTTATCAGCAGCTTGTTTCCCCTTCTTCCTGGTGCAGAGTGAAGCCCCGCCCCTTAGTTTACTGAGCAGTCCATTTGCTGATGTTCCACAATAGAGAGGAAGAGGGAGCCAGTGTGTGCATTAGTAAGCTAGTTTCCCCCAGCAAAAGGTGCTACACACACTGGTCTCTGCTATGTCATAGTATGCAAATGATCTCCGGGACTAGTCCAAGAGATAAGGTCAGCTCAGTAAGCTAAGGGGCGGGGCTTCACTCTGCACCAGGAAGAAGGGGAAACAAGCTGCTGATAACACAGAAACCAGAGCAGACTTGCAGCAGGGACTAAGGTACATTAATTTGAGGGGCTGTTTAGAGCAAATTTAGAGATAGAAAAAAAAAAACGTTTACTTGTTCTTTAAAGGAGAAGGAAAGGCTCAAATGAAGTAAGCTTGATCAGAAAGGTCTATATAAATACACCAGTAAACCCTCAAAGTAATGCTGTTCTGAGTCCTCGGTCAAAAGAAACACAGCATTTCTTTCCTTCTATTGTGTACACATGGGCTTCTGTATCAGACTTATACCTCCAGGGCTAGAGCATGCTCAGTTTGCTCCTCTTGCCCTCCCTTTTCCCCCTTCCTCCACCCCTCACTGCTGTAATCTGAGCCCAGAGCTATGAGTGAGCAAAGAGAGACTCAAGCAGGAAGTGAACACCAAACTAACATGGCAGCTGCTATCATAAACAAACAAAGAGCTTCTAGAGCTGTTACTCAGGTATGGTAAAGCATTCTACAGAATAAATATAGTGTTATAGCTAGAGAGAGAGAGAGAGAGATAGGTAGGTTACGGCTGGGTGCTAACCAAAATGCGGTAACATATCCAAAAAGTTGAAAGCACTCACAGCAAATTCCATCAGCATTTACATAAAAATAATTCTTTATTTCACGCTCTCATCTACGCGTTTCAACCCGCACAGGGTCGTCATCAGGTTATGAATCAATATATTCAATTGAACAAAGAGAGCTGGCCCACATAGTAAAAGAGGTCACCATGCTGTGGAGCAGAGTAGCAGCATGGTATCTTTCTGCCACACGACAGTATAAAAGTATAAAAAGCTGCTAATTGGCTTTGCTCCCTGTGCTTGTAGCATGGACATTAACTTGTACATCCAAGGTACTCCTGTATCCCTACACTGGATCAACTAGCAGTTAGGCAGGTTAAGAGTGAAAAGATTGAACTTTATGTGTCTTTTTTCAACCTAACTTACTATGTCACTATATAGACAGTTCAAGCACAAATTACAACATTTCCATAAAAAAACAGGTGATGCAGGCCAGCTTTGCAGGATATGGATAAGGGATTTTCTTTACACTATTCATGTTGCTGCCTAGCAGTACAATGGGTTATAAGGAGGGTGCCAGGTGTTTGGATTCTGTTCCGTAAGTGGGCATATCTTTAGGATTTGATATTTGGTTCAACACAAAAAAATATGGATTTAATTCATTCCTGATATTTAGTGAAAGTATGTGTGGGTACCACCATCAACGATTAAAGGAGAAGGAAAGCTCCCAAGGCACTTTATTTCCAATATATTAGCCACAATAGTGCAAGCTAGAAGGCTATATTGATTCTGTAGAATGCTTTACTACACCTGAGAAAATAGCTTTAAAGCTCTCTGTTTGTTTAGGATAGCAGCTGCCATATTAGCTTGCTGTGACATCACTTCCTGCCCGATTCTTTCCCTGCTCACCTATATATCTGGGCTCAGATTACAGCAAGGAGGGAAGGAGGTAGGGGAAGAGAGGAGCAAACTGAGCATGCTCAAGCCCTAGCCCTGGAGGTTTGATACAGAAGCCCATGTGTACACAATAGAAGGAACTAAATGCTGTGTATCATTGGACAGAGGAGCAGCATTACTTTGAGGGTTTACTGGTGTATTTATATAGACCTTTCTGATAAAGCTTACTTAGTTTTAACCTTTCCTTCTCCTTTAAAGAGACGAGTATAAAATTCAAATCACTACCTGAAAAAGACCAACACACTAAAAAAATAAACAAGCCCCACATTTCTGGGGAATCTTGAGAAAGCTGTGTTGTGAGCAGACAAATTGACTATAAACAGTGCTATCGAGCATTGTAAACAAGCTAAAGTCCTGTGTTACCACTACTGCATAAACATGTGGCTGCATCACAGGAAAGAGAATGTTTCATTCACCAAATAAATTATAGTTACTATTATGGTTCAGTGTTATGAGGTAGGAAATGTATACACAATGCTGTACTTGCCTGAAATTCCCCACTAGCCAGTAATGGAGATGCATGGGACAATGGAGAAGATGAATGTTAATGATTATGGCTGGTGTGCTGATGTATTCATGTTACGGTGATGGACAGAAACATAAGGACGACATTCTATCCACTTACCTGTAATATTTTATCCCCAGGCTGCAAAAGCTTGGATGCTGGACCTTCAGGCTGAACTCTTGTTACAAATATACCCTAGAAAAGTAAATGATGGCATTTACATTTTAAGTCTGATGGAAATGGTGCTCGAGTTATGCTGTAATTAGACAGTTTAATACATATACAACAGTAATGGGGGTGCAACAAAACCAGGATCTGGACAAATTTTTTGATGACAAAGACAAGAGGTCATCTGGCTGAATCCTAGTGCACAGCATTACTGAATCCCAACAAAAAGCACAAAATTGGAGTGTGCACCAATTTTTCAGTATGAAATACTAATTGCATATTTAAATTAGAATTTGGTTCAGTTCAGGATTTGCCTGAGCATTCAGTGCATCCCTACACAGTCAACGATACACATATATCCTATTTTTTACTGCTTTATTATTTTTCACTTTTGCTTCCTTTAGGATCAATAACTAGTATTTTGTATCATGCAAGGAAACACGGATGCAGTTACATTTTTCTTGCACTATGTTATTGCCCTCTGTGTCAGGATGTATAGAACTCTTAGGAGAAGTCCATTTCTATACAAAATGTAAAAATTAATGGGTAGAACTTTTCGTATGAACAGGGCCGGACTTTCTATTCAGGAGCCCCAAGGCCAGCTCTGCTCCCCTGTCTCGCTCTGCTCCCCTGTATCCTTCCGCTCTCCATACCCTCCCCTTCCCCTCCGTGTCCACTTCCTTTAGATGCGATGCAGAATTTGTCCGGCACTGGAGACATGCAGGAGAACCTCTTCCGCACCCAGTCTCCAGCGCTCGTATTTGAAAGCGGCTGGTGTGGCCTCGCCACAAATTCAGGCTTGGATGTGAAGCATAACAAACGTGGTGTATAGGTGATACCTTTATCGCTTTATCAGCTTTGAAGAAAGAACTGCAATGTTCTGAAACTTGCTGTGATTATATAGTTGGCCAATAAAGGTATCTTCTTTACACCACTTTTGTTATGCTTCACATCAAAAGTTCTACCCATTAACTTTTTCAACAGGCTAACAAGGTACAAAAAGCATTACCTGGATATACAAAGTGTACAAATATACTATGTGTGATGACTTATCATTGGTATACAGTGCTTACATCATCTCCTGGGCGAAAAGGATTTCCTCTGCCTCCAACTCCACCAGATATACTGAATCCAAGCTCAGGATCTTTCATTAGTTTTATGCGAATCTTAAGAAAAAGCAAGTATGTCAAAGAAGAAAGTTAAATACATGCGCTGACTTAATAAAGGCAAGATATAATTTAGAAGTTCACACCTCCAATCAGTGATTTCCAGCCTATTATGCTTCAATCCACCAAAGACAGACAAGCATATCTATCGGTCGGTCTTTATATATACAGTAGAAACCCCATTTTAAAATTTTTCAGGGGACCAGAAAAAAATGGTGTAAAATCCATGTATTATGCATAATACTGTATATAGGTGGGACCACAAAACAACAATGTAAAATGAGGGGAAACTTAAAATCAGGGGATGTAAAATGGAGGTTCTACTCTGTCTGTCCATCTATACGTTTGTTTACATTGTTGTTTTGTGGTCCCACTTTATATATATACAGATAGAGTCACTTGGATTTGTAAGTTAAATGCGTCGTGACTCAGCATTAATTGAAGAAACTGTGTTATCTAAAGTTATCTTAACTCATTTAATGCATTTAACCTTTTCATTAGCATACCAAAGCACCATTGTTTTCAATGGTGAACTCTTTAATTGGATGGGATGCTGTGACACAATATTCTGTGATAAGTGGGATAAATGAGATAAATGAGTTAAGTCGCGACGCATTAAACTCACCATCCAAAGTGACTGCATCTGTATATATATATATATATATATATATATATATATATATATATATATATATATATATAATACATTTCCCTGATTTCACATTTTCCTGGATTTTTACACAATATTTTTCTGGTCCATGAAAAACGTAAAATGGGGGTTCTACTGTATCGATCTTCTTTCTGTCTGTCTATCTATCTTGATATTCATGCGCAGTAAGTCATTATACCTCTTGAGAAGAAAGCTCATTCATTTGCTTTGGAGGACACGGTGTCTGAGAATATGGAGACTGCTGGGCAACTTTAAGCGTATAATAGTCGAGAAGCTGTTCCCTGGAGGGGTGTCTTGCTACTGTTGGCAGGGCTGGGTGGTGATGGAGTTGGCTGTAGTTTGCTTGAGGCCTTGGAGGTTGGCACAACTGTCCATTACTCATGTGCATCTGCAGAAAAGATTAAATAAAGAAAATATATAGAAAAAAAAATATAGAAAATATATACAAAAAAAAAATCACATGTTCTTTTCTGCTTTCATGGTGCTGGCTAGCGAAGGCACAGCTGATATAATGGCTAATGCCACATTATCTGTCCCATGTTGTGTAAGCACACTCCACCAACAAGAGGTGGATTTTCTGCCCACAATTGTGCAACTGCGCATTTTTGGAGCCAAAAGCTACCTTTTGTGAGATTTGACAGGATACTGCAATACCATCAATGTAAAACGCAACAGGCAGTACATAGGGGAAGATATATAGATATTTATGTGGCATAAGCCATCACCAAAAAGTATCTGAATGAATAGTTTACACAAGAAAAGCAGAGGGGATAAGAGCAGAAGCTGGCCAACTATGTCAAAGTCATCCCATATCTGGCCAGTCCTACACTCAAATTGCATCGGATTAATTAAGAATTCTACTACTTCAGTGACTACACAGTGACCAGCTCCTTGTTGTAGCCCCCACCCCTCCCAGCTATAGTCAGGTGATCCCACTGGTGTCTAATAAAAGGGCAACCAAGTTTGGGAGTTTTACTTTGAAAGCAGCAAGTGAGTTGCAGGTAAAACTTAGTCCCTGTATAAAATGTATAATGAAGCAATAGAATTCTTACTGAATCAGGTGCAATTTTGAGACACATCACTAAGCACCCTTTATAAGGATATAATTTACAGGATATTAATGTGTCTTGTGCATTATATGTTTATTCCAATAATGGGGTCACTTTAAAGGGGTGGTTTACTATGAAGTGAACTTTGAGTTTGGTATAGAATGTCCTATTCCTAGCAACTCTGCAGCTAGTCTTTATTTTTTTCAAGATTTTGAATTATTTGACTTCCCCATCTAAATGTTTCCAGCTTTCAAATGGGAGTTACTGACCCCAGGAGCCAAAAATACAACTGCTCAATGAAATTAAAATATTATTAGTTACTTTTTATTCCTTATCTTTCTTTTGAGTCTCTCTGTTATTAATATTACAGCCTCTCAAGCAAACCACTGCCTGGTTGCTAAGGTGAACAAGACCCCAGCAAACAGATAGGTGTTGAAATTCCAAAAAGAAAAGCTGTTGAACAATAAGCTAAATTAATTAGTCTAAGGGAGTCTCTAAGAAACTTCATTATATATCAAATGCAATGGCAGGCTTCACAACAGATTTAAAGGGGACCCCCAACCAAAAGAAATCATTCCAAATCCTATTTTATCTCGTTAGTCAAGCAAAATGAATGTTAATTAAACTATATACATTTTATGAATCCTTTTGTCTTGGTATTCATAATTATAGCAAGGAGGCATTTTGTGGTTATTAAGACAAGCCTTGCATCATCTCAAAACCTTGTTTGTGCACCAGAATGGGGAACCTGATGTCCATCCCCATGCACTTTCCACACAATTAAAAAGAGAGAGAGGGGGAATGTGGGCAGTGCAGTGACATCTACAGTCATGAATGCTTAGCTAGACAAAAAGAATTTGGATTTCATGTTTAATATGAAATGGACTTTTATTATACAGCTTTTTATGTCTGGGTGACAGGTCCCCTTTAAAAGGAGGTTTGTTAAAGGACATGTCAACCCTCTCCACAAAAATGTAATCAATGAATAGCCTCTTTGAAATCTTTAGATAACTGCCACTCTGGTTGTTAAAAGGTTAACAGTAAGGCTGCAGTATCCCCTTAATCAGCTACAAATCCTTCTACTACACTGAACCACTCTGCCCCCTCCCTCAGGAATTTCCTTTGGCTCTTGGCTCAGTGAGCATGCTCAGTTCCTCTCAGCTCAGATTACATCACACCCTCCAGACTAACAGCCAATGAAGAGAGAGCATTGCTTGTTCCTATAGAAACTGTCTGTTGCTATTTTTTTCTCCTAACCATCTCTCCTGAGCTCAGCATAATAATTACAGTGCTCAAACCCAGCAGAACTTTTTTTTTATCAAAGTATGTTGTGCCTGTGTAAACCTGCATTCTGCATTACATGGACTTTACAGCATACGTCTTATTTCAGATGTCAATAGTACTGATAATGTATCAGGTGAAAGCTGCTATGTGTTTTAGGAAAATGTCATGGTGCTGGCAAACAGAGGGGGTATATGCAGTACATATGATGCAGTTTGGGTGGGGAAGATATGCCCAACTTATATACATGGGAGGAAAATGTAGGCTTTACATGTCCTTTAATATACTCTAGTCTCACATTCCTATGCTTTGCCAGGTACAAACTCGTCTCTTAATGAAAAAGAAACCAAAGACACACAGGGTTAGATGCAAGCAAACTGCTTTGCGTGTTTATTGCACATCTAACGTTTTGGGGTCATGCCCCTTTCTCAAGCTTGTGAAAGGGGCGTGACCCAGAAACGCTGCACGCGCAATAAACGCAAAAAGCAGTTTGCTGGCATCTAACCCTGTGTGTCTTTGGATTCTTTTTAGTTGAAAATTGCTCGTACGGCGGCCGACCCTCTACCTGTGTGCCCCAGGTATCGCTTCATATTCACTAGCGGGAGCCAGTGTTGATTCTACAAACTCTTCTCTTACCCACAAAAACTTGTGTATTTTATTTTCAGAAAGTTGCGGCCTTTATGCCGACTTTTCCATAAGCCTTTGTCACAGGGTTCCAGAACAAATGAACATAAGAAAGTCTTATGAACATGGAAAATACTGACCTTTTTCACACTGTCTGCTGTGCTTTCCTTGCGGGCGATGGTGGGATAACTCTGCTGTCCGGTTACAAACACATCATCTTGCATAGGCTCCCCAATGCTGCCTGGCTGAGGATACTTTAGGGTTTAAATAAACTAAAGTTATCACACATTATATATTTACTTACATTTGTACACACTCATATATACATTATATATAGTAGATTAGCGTGAGAACTGGATTGGGTATTGGTGCTGAATAAGAAAAAAGCAAACATGCCCCAATGTCTTTTAGGAGAGAATATATTGGTCACATTTTGCTGGATATCAAAATAATTTTTCCCCTTTCTGTTCGTGCTCCCTTCTAGTTTGCATCAATAACAGAAAGCAGCCAGAAAGAGAATGGTCATTCCATTGAGTGCTGTTGTGTCCAGAACAGTGGTTTGCAAACGCCCTTTGAGGTTCAACATTTAGGGGCAGATTTCTAAACGGTTTCATTGAAAATTTGAATTAGAAATTCAAAGTTTTGATTTTTTTTAATGTCAAAATAGTAAAATTTGAATAGGGAGTTATTCAAATTTGATTCAAGTTTTTTTTTTTTTTTATTTGATTTTCTAGATTTATCATACGCTGACCTGTTAAGAACTCAAATTCATCTATTCTAAGACCTGTCAAATTGCTGTTTAAGTCAATGGGAGAGGTCCAGGGTTCCATTTGGAGCTGTTTGCAGCCTTCCTGACAATTGAGTTTCCTTTTTTTTTTTCCAGAGAAAAATCTCAAATCAAAATCGATTCAAGTTTTCGGGTCGATTTAATTCATCCGAGTTTTAAAAATATGATTTTATTAATAAATTTAGATGTAAATTTCTAGGAGTTTATGGGTTTTTTTTTTTTTTTTTTTTAAACTCACACGAATTCGAAATTCGACCTTTGATACATGTGCCTCTCATACAAGGGCCAATAAAACCCCTCCCCCTGTAGACCCCCTCCCCCCAGCCTACTTGTTACCCCGAGCAAATTATGGGTTTGATTCTCCTCTAAGCTCACAGGAGTATGTTAGAGAGCAAAACGGACTTCTCCTCAAATGTCACACTTACTGGTACCCCCCAGCAGTACTCCCACAAGGGGTGGACAGCCCTGCACTATGGAAACCATAGAGCAGATAGTTTTGTAGAGAAAGGCTAAAATAAAAAGTCTTGATATTTTGCCTAATACACACACAAATAGCAAATAGTTTAGGCACATGATAATCACACTGATTTATCATATCAAGAAGCATCATCTGTCACTGCTTGTTCAGCCAACACTGCAGCTGCTCCCAACACTGTAAAGAAAAATTAATCAAATCTCAAAGACTGAAAATCTGACTTTTCATTTCCAATTTGTTATTTGTCTGGTTCTTTTTTTTTAAAACAAACAAAATATGGCTGCAATAAAGATCATGGGGAAATAAGGTTTAGCTGATAAGAATTCTTCTAGGCTGGGGGGCCTGCTGCTGGGAGATTCTCTAGGACCCTGTTAGGCCAGTTCAGCGAGGATGCTGGTCATCAGTCTAACAGGCCTCACCAGTATTATGTATCTGACAGAGACAAGATACTTGTAATGAAGTAAATCTTTTGTGTCAGCTGTCAAAACATAGAGCAGAGTTCCAGGACAGCTGTAGTAGGTAGACTCCCCTATGCAAGACGTCTCTCTAATCACAAGCTCTTTTCATAGGGAACTTTCCTAAACAGTGTCTGGATCCTGGCACTTTGTTTTGACAGCTTTTGTAGAAAGGACATGTAAACCCCCCACACAAAAATTGAATCACTGAAGAGCCTCTTTGAAATCTTTAAGTACCTGTCACTCTGGTTGTTCAAAGGTTAATAGTAAGGCTGCAGCATCCCATTAATCACTTAGGATTCCTTCTGCTCCTCTAACTCCCTCCCTCTGGAATTCCCTTTGGCTCTTCACTACTGAGCATGTTCAGTTGTTCTCAACTCATTAATAAACACACCCTCCAATGAAGAGATGGCACTGCTGGTTCCCATAGAATCGCTACTCTAGCGGTCTGCTCCTATTTATAAATCCTAACCCCTCTCCTGAGTTCAGTATAGAGTACAGTGCTCAATCCAAGCAGGACTTGTCATCATAGTAAATTTTGCCTGTGTTAGCCTGAATTGCATGAACTTTACTTCGCATATGTGCTGTTTGCCGATATAAATGCACTAATGCTGTGTTAAAGGGAAATAGACCCCTGGTGAAAGCTATTTGTTTTAGAGAAATGTAATGATGCTGGTAAATGGAGGGGACGTATGCAGTACATATAATGCCATTAGGGTCGGGGAGTTGTGCCCAACTTATTTACACGATAGGAAAATGTAGGCTTTACATGTCCTTTAAACAGCACTTGCATGCCCTGGGCTTGCTTTGCACTGAGCATTCAGAAAGCATCTGCATGCAGCTCAGCCCTTTCCTTAGTTTCTTATTTCAGTATTCTGAAGCTTATATTAAATTCTCATTTTCGTGATAGTTCCCCTTTAAATACTGAGCTTATGTTCAAAACAATAACAAGACATAAATATATGCAAATACAAAGCTTAATTAACAAACTAAGCTACAGGTATGGGATCCTTTATCTGTAAAACCCTCTCCTTTTTCATTTAATCCTAATTTTTAAAAATGATTTCCTTTTTCTCTGTAAAAATAAAACCGTATCTTGTACAAGTATGGGACCTGTTGTCCAGAATGCTCTGGACCTGGGGTTTTCTGTAATTTGGATCTTCATAACTTAAGTCTGCTAAAAATTATTTGAACATTAAATAAACCCAATAGGCTGGTTTTGTTTCCAATAAAGATTAATTATATCTTAGTTTGGATCAAGTACAAGCTACTCTTTTATTATTACAGAGAAAAAGGAAATAATTTTGAAAAATGTGGATTATTTGATTACAATGGAGTCTATGGGAGATGGGCATTCTGTAATGTGGAACTTTCTGAATAACAGGTTTCCGGATAATGGATCCCATACCTGTATTTGATCCCAGCTAAGATATAATTAATCCTTATTGGAAGCAAAACCAGCCCATTGTGTTTAATTAATGTTTTCTAGTAGACTTATGGTAAGAAGATCCAAATTATGGAAAGATTTGTTATCCGGAAAACAACAGGTTCCGAGCATTTTGGATAACAGGTCCCATACCTGTATGATTATTAGAATACTGATGATTTCTGTTTAGAATGTGTAGGTTTCTTTTAAGGTTTCGTCCTTTGGGCTAATTCTGCTCATTGTTTTGTGTGTCAATTAAGATTTGCAGCTTGTTTAGACAACACTTTTGCGGAAATTCAGCAGTCACCGTGATCCTTACATGTTTATAGCCGTGTTTTGCACGGCAAACTGCTCCATCTTGGAGAAAATTAGATTTTCACAGTTTTCACAAATTTGAACAGTAAGTAAATTTAGTTTAGGAAGGGGTCAGTTATGAAACATACATCATGTTAGTGCTTTGGAGTACAATGAGCAAGGCAATCTCCGGGCAGTTCCACACATTGAGCTTATTACCCGTCCCTCGCATCAAGGACTTAAACCATTCTATCTTTTAGAAGAAAAAAAGATCCATTAAGGGCTGGGACAGACAGGGAGATTCTCTCGCCTGGCGTTTAATAGCAGGCGACAGAATCTCCCCGAATCTCCCTGTCTGTCCCCAGCCTAAATGGATCAGAAACACTACAACTTGGTTGGCCACTTCAAAGATAATGTTATTTTAGCTAACAGAAAAAGCGCAAGACCATATCGTACCATAAACAGACCATAAGTCATTAACCTAATTGATCTCATCAATGGTGCTGATAATAGTCTTTAGATGTATAATTACCAAGGCCTCACTGGCTTACCCTGGTAATGGAATGCTTCTTCAAACCATGAGATAAGCCAGTGTTTATGGCAGGGGTCTCCAACCTTTTTTACCCGTGAGATACATTCAAATGTAAAAAGAGTTGGAGAGAAACACACGCATGAAAAAATGTTCCTGGGGGTTTCAAATAAGCCTGTGATTGGCTATTTTAGTAGCCCCTATGTGGACTGGCAACCTACAAGAAGCTCTACTTGACACTATACTTAGTTTTTATGCAGTTAAAGGGAAACTGTCATGGGAAAACTTTTTTTTTCTTTCTCCTAACGCATCAGTTAATAGAACTGCTCCAGTAGACTTCTGCACTGAAATCCATTTCTCAAAAGAGCAAACAGAATTTTTTATATTCAGTTTTGAAATCTGACATGGGGCTAGACATTTTGTCAATTTCCCAGCTGCCCCATGTCATGTGAGCTGTGCCAGCACTTTGGGAGGGAACTGCTTTCTGGCAGGCTGTTGTTTTATCTTCTCAATGTAACTGAATCGTACGCAGTGGGACATGGATTTTACTATTGAGTGCTGTTCTTAGATTTACAAGGCAGCTGTTATCTTGTGTTAAGGAGCTGCTATCTGGTCATTGTTCTGTTGTTAGGCTGCTGGGTGGGGGAAAGGGAGGGGGTGATATCACTCCAACTTGCAGTACAGCAGTAAAGAGTGATTGAAGTTTATCAGAGCACAAGTCACATAAAAAAAATCTGTTTCCTCTTTTGAGAAATGGATTTCAGTACAGAATTCTTCTGGAACAGCACTGTTAACTGATGCATTTTGAAATTTTTTCCATGACAGGATCCCTTTAAAACTTGACTCCAAGCCTGGAATTGAAAAATAAGCACCTGCTTTGAGGCCACTGGGAGCAACATCCAAGGAGTTGGAGAGCAAAATGTTGCTCACGAGCTACTGGTTGGGGATCACTGTTTTCTTGTAAGAGAGAATGACTTGCCACATGATATATGTGTTACTGAGCCCATTATCCTAGCACATTATAAATCTGCAGTCCTACAAAAGCTACTGTAAGTTGTTACTCACACGTAGTATGTGCCCACCAGAACCTCTTCTGTCAGGAGCAAGGCTCAAGGCAACACTACCTTGGCTGCCATGCAGATCTCTACAACTGCCATAGAGAGAGCTGCCAGTTGCACTGTAAGTGGAATTAAAGGACCTAGACAACATGCTCTGAATAAAGAGGGACAGATGTAACAACACGGATTAGTGAAGCATGCATTGACAACAGAACAGGTTATTACAGAACCACTCAGACAGGCAAGCGGATACGGCATGCGGGTGTCGGTGCACACAGATCCACACAAGCAGTGCAATATACAGTTAGCTTGTACACAATGAAACACCACATGTGACCCTTCATATTGTTCACTGGCACAGGTGTGTTATTGCTGCTGTAGCCAGGTATACAGGTTATATCCCCTGTGCATTACTATACAGCCAGGTTTGCTTATGCATGAGTCTAGAACCCATTGGAACATGCAACCTTCCCCACCTCACTTATGCATTAAAGGAATTGTTCAGTGTAAAAATAAAAACTGGGTAAATTGATAGACTGTGCAAAATAAAAAAAAATGTTTCTAATATAGTTAGCCAAAAATGTAATGTATAAAGGCTGGAGTGGCTGGATGTCTAACAGAACATAACAGAACACTACTTCCTGCTTTTCAGCTCTCTTGGTTTCCACTGATTGGTTACCAGGCAGTAACCAATCAGTGACTTGAGGGGGGGGGCACTTGGGTTATAACTGTTGCTTTTGAATGTGAGCTGAATGCTGAGGATCAATTACAAACTCACTGAACAGTTATGTCCCATGTGGCCCCCCTTCAAGTCACCGACTACGGTAACTCAGAGTTAGAGAGCTGAAAAGCATGGCTATTATGTCACACATCCAGTCACTCCAGCCTTTATACATTACATTTTGTGGCTAACCAATGTACATTAGAAACATTTTTTATTTTGCACATACAATCGGTTTACCCAGTTTTTATTTGTACACTAAATCTTTCCTTCAAACCCATCACAGGCGTGAAAGCTGCTATAATCAAAGCACACATGCAACTCATTGTCAAAACACCCCACTATGTGTTACAGATATGAGTATGCATGATTACACACAACATTTTACTGTACAGGGAAGAGTCGTTATGCTAGGGAATTGGGTTTTATCTGTATCATTCATTTCTCTTTATTCATTCATATGAAAGAGAAACTCAGAAGGCTAGTTTTAGAAAGCCACATGCTTGTACCAGGAATGGTAGCAGGACTAAATTTTACCCTCTCCTTCTATATTATTCTATAATGGAACCATAAGCTTGGCCAATAGGGGGTTTGTGCCGCAATTTAAAAAAAAAAAAAAAAAAAAAGTAAAATTGGCTTCTGGAAGAACAATGTATCTTTGATCTAACTTGGGGTTACGGACACTATTAGAATGTCTAACTTTGCAACATAGGGTTCATTCTTAAAAGCTGAGCTTATGTTCAAAACAATAATTAGACATAATATACATGTATGCAAATACAAAGCTTCAAAATAAACTACAGGTATGTGATCCGTTTTCCGGAAACCTGTTATCCAGAAAGCTCTGAATTACGGGAAGGCCGTCTCCCATAGACTCCGTTTCATGCAAATAATACACATTTTTCAAAATGAAGATTTCCTTTTTCACTGTAATTATAAAACCGTAGTATCTAATATTGCTCGCACTTCCGCAGATCAGCAGACAGAGGTGACTTTAAAAGGCTTTATTTCCCCAGCAATTCACCCAACGCGTTTCATGTGTCATAATACGTACTCATGCTACACATACTCAACATAATGGGTGCAGTGTGATGGAACTTCATCTGACACATGAAACGCGTTAGGTGAATTGTTGGGGAAATAAAGCCTTTTAAATTAACTGCCGTCTGCTGATCCGAGGAAGTGTATTAAGATCCAAATTACAGAAAGATCCTTTATCCGTAAACCCCAGGTCCAGAGCATTCTGGATAACAAGTCCCATACCTATATAATAAATATCTTCCATAAGTTCCTATTTCATCCATGTGTGACTTGTGCAGATAAAAACAATGAACACTTGTTTTTCTGTATCAGTTTTCAGGACAACTTCTACACACAGGTGGGAAGGCTTGGTGGCTTTTCAACTCTGGTGATCATTTTTGTGTTTTTCCCTTTTAAACAAATGGGAAGTGATGATGTAGCACCTGTCAATAACACATTGCATGTAGCAATTTAGAGCCATTGCTTGCTAGCTTGTGTTTTACGTTTTTCAATCGGGTGCGTCATCGCCTGCGGAGATTTCCCTGTGTGTAAGGGCCTATTCATTAATCTATAAGACCCATGTAGCAAAAGCTTTTACTGTTTTATCTTAATTGCCAGATTTTTTTTTTTTACCCCAAACCAAAACTTTCTCTACCCTTTATTTTCTTGGTAAGAACTGAACAGAGCTTTGTCTATTGCAAAACTGAGCTGATGGTAATCATAAAACACACAGAGGAATGTTTCCATGGCAGCTACATGAGCTCATCTCATGGAATTCCAAATGTAAAATTCTGGGAATATTTTACTTTGAAAATACTTAAAATAGGTGACGTCAAACTGCAATTCCTGTACTTCCTTTTGAACACAAGAGGGCAACACAGTATTGCGTTCTTGCAATCTGAAAGTGGAAAAATGAACACTGACTGGCAGATCCAGTACTTTTTGTTCTAATGAGTAAAGCACATAGGAGTTTCGGCACAATAAAGTGACATATTTGGACTAGTGTCACTAGCCTTAGGGTAAAGACATGTGGAACTACTAGTAGCAGCTACTTGTTGTGGGTACAAAATAACAAAAACATACCTTGCCATAGAGAATACGGAGAATTCCCTCTGCAAAAACACATGTAGGGTCTTGGCAAAGCTACTATCGTCTATTTTGTAGCCTTGACAATTAGTCGCTACTAGTAGCTCGGAGTGTCTTCACCTTTAGGTGAATTTTGACATATCACTTTTGTTCCTTTATTGCTAGTGATACAGACTCAATGAAAGAAATATGTCCGGTTTCTTTTGTAAACACAGAAAAAATCAAAAAGGATAAAACAATGATACAAATTGTAAGGCAAGCCCTACCCCTTCCTGTTCCATTGTGAAGGTATGGATCCTTAATGATATCTGCTTTCTAGAGAATCTGTGTACCATCTACTATAATAAGTAGAGGAAAGTCCCTGAGTCTATCACCTCACAATAGAACAAGGCGAGAGAGAGTTTGTAATACACAGTTCTCTAGTGATGCGTGGGTCGTCCGGCTTTATGCACAGGTTGGCCTGAAACTGTCATGACTTTGTCTAGACCCACTTATCACTTCTTTACTCATTGAGACCAGATCCCCATCCTCCTAAGAGCAAAGACAATCACAGTTTGCTTTGAATCTGTGGAAGTATCTGTGTGCCTTTTTTACATAAGCCCAACTGAATGAGCTTATTTAATAAAGGGGTGTATTTTCCCTTTAATGTAAAAGTAGGTAAAATCAGAAGTGTTTCCATCATGTGTAACTAGAAGCTTTTCAACTGTTGTTAAATAGGCAAAATCAGATTGGATATAACTTAAACTGAATACAAAGCAGCAGGTCAGCTTACCTTCTCTAGCTTTTTTGCCTCAATATGCCGTAAGACCTGGTCCCTCCAGTCATGAGGAACTTTACTTCTGCCTTGAGTGTCTAACAACGAGTGCTCGGAGTTCACCCGGGCATGTGGCTTTTTAGTGGGGCTAGTCCGGGAGTAATTAAAATCACTGACAGACATCGTTCTCTCAGGAATGTCGTTAATGGACGGCCGTGCACTCTGCGGCCTGGGCACATTTGGTCCATCAATACTGTATGTCCTGGCTGACGTTGGTCTCTGTGGACCAGGCATCATGTGATTTCCTCTGCTCACTGAATGTAGCTCTCTGTAAGTCATATAATCCCCCTCTGGCACAAGCACCCTTCTTGCAGGTCCTGCCTCCCCAAGAGATACTGATGCATTAGAAGAAACGCTGCCTTGTCTTTGAAGTGTACTTCGGGTCGCTACTTGAAGAAGTCGATCATTCGGTGTTGAGGCCCATGCTTCGACATGCCTAGGTCCCATCCTTTGATGCACATTATACATGTTACTTGATCGAACATTGTTGTGATTGGAAAAATTTAAGTTAGCAGGGTGTTTTACATAGTTGGGGCTATCTATGCTATCCGACGGATGGAAGCGTGAAGAAGGCAAATTTCCTTGTTCAAGAGGGGCACTTTGTTTCTGTGACCACAGGTTATCTTTGGCTGCAGCACTGGTGCTATACTGTACATTATATTGAGGCACAGCAGACATTGGAGATCCTTGGGGTCCTGCCACTGTGTATGACCCCTCTGGGTTGTGGTTGGAATCAAATTTAAACAGCAATTTCTTCATGGATGATGATGATGATGCTAAATCAGAGGAAGATGACGATCCAGTGAACACTTGTAAGGGCTGATCGCAAAGAAGAGTTGCCGACTTACTTCTGACAATATTTTGCCCTTCAGCGCTGGCAGATGACAGCTTTGTAGCAAATTGTGGTGCACTGTTTTCACTAAGAACACTGTAGATCCTTAGTGCTCCAGTCTCAATGTTAGTGATGCTTTGAGACTTCACTACCGAGCCCACACTATCCCCAATTGACAAGTCATCTGTGCTTTTTGAAATGCACATATCAACAGAAGGCACTGAATCCTCTGAAGCACTCCTTACAGGCTCGCTGCTATCTGGAGACACTAGCGCTTCAGGCAAATGGCCGTTTACTCTATTCATCACACAGACCTCAGAGAATTTATTCCCATTTTCGATGTTGTCGGTTTCTTCTTTTTCACTGTAATTGGCAAAACCTTTATCTGAGACCCTGTCTTGAGAAATGACTGTGTTTTCCACAGAGTTAGAATGTATTTCATCTTCACAGGCAAGATTGTTGTTGTTTTTGTTTATTTGGTTTAGGTTATGTAGCTTCTCCATGGAGTCACTTACTCGTCTCTCTCTCAGAACGAGTTCAACATCGTTGCTTATATCCGGTAGTTCAGCTATTTCCCTTTTATCGGCAGGGATCAACTGGTCTCCATTTTGCATGAGGTTATTGAAGTTTTCATCTTCCTGTCTGAAAAAGCAAAACAAAGTTAGAATCATATACATATATATAACTAAATGTTAATAATAATCAGTATTATATTAATAACACTTTACATACAAGTAAAATATAGCACAACCAAGTGGAAGAATATACTACACACACACACACACACACAGTTTGAAAGTTTAATTTACAGTCTTGCAGTACAAACAGCCCCCACCATTGCGCCCTAGACGTGCCTCTTCAGCCTACCTCTAGTTCCAGCCTGGGATCATGGAGACCCACTTTTGTTTCCCAAACCATAGGTTAATAATTGCTGCTTTTTATAACTCAATAAAAAGAACACCCTTGATCACAATGCACCATTGGCGTGCTTACACATTAAAATATATTCTGTGCGAGTTTTACTTTTGTGCCTCAATATATGCTTTGTAAACATATATATGCACACAAGCTACAAACTTTGCAGTGATAACATTGTATAACAATGTAATAAGTCGATAAAGTTCTACCCTTTGAACGAAGCAAACATGGAAACCAATCCAGCCTTGACGTCCCATATAATAATATGGGAGCAATGTAAAATGATGTCCCCACAAAACTTGCTCTAAGAAAAAACCTTTGGAGAAGAAATACATAAAGTTACAGTAAACTATCAAATTAGGACACAATTGATAAAATAAAAAATCTGTTCACCACCAACCTTATTTTCAAATTTGCCCCAACGTTGGATTCTTTTTCTGGAGAACATAATGAAGTATCATGGCTGCTGTCAGTGTTTAATGAGACAGAGTCTGACATCCGAGATGGTGAGGAGCAATTACTGTTGTTCTGATTACTGTTGCGGGTCACTTCATCAGACAAGGAGTCAGCATCTTTCATATCATCTGAAATCATAATAATAGTATACCATATCTCATCAATCAGGTTTTCTGGCAAGTAGGGATACACCCAATCCAGGATATGGTTCGAGATTCAGCCAAGATTCTGCCTCTCTCAGCAGCACTGCCTTGCCGAACCAAATCCAAATCTAAAAAATCATGCAACTTTTCATCACACAAACAAGGAAGTAAATAGCTTTTGGACCACATGCTGAGGGCACAGTTCTCTTTCCCCTCGTTTCCCTTACATATTGATTTTTGCTCCATTTTAAACCTTCCATTACCATTGCTCACAGACATTATCACAGCAGCTTTCCCATGCAGCCAGGTAATAATTGATCAGCTTGTTGCTTACCCTTTTTGTTACTGCTTAATGCGACTACTTTTGGGTGATTCATGGAGGTCTCTATTAGAGGGGGTCTCATTTCAGCCATCTTCATTTCATCATCGTAAGACAAGTCTTCTGATCCCTGCAGCAGAAGAAGTGAATTTAATAAATACTTCTTTGAAATTAAATAAATTGTTTCAATTCTAGCTTGCAACACCCACGGGTAGTTAGTAGGCGATTCATCTCCCTAAATCATCATCCCACAAATGTATTCCACTAGAGTTAAGTAGCAATCACTTCAGCTTTCTTTCTAATTTTTTGGGCCTGCACACAAAATGTATCTGCTTTGTACTACCATTTTGTTTGCAAAGTAGATCTCAACAAGGATGGCCTTATGTCGGTATAGACAACACTTTCTAGTGCTGCAAAATATTATTGTCATAGTTTGTGTACATGCACATAGCCACCATCGTGGAAACGTTTCAGTTATATAAGTTATGTGTCATCTGCCTTTTTTCAGCTTTTGGCGGATTATGCCAATATTTGTAGCTCAACAACAACTGATAGTGACCCATTGGAACTATACTGAAGTACCAGAAATGTACCAGCACAGTAAATTGCTCACTAGATGGCAAGTTTCATATTAAGAAATGAATAAATTATTAACAGTACAGCAAATATCGCTGAACTGCCAGGTTACTACATTTAGTAACAATGTTGAACATACCTCAAGTGTGTCTTCATGGTTGACTGTTTTCGCATTCCAAAAATTTTTCACAAGAGTATTTGACTGTGAATTTCCAATGGCATTTTCTGTGCTAGGTTCATTAGGTTTCTTTATACAGTTTACTGGCATGCTTTTCTCCTTATCCTCTGTATCGATTTCAACCAAGATTGCCTCTGAGGTCTGGAAAAAAGAAAAATCAAAGAATGTGAAGCCAATAAAAAAAAAAAACACAAAGAAAAAACCAACTTACTAAAACTGTTGTGCTACATGTTATACTCACAAAGTCATCTACAAAGTCACACAACAGCTCTTTATGCTTAGGTACAACTCTATCCCACATGAAGCTCTTTTTTTAAAGGTTTTAATTTTCAAGGGAAAGGGTACAAGGGGATAAACAAGACATCTGGGCATCGCCGAGCAGCATACATAAGTTTGGTAGAGGGTAGCACTTTATTTACTAAATTGACCCAAACCTTCAGGACTGGAGAATCCTTTACCATCCATCCCATCACCACCACCTTTTTTGCATAGTATATCAATGTTCTCATGAGTGACCGAGTCCTGTTCAGAGGGAGTAGGTCCGTGAGCCCATGACTAAGCGCCCTGAAGGGGGTTCGAAACATGTAGGGTGGATGGAGATGCATTTTTTATTTTATATAAATAAAGTAAACTTTTATCAGACCTTCTTTGGTCCTGTGGATCCGTATCGAGTGCCTGACGGCTCTACTTCTTTACTTTTGGAGTAGGTCCTCCACCAGCCCTAGGAGTCAGACCTCAGGGGAGTATACTTGAGGTAGGGTTAAATTATCTGCTAGGTATCTCATGACCTGTTCCCAGAATCTATGCACTGGGGGACAATTCCATGGCAAGTGCAAGAAAGATGCCCCAGCCTCCCCGCATCTTGGGCACTCACCACCAGTCCATCCCCCCATCCTTTGGATTTTCGCTGGTGTGACATATAATTGGTGAGCACATTTAAATTGAATCAATCTGTCTCATAGTGAGATCAAGTCCCCATACAATGAGTCAGTGGCATCTACCCATTGCTCCTCACTAAGAGCTGGCAGAGCCATTTTCTCTGAGCCTTGGTGAAGGGAGGGGGGATAGTGGCCAAAAGCGCCTGAAATTGTCTTGATGTTAATTTGATTCTGCAGTATCTGTTCGGGAGGGGGTGACATAAATTCTATTTATAGGGAGGAAAATTGGTTCCTGACGGCATGGCGCAGTTGTAGGTATCTGCACAGGTGTAAGTTTGGGCTTCCTAGGTAGGGAAGGACTGATCCATGAAGATATCCCCCAAGAACTTCACACCCCTTAAAGGAGAAGTCTACCCTCCTTGCGCTAAACTCCTCCCCCCCCTTGCTACTTAACCCCTCAGCGCAGGTCCTGTCTATAGAGTTTGCAGGTGCCATCTTCTCTCATGCAGTCTTCTTCCAGGATCCATCGGCGTTTGGCGGCACATGTGCAGTAGGAAGCATTTGCCATTTCAGCTCTACTTCGACAAAAGTCACAAAGTTTTCCAATATAAACTTAGTGACTTTCGGCACATGCGAAGTACAGCTGAGCCGTCAAGCCCCGAAGAATCCAGGAAGAAGCCTGCATGAGAGAAGCTGACGCCTGCAAACTCAGTGGACAGGACCTGTGCCGAGGGTAGCAACTTAGGCAACTTGAAGAGCTCTCAAATGTGGAAGGTTAGAATTCCGCCAGAGAGGTAAAAAGGGGGAAATTATTGGTGGCTCCTGCCCCGCAATTGCACAGGCAGTTCTCCAGGCTCTGAGGGGGTAGTCAGTGTAGAGTGGCAACTTGCATAATCCCTTAGTTTCCTATATGGCATATTTTTTATAGCCTCTTATGAGCCAAGTTTGCTAGCTAACAGCAGTAGGGTAGGGTCTTCCACATCACTTTGAAACCAGGAGTTTGTGTGATGCATCTGACTCACCAAGAAATAATATCTTAGGTGAGGTAGGGCAAGCCCTCCCTTTTGAATTGGGGCTGTGAGGGAACACCATGTCATACATGGGGACTTATTGGTCTAAAGGAAGGCAATGAGGCTTGTGTTAAACCTGCAGAATAGGTGTTCTTGAACCCACCTGGAGAGTTATGCAACATATAGAGCAGTTTAGGCAAATACAAAATTTTGTACAAATTCCCTGTGTGTGTGTGTGTGGGGGGGTAATGGGGGGCTTGGTCCATAGTGCTGTTGCAGTTTAAATTGTTCGACGACTGGATCTAGATTAGCCATAATGTATTTGGAGAGATCTGGTGAAATTACAATGCCCAGATATTTGAGTTTAGATACCCATTGGATGCCTCCAGTATCAGTGGGGATTTGGGCCGGTGGGTCTAATGGGAGGATCACTGACTTGATTTATTTATTACTAATCCGGAGTATTTCCCTAGTATCTCTATCTCAGACAGGGCTATTTGCAGGGACTTGCTAGGGTCAGCTAGGAAGAGCAGTAGATCATTGGTGTACAATGCCAACTTGTCCTCTAACAGGCCATGCTTAAAGGGATACTGTCATGGGAAAATGTTGTTACTAGTGCTGCTCCAGTAGACTTCTACACTGAAATCCATTTCTCAAAACAGCAAACAGATTTTTTAATATTCAGCTTTGAAATCTGATATGGGGCTACACATTTTGTCCATTTCCAAGCTACCCCTGGTCATATGAGTTGTGCCAGCACTTTGGGAGGGAAGTGCTTTCTGGCAGGCTGTTGTATTTCCTTCTCAATGTAACTGAATAGAACAACACAATGTGACATGGGTTTTTACGATTGAGTGCTGTTCTTAGATCTACCAGGCAGCTGTTATCTGGTTACCTTCCCATTGTTCTTTTGTTAGGCTGCTGGGGGAGAAAAGGGGTGATATCACTCCAACTTGCAATACAGCAGTAAATAGTGATTGAAGTTTATCAGAGCACAAGTCACATGACTTGGGGCAGCTGGGAAATTGACAATATGTCAATCCCCATGTCAGATTTCAAAATGAAATATAAAAAAAAATCGGTTTGCTCTTTTTAGAAATGGATTACAATGCAGAATTCTGCTGGAGCAGCACTATTTACTGATGCTTTTGAAAAAATTTTTTTTTCCCCATGACAGTATCCCTATGATTCTTGGATTTTGTCTTATTGAAAGGGCTAGAGGCTCATTGGCCAGTGCAAGCAGGAGAGGAGACAGTGGGCACCCCTGGGAGAGGACATGTATACATTGACTTTGATGCATGCTAGCGGCTTTAAATATAGTAACTGAACCCAGCTCAGAAATTTCAGCCCAAATCCAAACCTCCACAATATCTCCCAAAGGTACAACCATTCTACTGAATCAAATGCCTTAGTGGCATCTAAAGAAACTAGGATCCTAGACCACAAATTGGTGTGGTTTGTTTGAAGAGGGGTATACACTCTCCTAAGGTTAATGGCCGTTGATTTGGCAGGCATAAATCCTGTTTGGTCCAGATTGATGATGGCAGGTGCAACTTTTGCCTCGTAGCCAAGATCTTGGCAAAAATTTTTGTGTCAGTGTTGATGAGAGAGATGGGCCTATGTGAATCACAGAATACTGGATGCTTCCCCTCTTCGGCAATAAGCACAAAACTAGCTCCCAATCTTAGTTGGGATCAGGTACAAGCAACTGTTTTATTATTACAGAGGAAAAGGAAATCAATTTTAAAAGTTATTCGATTAAAATGGAGTCTATGGGAGATGGCCTTCACGTAACTCAGATCTTTCTGGATAACGGGTTTTCGTATAAGTGATCCTCTACCAGTAATAGCACAGTACTTGAATATGAGAACTGTGTAAAATGGTGATAATGGTAGCTAATCATATAAGGAAACCAGGACAATGCAAGTAGGTGTAAAAACCTGCTTGCAGTTGAACCTGAGACCTGATGTTTCTGTGCTGTCAGCATTACCGCTGCACATCAGCAGACAGCTAAGGCCCTTGTTCAATCCTATTGTTTTCCATGTTATTTCAGGTAGGCTTAGCTTGTTTCACCTGTTGCCAATCTGGCCACAGGTTACCAGTGTAAGCCATTAAGTTGCCTATAAAAAACCCTACTTCACTGACTCATTACCCAATGTAGATCTATGTTCCATAGTTCCAGGGTATGTTATCTTGTCTGATCCAGTTAATTGACCATTCTCTGACCCTTGCTGTTCTGCTGCCTGTATAAACATCTGCCTGTTCTTCAACTATTCTTTTAGACCTCTTTACTATCTGTTTGGTTTGACCCTGGCCTGTGACCTCAAGTACACTTCTGATTCCTGATTTTGTACAACATTGTCTGTTTGTTACTGACATGGCCTGTCCCTTGACCACACTCCTTGTTTCCAGGCCTTTATGTATCTGTTACGGTTCCCTTGCCTGTCCAGAACTTCCCCCTTGGTACTCTCATTTTCTGGATTTTGGAATACCACATGTAACTTCTTGGGACACACTTTTTCAGAAGTGGAGATCCACTTGTAATGGTAAAATAAAATGCCTTAATTTCTATTAACTATCATAATGTACACTTTGTCTATCATCCCACTGTAACTTATATACTTGAAATAATTGCAAGCAATTGACTTCCTGACCTTGACACCTACATCCTGCAGTGTAATGAGATCACCATCTCTTTGCTTTGTGTCTTTATTGGCTTCTTCTGCTTTTTCCTCATCTTTTTTGCGATGGACAATGGTCTGAACAGTCTTCACCATGTTTTTAAGCTCATCTGGATATGGTGTTGGGTATCTCTTCAAGTTCCCTTCCTAAGCAACAAAATTAAAAAAAGGCATAAAGCATGTTGAGCTATAGGGTACAGTGAATTAATAATGCCAGAGATATAATAGATTCCTTTATTGTAATTAGGGTTGCCACCTGGCCGGTATTTTACCGGCCTGGCCGGTATTTTTGATGGTTCATCCCAATGATATTAATAGGGAAAAAAGATAAATATATAGGAAGGCCGGTATTTTTTTCAAGAAAAGGTGGCAACCCTAATTGTAATGCAAGGTTCAACCTTCATTCATCCACTAAGCCACATTTTATTATTGACGGTTGATTGAGATACATAACACATTTTAGCACAGGTAAACAGCCTTTGGATGAACATTTGGACAAAAATAAATATATAAAAGTACAAAAACTTTTATTGAGACTTGAGAACTGAAGTGTTTCATTCCTACTGGGGCACTTACTCATAGGCTCATAGTTAAGTGCCCCAATTGGCACAAAACAGGTCAGGCTTTTGTGCTCAAAAAATCTTTTTGTTTGCATCATATGCACCCTTGGGCGGAATTGTGAGTCTTTTCCCCTTATTTTGGTTTATAATTGTTACTATTATTTGATATCAGTGCCCACATAATGTTTTTGGCATTTTTGCCCCATTTTCTCTTTTTCACTTGCACGTACAGTTTTGTAATTTGCAATAAGATCACTTACATCAGGGAAATAATTTGGTGAATGTACAGAGGGAAGGGGGGATTTTTTGAGGCAGGGACCACATACAAGTTGGAACCTTGTAGTGTGCCCCTTCTTTTTGAACATTAGGTA
This sequence comes from Xenopus borealis, assembly GCA_024363595.1. Lineage (NCBI taxonomy): Eukaryota > Metazoa > Chordata > Amphibia > Anura > Pipidae > Xenopus > Xenopus borealis. The sequence continues at coordinate 207,461,645 of CM044431.1, forward strand.
TTCCATAGTGCCTGGGTTAAACATTGTGTTAGCCCATATGTCAAATGAAGGTGGTTTCTCTGACTTCTATTTTAGAGTTATCAGTCTTTGCACCTGGAACATTGCTTTGCTATGGAAGGCTTTAGCCTGGCGGTGGCTTGTAAGCCTATGAGTGTGCCCATAAGGCAAAGTTGTGGGGTCTGCTATGAGGATGAGATCTAAAACCTCCAATAGTTTTTGTAGTATAGCATTCCAGTAGGGTTGAAGTTCTGAGCATGACTAAACTGTTTGTAATAGAGTACACGTTCTCTCTTTATATCTCAGACACAAAGGAGAAAGTTCTGGGTTTATTTTGTGTAACCAGATGTTGTGTAGTAGGGTCTATGTATCCAATAGAGTTGTAGACTTTTGTACATGGGGTTAAAAGAGGCCATATTTGGAGGTTTGAAGAAGTCAGCCCACTGCACATCAGTAAGTGCCCCAACATCCTTCTCCCAAGTTGTCTGCCTTAATGGGAATGTTCACTTATCACTTTATATGGGGTTGATATTATGCCCTGGATGATACTGAACTGTGTAAGGTCAGGGGCAGGTGAGCACCAGTGTTGATTGGGTAGGACCTGTTGAGCCTGAGAGACAAAGATTGGTTCAGCATCATAAAAGTTAACCACTGTGATGCTAGCAGATCAAATTTATTTGTAGTTCTGAGAATGATATTACCTTATTATTCTCCCACATCACCCAGTGTGGAGATCTTATTTTGTACCCACAGTCTTGGCGGAACAAGATCAGCAACCCTATCAAGCCCCTTGTTTCTCCATAAGGGAGGGGTCTGTGCTGTTTATGTGTATTAGCAGAGATGCTCTGAAAAATATCTCCTTTGTTGCATTAATGACTGGATTATGTTCCCGTTACTTTGTGTGTGAATAAGGTTTGTACTGTGGTTTGACCATGCGGCAATAGGGATACCCATATACTCTGCTTAAAGAAAGCAAAATATCTGTCTCTTTGTTGTTTTAGAACAAATCTCTGGGGCAGCAGATGAAGAAAAGTAATCCACAACTTTAATGGCACTTCATTAAACACTGGGTATTGATTTATTAAAATGTTAGCCCCATTCTGAAGTTAGGGCCTGCATATAATAAAGTCTAAACTCTTTCGGAATACTGACTCGTGCTGGAACTTCCCGATCATCTCTGTTTTCATCACACTCAAAGGCGACTTGAGCTCGCTGCTTCCGCTGCTCTTCCCAGAGAGAGAGGTTAAAGCTTTCATTGTCCGAAGAAAAGACAACTGCAAATATAATTTACAAAGCAGAAAGGACGTTATAATTTTGCCCAATAATTTCATGTAGGTCTTGAGATTTGTCACTGGCTAATTTTGCTGGGCAGGGCTTTTAACAGTAAGAAGCCATTTAGTGTGTTTTTTACACCTATTATATTCGGGCTTATTACAAATTAATCAAATAATAAATATGGGGTATTATCTTTGTATATATCTTGATAAACTCCACCACAGTTTCTATAGATCTGCATGTGTTACCCATGGTCTGCTACATTTCACAAGTTATAGCTGCTGTACACCTGTCTAACTGTTTTGTCTGCGAATTCATCTTATCAAGTCTAGCAGATTTGCAAATATAGTTTATTAATAGTAGCAGGTTATGCCACTGTGCTGCGTTAAAAGCAGAAAGTGTAAAGTATTGTGTAATATTAAGAAACAAAGCAGAACCAATAGTTCTTACAATCAAGAGCAAATAAATTATAGTGAGAATGTTGTAGAGCGTGTTTGTATACAAGTAACACATCTCACACTCCAAACCAATCCCTGACTTGGCATACGTGCATGGACAGTTGGATGTACTGTATGGTTATAAATGCGCTGCCAAATCTGGGCATGGACAGTCTTCATAAGGCTAAGGATATTCCTGTAACAAGGATATCTGTGCCTTCCATAAAAGTATTACTGCCTGCAGAGTCTGACTTGTAATACAATGCCACTACTACCTATACAATTCCCACAATCCTCATTATATTCTAATAACATTTTGAAAAATCAATGACAAATACAGCATGGAGGAAGACAAAATCAGATATCAGTGACAGAACAAACATAAGGCATTGTTTCTAAAACTGTGGGGCTGGTCCGCAAGGGGAGATTGGCAGAAGGGGCTTCTACATATGCCTAAAACTCATCTTAAAGGTCAGTTAGTATGAGATTTGGGGGTGAAAACCAGATCTACACCCGTATTGTCCTATATTTGTAACACTGTTATGAGCAAAGGAGGGCCCCAACCCTAGAGTCCTATTACTACTGTCATAAGGGATGGTTGTATCCTTATAACCCATGCCAAGCATTGGAATGATGATAAATGCACATGTTTTAAGTAGAAGTACATGTTCTTATTAAAGGGGTGGTTCACCTTCAAGTTAACTTTTAGTATGTTACAGAATGGCCAATTCAAAGCAACTTTTCAATTGGTCTTCATTATTTGTTTGTTATATTTTTTTAAAATAATTGCCTTCTTCTTCTGACTCTCTCCAGCTTTCAAATGAGGGTCACTGACCCCATTTAAACAATAAATGCCCTGAAAGGCTACATATATATTGATAATCTCCAAGGTTTACTAGGAAAAAGCCACAAGACAGTTCTTGCTGCAAAAGTGTTTAAACCCACAACATGTTTCGAGCGAACAGCCCATCATCAAGTGTTATATATCAAGTGCCATATATCATATAACACTTGATGAAGGGCTGTTAGCCCGAAACATGTTTGATGTTTACACCTGATTAAAGCCTGATTGTGCCACACTTAGTCACCTTCATTATATACATTTATATTATTACTTTTTATTACTTATCTTTCTGTTCAGGTCATCTCTTATTCATATTCCAGTATCATTTAAATCAATGCATAGTTGCGAGGATTATTTAGATCCTGGCAAGCAGATTGCTGAAAGCCATAAATAATGAAAACCCAAATTGTCTCAGCATACCACTCTCCACGTCATACTAAAAGTTGATTAAAGGTGAACTACCCCTTTAAAGTGTAACAGTAAAACATGCCATCTTGAAATGGAATTAAATATTTATGTCCTTAGAAACATCGACTACTGACTAAAGCAATTTTGCTTTATCAGTTCCTCTTGCCAGAGAAATACCACATCATTATCCATACCTTCCTCTGTTCTTGGTTGCTGAGGGAACATATAGTTCGTAAGTACAACTTTTTGCGTGTCTTGATCAGTTTCTTTCTGGAGTGGTATGAGTGGTTTAGACTAGAACAAATAAAACAATGTTAGCGATGTTAATAATGAAATACTCCATAATCTATAATGGTCTAACGAGTGCCCCACTGCACCTATGAAAGAAACTGTGATGTGTTTAAAAAGGAGTCCTGTAGGCAAAATAAGAGTGCAATATGGGCTAATTGCAACTTACTGTGTTCTGTACACATACATACACAAAAAGATGATGTTTCAAATAGATTACTTGTTTCTGTTTAATGGCATACTGATTACATTTAATAATGAATGGATGTTCCAACCAGGGGAACAGCATTCTTTATTTAGAAATAATGGCTAATGTGCAACCAGTGTCACACAACATTGCATTCTTAAGTCACAGAGGTTTCTTCCCTTCAGACTGTTTGACATGCTTTGTCATCTCTGCAAGGCCAGGAATCTCCAAAGCACTACAAGGCCCATACGTTAGAGGGCTAGGCTGTGTAACATCATGATCATCAGTACTGTATATATAAGTGATTTCATTTTATTAAGATCCTCTGTTACATCTAATCTATATGGATTCATTTACATCCATCTAAGGTAATGGATATAAATTATTAAATAAGGAAAGGTTAGCCTCAATTGTTTAAACACAGAACATTAACTTATGGAACTAATGATAAAAAATAGGATTTTGGGGCTTAAAGTGCCATCTAAAATTATCTAGTTAATTGAAAAGACACACACACACACACACACACACACACACA
>CM044431.1:207467585-207514187 GCA_024363595.1 Xenopus borealis
ACACACACACACACACACACGCCCCTAGCTATACTAACTGTAGAGTTTAGTATCACGGGTCTTCCCTGGGTTGAATCATATCTGTGTCACAGCGTTTGATTTATACTACAACGTGCCCTTTGACATTTAATTATCTGCTTTAGCCAGATAAGACCAGTAATTAAAATAAAAAGACAAAAACCAAGATCATTGCAGTATGCCAGATAGCGGTTTGTTACTAGATATTACTAGGCCCCACAGCAAATTATTTTTCAGGCTCCGAAAGTGTCTGTTTTACCAATATTTATTGAAATTGTATATGAATTAGGGCCTCATATACCTCCTGACTGGGGGCAGCCACAGGGTCTGCTTCCTCTGTAGTTATGCCCCTGCCTTATAGTTAAGGAACAGATAGGCCACATTCAGTGCTTGTGCTGTTGCAGAAGTTTGAAAGAGCATACATTCATAAATATGGAGTTTCAAGTATGGAGTTTATGGTATCTATAGTTGCCCAGGGCAGAAAGATTTGACACCTACTGGATTGCAGTCTTCAGTGCAAAGTGTGACCAAATGTGCTACTTTACTTTCTTCCGTATCAGTTAAAGGAATATTAACACTAAAAAATGCCAGTGTTTTACAATAATTAAAATACAATGTAGTGTTGCTCTCTGTTGGTAAAACTGGTTTGTTTGCTTCAGAAACACTACCATAATTTATATAAATAAGCTGCTGTGTAGCCATGGGGGCAGCCATTCAAGCTGGACTAGGAGAAAAGGCACAGGGTATATAACATATAAGCTCTGTTATCTGCTATTTAGCCTGTACTATTTAGCCCTATTTTAATTTCAGCCACTGCTACACAGCAGCTTGTTTTATATGAACTATAATAGTGTTTCCGAAGCAAACAGATGAGTTTTACCAATGCAGGGCAACAGTATTATATTTGAATTGCTTTTAAACAAACTCATTTTTTGGTGTTACTACGTCTTTAGAGAAGAAGTTAGAAACCAACAATGGAATGGAATGGATTTTTTTTGGAAGGCACAAAGGCCTGGTGCTAAGGGTGGCTTGATTTTCAGGGGGTGCATGCCTCCCAGTCGCGTCTACTAACTAATTTGAGCACCGAGTACAAGGTAGATTTTAACAGTTGTTTAAAACTCATGTGTGCAAAGTCCCCAGTGTGCTCGGTGCTGATGGAGCTGTGAGCACATTCACACTCAAAAGGGGCTGGGGTGGGGGGACCAGGTGGACACACAAATATAAATCCAGCAAATCACATATGCTTCTGGAAAAGTAAGGTCAAACGTTCAGAAATGTCTCGCACCTGATTGTCTGACAGCCACATAGCAGTGAGCTGCTGAAGCCTTGTGAAGCTAAAGGGCAAATTCTTCAGTCTGAAAAAGAAAAAAGAAAACCAAAGATTTGTTTAGCCCCATTTCAAATGAAGAGTGTGTGGTGCCTCGTTCATACAATACAACATATTCTTCAACATATCCCTTTCATATGTTTCTAGCAATAGAGAGGCGGCTTTGACTGCTTTGTCAATGGCACTTTTATTTTCTTGGAGTAAAATATTTGGGGACTGACCAAGCTACAAAGTTAAGGTAAGGCACAGTAACAGACCAAATGACATACACAAACACACATATCTACTGTATCCATGACTTAAGACTTAGCCTTAAAATTGGAGGTGACACACACGTATATATATATGTATATATTTATATAATATGTCACCTCTAATTTTAAGGCTAAGTCTTAAGTCATAGATACAATACAGGGGTAAGCAGCAGTGCTTACTTAAAAAGGTTTATTAATTCTGACACCCAAGAGTATGCTCCCTCTTGAAAGACTGCCTTGAACAGACTACAAATCCGCTGGAATCCTACACTGCACAAGTAGCCAGGTGTAGTTTGTGCTACAAGTCGACTAGTTTTATTGGTTTAAAAAAAAAAAGTATATAAAAATGTTATTAATGTGGCCAAAGAAGAAGAATGGATTTCAGTTAAAGCCTCTGTGGACAAGAGAGAATAGGGAGTGTGTCTCTTTAGCTGACTCAGTAAAACAAGATGGCAGTAATAAAGTGTAACAGTTTAGAACACACAGCTATAGCCTCATAAAATGATCTACCCATTGCGCCAACCTACACTGATTTTGAAACACTCCAGTGTTAAAAGCAGACTATACCACAGACCTCAATGTGCAAATAAATAATAAAAAAAAATATATATATATATACACATTTTTAAAATTGTTTTGTTCTACTTGTTACTAACCTGTTGTCACTTAGATTAACGACCTTGAGCTTTTGCATATCGCCCATTTCCTCAGGCAGAGATTCTAACTTGTTGGAATGAAGGAATAACACCGTAGCACTCTTCCAGTTTCCAATCTGAAGAACATAATTGGTTAACATGTTACAAAGGCCATATAATTGTACCGTGTTAGCCAGTCTGGACTAATGGATCATATGGAATCCCTTTGATTCTATACTCCAATCATTTATTGGAGCAATAATTTATACTCCGCCTATTTGACCCACATTAGTTTGTACCTTATCTGCTTGTCTCTTGCAGATTGATTTTCCTTTTTGTTGGTCATTTGATCTATGAGCTGAATGTTGTATATATGGCAGAGAACACCACAGCTTCATTGTAATCAGCTTGAAAAGTGAACTAAAATGTTCTGAAAGCTTGCTATGATTATATTAGTTAGCCAATAAAGGTATCACCTTTATACCACTTTGTTATTTCAAAAGGGTTCCCCTATAACAAAGGCCATATAACAATTTCATGACAGTGCAGCCTCATCCCATTACTGTGTTGTAAACATTCACATACGTTCACTCGGGTTCTGCACACTACCAGCGTCACATTTTATGGTCACAGTGAATTCTGCATCTTTAACCTTTTGACGTCCAGTTCTTATCCTTGGATTCCATGGTAAAAAGACACACTGAATATTTCCCCACTGAATACACAGCACTACATAAGGGAATTCACCCTCTCAAGCTATTTCACTAGGCACTTTTTATTTTCATGAGGTAACAGAAGACGTCTGCAACTTGGACCGATGCGATCGCATTTTAAATGAAAGCTTCTACGAAAGAAGATTTATCTGAGTCCTTCTAGCCTTATTCCTCTGGAACAAGCAAACAAGGTCATGTTCTGATAGCCTTTTAATATCAAAGGATAAAAAGCTATTATTCCCTCAGCTCATCCATCCCTCTTCTGATAACAGCAGCTGAAACCAGAAATTATACCAGATTTTTCCCACAAACTGCAGACTCGTCAAAACAGTCTGGCAATAAACTGAACCACAAAGTTCTTACACAAAGCTAGTAAACCCTTTCAAATGTGCTAACCATTTCTTGCTATTTTTCAAATTGTGAATTATCTTAAAGTAGAAAATAACATATCTATGATCTTAATGTTGATTCTTTATATTTATTTTACTTATATTATTTTATGTTTATTTACTAAAGATCTTCAGAAGGCAAACATTTGAAAAAAAAAAATCTTCATTGGAATTATTGTCATTAAAAAACCAAAAACACAAACACTTTCTGTAGGTAGTACAGATACAGGACCTGTTATCCAGAATGCTAGGGACCTGGGGTTTTCTGGATAATGGATCATTCATACCTTAAGTCTACTAGAAAATCGTTTAATCATTAAATAAACCCAATAGGCTGGTTCTGCTTCCAATAAGGATTCATTATATCTTAGTTTAGATCAAATACAAGGTATTGCTTTATTATTACAGAGAAAAAGATAATCATTTTTTAAAATGTGGATTATTTGATTATAATGGAGTCTATGGGAGACATCCATTCCGTAATTTGGAACGTCCTGGATAATGCGTTTCCGGATAACGGATCCCATACCTGTAGTACATAACTCAAAAAATATCAACCATTTGATAATATTTAATGGGAACATTGCCAGCCTCAACTGTCCAAAACACTTGTGACTGGAACTAACTGATTTTTTTTTTTTTTTAAGAAGAAAACATCTGGAACCATCTTATTCTAATCTTGTACTAATCTCTCTCTCTCCAGACAAAATTAACCTACCAGCTACAACAAGACAAAGGGAACACTGCTTACAGCATTGACGTACCATAGTCGCCTGCTGGCTTCTTTTGGAAACACCCAGTGCTAGGTCCTGTCATTAAAATTCACATGCTGAGTTCTTCAGATATATATAATTTTATTAAGAGTAGCATAAACCTAATACAGGCATGGGATCCGTCATCGGGAAACCAATTGTCCAAAAAGCTCTGAATTACGGGCCATCTCACTTAGATTCTGTTTTACACAAATAATCCAAATTTTTAAAAATGATTTCCCTTTTCTCTGTAATAATAAAAGAAATCTTGTACTTGATCCCAAATAAGATATAATGAATCCTTATTTGAATCAAAGCCAGCCTATTGGGTTTATTTAATGTTTACATGGTTTTCTAGTAGACTTGAGGTATGAAGATCCACATTATAGAAAGATCCATTATCTGGAAAACCCCTGGTCCAGAGCATTGTGGATAACAGGTTCCATCCATGTATGTATGTATACATATAACCCATAAAGCATTGCTTTGTGTCCACGGGATATTATGGTAGAGCAGAGGAATTTGCATGATTTTTTTTTAACTGGTTAAAGATAAGTATCGGCAGCTGCGTCTGCTCTCCTATTATATTAAGAAACAAACAGCTGATTCACATCAAAAATAAAATATATTATAAAGCAACTTATACAATAAATTCATATGCAATATGAATATAAGTAATTTGTAAACGGAATTGCTATTGAAATCAGTATATGCCTGTCCTTGCGCTCAGAATTCCAACAATGAATTAAGTTAGAAATGACTTTATTTAAAAAATGTTGGTGGCTATGCCAGCCCATGGCCACCACAGTCGTTTAGCTGCAGACAAGACAGAAGGTGCTTCCATTCGCTCGTTTCATTCCGTTATGCTTATTTACAGCACATGCTCAGGGCTGTTCTCAGATGAGCTTAGTGTCCAACTCAAATACAAAGTGTGTTAGTATTTAATTAAGATTCACATTACATAGAATGTGTTGTTATGCCTTATCAACAGGTACAGGAAAGTGAGGCCATGTTTGAGTGTGTGGATGGAGTTGTTGGAGAGGAGGGCCTGAAGCATCACCTTCTTAAACAGATAAACCTCGATTTCTGCTAATGTTCGGATTATGTTTGAAGATATTGTTGAAGCTTAGCTTAGCAGCCCAAGCACACTAATCATGTGTAGTGTCACAGTCACTCACAAGATCAGAAGGTAGAGGGAACTGCCATGGACAATGTTTAAGGTATGGATCATTGTTGGAATATTATAACTAACCCCCCCCCCCCCCCCCCCCCCCCGTCAGGATCTCGCCGCCCGGAGGCTTACCTTAGCTCCGGGCGGCGCGTCCTCTCTGTCCGGCGTCCTATCCACAATGGTGGCGCCCATAGCCGCCACGTGGATAGCGGCGCCGGGTAGTGACGTCATCGCGTCACGCCTGATGCGATGACGTCACGGGCCCGTTTTGGCGCCAAATTTGAATATTTAAAGCACCATTGGATGCCATTATGGCGCCCAATTATAGGACCACATTGTTAATGTTCCTGGGTTTATCTTGATCCTGTTTCTTGTATATTTGACCTTGCCTGGACCTGTTTTTGCCTTTGTTCCTGCCAATACACCTTTTTGCCTGGACTTGTCTGACTCCTGCCTGATCCTTGCCTGTGCTGCGTTATTGGACCCTTTAACCCCTAAGCTTCCTCCTTGGTCCACTACTTCCCCTGGGCGCCTAACGAAGGCCTACCCGTGACACCCCCCACCCGAGATACAACAGCCCCCTCAACTACCCTCGATCTGCCTCCTTTACCTCGCCAGTTGAGGGGGCTGTTTTAATTCGGGGGTGGGGTTTTAGTTCTCCTTAAAAACAATATAGAAGACCAGCTCTCCTCTAGCTACGATTCAAATTACTCAAATGCCTGTCAAAAAATAGCATTTTACGGTCAAGAATCAAGACATTGCTTTTAGTAACATAAATTCTCATTTCATGTGGGCATTTCTACACACATAGTCCGGTGGGCTTACTTATTATTACGTATTAACCTTTATCCTCATTTGGCTTTCTTGGGTTTTCTGCTTTTAGTAACAAATACATCTGCAAATCCAATATGTAACTAATGTATATTGCACAGAACTGCATCTTAGGCAACACTTTTTTTTTTTTTTACGTTTTACAAACTGTCTGTATTCTGCTGGCACCTTGTGTCCGAATATTGTTGACATACAATTAAAAAAGTGTTAATCTGAAGTGTGCATGCTGATTCAAGTGTAGAGTTATCACCAATGTGATTTCCTTCAGAAATTTCTTTAAGCAATCAAGAAAAACTGCTCTTCTACAGTATATACAAATTCATGTTAAATGTATTCAGTGAGATCTCAGTAACAGGATCACTGAGTTTGTGCCTGTAAATAATTCCACTTACCTCTGCGGGAAGCTGTGTTAAGAAGTTGTGGTCGGCAGCAAAAGTCCGGATTTGGGTCAAGTGTCCAATTGAGGAAGGCAAGGCTTCAATTTCATTGAAACTGCAATCCAGATCTTCAGTGGCTGTAAGACTAGAGGGAACATATTTTTTTTATTATAAAACAGTAAAACTAAATTCCCATGTACTTATTATTTATACAGCGCAAAGTTCTATCACCAACCATCTCATTATTCTTAGATCAGTATTTTCTGCCCACCCCAAATTCAAATATGTTACTTAACTAAGAAATATAACATATTTATTTATAAGTTGGGTTTCACTCTCATTTAAGTAGTAAAAGAACATCTCAAAAGGTGCCCTTTAAATATTACTCAGATTCTAAAAACACTAGATATATTTATAAATAACATTTTCTATATACAGTACTGCAATAACGTCATTGTAAATCCATGGGTATTGATATAAAGTTGGCCCTTGCATGGAAGCTATTCTGGGAATGCTTTCAACCAGATTAGAACATTTGTGGCGGGACCTGCTACTGTTCAGCTGAAAGAGTATTAATGAGGACTTTGTTGCCACATAGTTGGAAGCACAGAAGCAACAAAATGTCATTGTATACTATGTTTGGTTTTACATTTATTCCCCATCCTGTAAGAGCATGGTTCTAGCACTTGGCAACATGAACAGCCGTTTTAAGGCTCCAGCAACCACAGTAACGGTGTCCAGACAATTCACTTTAAAAAAGCCTGTTGTGGGATATGGCCACTATCATCACATCATCACTTACTTAGTCTAAATTCTTCACTAAAATTGTAATGCAAGGCTGCAGAGGAAGTAGGTGAACAAGCAGTGAATAAGAAAACAAATATTCTAAAACAGGAAATTATACTAGTGGTAAAGTTTTTTTGTTTTTTAATTATAGAAGTCTGTACATGAACATGTTACACAAACTAACTTCTATGTAAATGTTTCAGGCCTGGCAGAAAATGTAGTGTTGCTACACAACAACAAAAAAGTGGCCTTGAGATAAAGCTTAGTCCATATGTATCCATATAAGGCTAAAGCTGGCCAAAGATAAAGTTGTACAAATCTTGGTTTCATAGGATGTTTGGGCCATATGTCGATCATCACTCATTTAGTCGATTGGACAGGTTAGAAGAATTCTGTTGGCTAATGATAATATCTCTTCATGTATCGCCTATATAACGATATCAATGGTTATCCGTCAATTCATGGCCAGAACATTGTCTGATTTTTACTACATTATTTAATTTGAATGGTTAGTGGTAGGTCGGGAGGTTGCAGCGGACAATTGTTAGTCGAACATAAGGATATATCTGCACATCTATGGTCAGCTTTGTGTTTATAAAAAGGAAATACAACAAACAAATAATACACCTACCCTCCAATAGAGTCTGGTAAGTACATTAACTGGTTTTCATCCACTTTCAGTGTAGTTAATTTTTTAAGGGCTCCTGAATTAAGAAAAAAGAAAAAGACAGTCAAACATCTGAAGAGGGTTCCAGGTATACTGATGTTAGCAGATTTGTACAATTTTGTTATTATTATGAAGCATCATGAACAAGTTACATATACCATAAGTACCATTATGATTAATGGGTCAACAAATATATTAGGTCCTTGGTTCTCTAAACTATGCAATTGGAAAAATCCTGCTGATAGAAAACTGGAACTGCTGCAGATATGTGTTTATAATACACAAAAGCCGTAAATATCTTGTAAATTATACCCTTATAAACGGTGAGTTCTGATGTCATTGGTTATAAACGGTGAGTTCTGATGTCATCGGTTATAAACGGTGAGTTCTGATGTCATTTCTGTCACATGACTCACTGAAACTTGTGTATTATAATAAATAAAGTACCCCCAGTTGCAAAATATGAGGATATTAGAAGTTACCTTGGAGTTCCATGACCTGTATAAAGACACTCGTGTTTTTATATGGTCATGAAACTCCTCAGTAACTTATGATATCCTTATAATTTACAAGAGGGGGTACTTTATTCACTATATTATGGTCAAAAGGAACAGCTTGGCTTATGGCCCTCAGGAAAACCGTTTTATGTAGCCACCAATTATTTCCCATTAGCTCCTCCCTACCAGCAGAATGACAGTAAGCAATTTGACAACGGCAAAATGACATCTTTCAGACTTCACAATATTAAAATAACAAAGTGCAGGTAATTAGTATTATTATTTGAACCTTTTGTACAGCAAAAGGGCACAGTCTCTGCAGTTGTAATACAATCAAATTGACCAGACTGAGCAGTTGTCATCAATGGTAGAAATAAGAGAACATTCAATGACTTAAGTGTTTAATGATTGTGAATAGTTTGTCTACATTTTATCTTTTGTAATCCTTTAATAAATACAGAGTTCTGGGGAAGGGCAGTATCAATCCAACATAATAAAAATGTACATATTGGATTTTAGGACTTAAAGTAAAACTGTATGCTCATGATAAACAGAGTTTAATAATTGCCATCTAGCACCTTTAAGAACAATTTTGTTTTTTAAGGCACATGGGGAAATTTTTGGTGTTTTGTGGCCATATTTTAGTAGCATGGGAAGCAGGACTAAAACGTCTGAAACTGTCCCTCTATTCAGCACAATTGCAACAGACTGAAATGACTCATGAAATGTGTTAAATTAAAATAATATGTTGTCTCTTGAGCAGTTGTGTGTGACTAACCAAATTGCCAAATATTTTGCGTTATATTTAGAAATCAGGGTAGATGTATTATAACAAGATACCAACCGATTGATTCCGGCAGCTGCTGTATTGCATTACTGGACAATAGGAGGTCCTGTAAACTTTCACACCCAGAGATTCCATCCTCCACCATTTCTATATTATTCTTTGAAACGTCCAAGTATGTCAGTTGTTTCAGACTGCCAAGAAACTGAAGTCAAGAAAACAAGCCCATTAGACAAATGTAATTTATACATTTAAAAATAGTTTTGAATGAAAATGTTTCTATAGTGAGGTGTGTGTGTGTGTACACAACCTTATAATATATATCCGTGTGTGTGTGTGTGTGTGTGTGTGTGTGTGTGTGTGTGTGTGCATGCGTGTGTGCGTGTGTGCGTGTGTGCGCACACATTTATCCAACATTATATTCCTTTTATTCCTGAAACTCTGGACACTGGTTGCACACAATACATACCCCTGGAATATATGTCATTTTATTGCCATCCATCCAAAATTCCTTCAGACCACTCAGTTGTTCAAGCACTTCAGGCTGGAAGAAAAACATATTTCACCATGAGATAACTTAGCAGTACATCGTTCACTTTCAAGGGTTAATGGTGGCATTTTTTGTAAAACTTACCACTTCTGTGAATTCATTACTTCCCAGATCCAGCCTCTCGAGCTGAGTAAGCCTATTCATAGTTCTGAAAGAGGAAGATATCAACGGGTATTTTAAGTCATAACTGAGTTGCATTTCTTGTTCAGTCTTGCATTACCTCCTTATTACTCTTCTCTGCTTCTTCCATTGTTTATTCTTCTTTGGAGCTTCATTGCCTCTACTACTACATTTTACTACTGATTTATTCTTACAGTAGTATTCTTCTACTTGGCTTTTGTTTCACACTCTGTTCATACTTCTATGTGTTCTGTACCTGTTTTGTGATACACGGTTCCCTATGCCCTTTATTCATAGGTTATTGCCTTCCTTACTTCTATGTACACAATATACTTTTACTTTATCCATGAAAAACTAACAATATATCTAAACATATTTTAAAGTGGACCCGTCACCCCAAAAAAAATATTCAAAATCATATTTTATCATTTCTATTTGTCAAGCAAAATGAACATTAATTACACTATATAAATTATTTTAATCTGGTTTCCTTCAGTCTGGGAATTCATAATTATAGCAAGCAGGCAGGAGCCATTTTGTGGACACTGTTATTAAGACAAGCCTTGTATCATCTCAGAATCTTGTTTGTGCACCAGAATGGGGGACGCGATGTCTATCCCCATGTCCTGGCTACACAATTAAATGGTTAAGAGAACTGGGGGAATGTGTGGGGAGCAGTGGCATCTAGGAAGTGCTGAATGGAAAGTGAAAGTAATTGTCTGCTCCACCTCTATGCCTGAGTCATAGAGGAGTGGCAGACAATATTTGATTGACAGCTGAGATTTTTAAATGAGCTTAAAACAACTATGAATGCTTTAATAAAAGGATGCTTTAATTTGAAAAGGACTTTTATTATACAGATTTTTGTGTCTGGGTGAAGGGTCCACTTTAAATTGGATAGTATCCTTCTAAAGCTAGCTACATGTGGTACTTCATTTCTCAACCTGCCAGTGGAATGAAAAAGCAGACTGAACGTGGAGCAGCAGACTGGTGCAAGCCCTCTTCCTTCCAGATCAATTTGACACATACTGATGAGAGGCATCAACAGACCCATTTTTTTTTATATCAAACAGAATTGTAGATTTGTAGAGTCTTAGATAATTATAAATTACAAAGAATTTTTTTTCCCAAAAGCTACATATGGAATTTTAGACAGCACAACTAGAGCTGTAAATGGCACATTTATAGTAGGGACACAACTCCTAGGTTTTCACTTCAACCTTTAAATGAGAACTAAGCCATTCCACTGTATTAAAGGATAAATAACATAAATTTCTTGTATTAAAAAATTAGTTAGTGTAGAATGAAAAAAAATCACAGAGACATATTAAACTTTAAAAATCGCTAAGTCTTATAAGAAATAACTTACCGGAACTCCGCTTGCGCGCCTCTTCAGAAAAGGCAACAAACAATCAAGCGGTGCTCGATTGCTCCTCCCTGGCTATCTCCTGTAAGAAATGCAGGAAGGAGAAATCGAGCACCGTGTGATGGATCGCCTTTTCTGAAGAGGAGCACAAGCAGATTTTTGGTAAGTTATTTCTTAATAAAGCGATTTAAAAGTTTAATATGTCTCTGTTTAATTTTCGTTCTACACAAATTAATGATGTTACTGGTCCTTTTAGCATAATTCATCGTGAAATTTGATAGTGGCGTTGTAAAGTTACCAGTCAATATTGCTACTAACTGTAATTTTGCAATAAAAAAAAAAGCAATGTGGTTCTAAATATTATGCTGTGGCACAAGATCTGTATATGTTGATCAAAATGCCAGATGCTTCCAGTTTATCCAAGGATGCACCCAATCCATAATAATTGTATTTGATCCAGTGGCATAACTACTCCCTGGTGAGCCTTGGTACATGATGGGCACATGGGCCCCCCCCTGTCGGGGCCCTTACCTCTATAAATCCCATGCTGGAGTGTTGATAGCATGTGTGCTGTAAAATTTCCTACTAGATAACCACCTGCCATAACAATTGTCGTGGCTCCAATGGGCCCCAAGGGGGTGGGGCCCTGGTGCAATTGCACCCCTGCACCCCTGGTAGTTACGCCACTGATTTCATCAGATACATACATATACAGTCATCACTGTGTCTCTAAAAAAACTCAAGTTCACCAGTCTTCTAACATTTAAGTAACTTCCTTGAAGAAATGCAAAAATACATTTATAACTCCACTTCTCTAAACAGTTTTGCTATTATATCATTTCACTTACTTTGGTAACATTTTTAGCTGGTTTTCTCTAAGCTCCAAAATTTGAAGTTTTGTTAACCTAAGGAAAAAATAAAACAAACAAAATAACTAAATGTCCCACATCAGTAATGTATAATGTGTACTAAGCTCAGTAAGTGACAGCAGCACAGAGCATGTGAATCAGTGAATCAGCAGAAAAGAAGATGGGGAGCTACTGGGGCATATCTGAAGGCAAAGATCTTCCCTGCTAAAGTGCTGTGGTTGTCTTGGACTGATATAGAGCCCCAAAACATAACTACTTCTTTAGTTACGTTTTAGTTCTGTATGGGTTTACTTGTGGCAAATGCTTCAAAAGAAAACCGTAAGCTAAGCTTTTATTCCATTATATTCCTTTACAACGTTTAATGCTTAATGCTTAATAAATAAATAAATATATGCATTTTGCATGGAAATAACCACTTGGCTTGCAATACCCACAAAGGCCTAAAATATATACACATTCAAACAAATGAACATTTTAAAAGCAAAATAAGGACAACAAATAATCTGCACATTTTAAAGGCAAACAGCTGTCTGAGCTCACAGAGAATGAAGGATCCAAATGGTTGGTATAACACCAGAAGGTGTAATTTAAAATGAACATTATATTTTCAGGTCTTGTTAAAAACGTTGTCAAATGCTTTTGTCTAATGGGGGCTTTTGCATCTATTTACCATAAACAAAATTTTTGAGCTATGTTAAATACAGGTGTATAAACCACTTGGAACTGGATTAGCAAAAAAAAAAAAAAAAAAGTCACAAACAGAGGAAAACAAAAAGCATTTGCACGTTTGAAAGTTAAATAAATGAAGCACCATTTATTAGCATTATCCCTCTTATTTTCTGGTTACCCCATCACTCAAAACTCTACTGTATACAGTTTAGCGAAGAGCTGGTTTGCATTGATTTCTGTTTAATACAAGTTTTGAAACTAATTTCACCAATATATTTTTCACAAATATTAAAATGTTGTAAGGACACAAACAGCACAGCAAATAGAACAGACTCTAGCCTGAACATATCTATATATGCACAGAAACAAATAATATAAATATGATGTACTCTTACCTGCCAAAATTTGCTGGCAAGAAGTCAAGGAAAGCGTCATTTAGGTATAACTGAGTAAGGTTCAACAGCTGGGAAAATCCATCTGGGAGTCTACAGAGAAAAATAAATAAAATGAGTAGGAAATAAGCAGCAAAACAGGAATTATTTTGGGACACTATCTCTAATGAAGATTAACGAATAGATTCCAAATTATATTGGCAACGTTATTAACAGAGGAAATAAATCTGCCACATCAACAACTCCAGATAATTAATACAGCATTGCTTCATGGTTCATCAAAACAGTTTAATCAATGAGCTTCCCTTGCAGACTTGTTCAAGTCAAATCAGGATAATATCAGGATAATATAGGGAACTGGAAAAAATATTTGATCATCCTTTTAGCTGAACTAAACAATCAAGGGTGGAAAACCATATGGTTGGATGGCCAGCCATATATACTACTAGCTGAGAGATTGGATGCTACATACTTAAGGTGTTCTACAGTATGCGGATTCCAAAATAAATTACTTTATAGATTTAAAATGTAATTTTGTAACTGAATTCTGCAGATGATGTAACCCCTATACGCCTTGGCAGAACATTGGAAATTTTAGAATTCCTCTCCTACACATTCCCTGTGGGGACAGCACTGAGGGAGTGACGCAGATTAAGTCACAACATCAGTGAATTAATGGCTACAACTCCAGCTGCAAACACAGAGGAGGCGTTTAGAGGCAGTAACTGAAAATACAAAATGTTATGGTGAGTGCAATTTATTTATGTGTTTAAACTGCTACCTTAGATAAAGGCATAGTAAAAGGGAGAGACACGACTATGGTACTGGACTGGTCCAATCTGTATATGTACAAAATAATTTAACATTTCAACTGTTTTGTTCTTCTCTGCCAATAAAGCTGCCAATTTTATAAGTATGGATAGATCGGTCTATGAAGATTCTCATTTATCCAGGTCATAATATATACAATATCTTGTAGAACTGAAGAAGTCACCAGGATGAGTGTTGAAACATTTTCAAAGTAAAAAAAAACTCTAAATGTCCAGTTGCCTTTGACTTAATTCTACTAGATAGAGATGAAAAACACAACCACATCCTCATGATGAATGAAGCATAAATTATGCAAAAAGGTAGCTGAAAAATACTACTAAAAATTTAGAGTTGTCCAAAGTAATTGCAAAGACTACACTATATACTGTTGATTTTTAGCAGTATCCTTTTTAATGCAATAATACTCAGTATCAAAATGAGCAGACTGTAAAATATATTGGCTTAAAAAAAAAAAAAGGGGGGGACAAATATGAAGCACCTGGAGGACGAAAGCTCTACAATCTTTCACCACCTGGTGTTTATTACCAGGGCTGCCTATACTAGGATGTTAAAAAGCATTAATTTCCTAAAAGTTCCTTGGTGGCTTTAGCGGATCCATTAGCCCAGTCAGTATAACACTACTCCATGGTCTGGCTCCTCTGATTACTCTTCTGAGACTAACTGTAAGAGCTTTATCAATATTTTATCATAACTGCTCTCAAGTGCCCAGTACTTGGGTAGAGTTTAATACTAAAGAAGTTGTTTACATTAAGACACAGTGTCCACAAATTATTCTTTAGTGTAACACCAGAGTAACCACAAGTTTTTTTTTTTTGTGTGCAAAGTTTTCCTACAAAGGATACCTAAAGAAAAGAGCCTATCAAAGTAATAAAAGATACAAATGTTAATGCCAGCTTTTAGTTTTTGTATGAGAAATTGATCATTTGGCAAACAATCTATAGAATTTAAAAAGTTCTGATTTATCATTTCAAGTTATACATTTTTTATCAATCTAACTTTTCTTGTGCAAATGATCAAGCTGTTGTGTTGTGATAAGAAAACAAATGCAATGGACCTTGCATCCTTAACTGTTACAGGAGAGGGAAAGGACTATTTACTTGGGGCTGCCAAAAGTTAGGTACCCCGAAGTGATTGTACACACTTACCTGAAACCCTGGGCCAGTGCGTCTATGAGAAGAAAACTGCACAGGTCCTGGGGGTCTTCCAGTAGGCACTACGGAACAATCGGCGTCCTTCTTCTTTCTTCAATTTTACCAGGATGCAGTACAACAAAATAGCCAAATTCTTTGTTCGGCTTTTCACACCACTGCACATGCGCTCTCGCGTGAAGAAACAAGAAGAAACCGATTGCCAGCGGTGCCTAACTTTTGGCTTTAATTCTCCTATAAAGAAACTGCCTTCCCGACAGCTACAATGAAAACGGGATAGCACACAAGGCGCTTTGTTTTCCGAAGTTGCCCAAAGTTTCCTTGTGATGAAACTTCAGAGGACTTCGAAAAATGAAGCGCTGTGTGTGCTAACCTGCTAGCGTTTGGAGAGGAAACTTTGTGCGACTTCAGAAAACGAAGCGCCGCGTGTGCTATCCCGCTGACTATGTTTCATTGTAGCCAGTGGAAATGCAGAGAAAGTCAGTTAGGGGAGATTGTCGCCGGTGACTAAATCTCCCCAAATCTGCCCGTATGCCCTTACCATTAATGGAATGACAGTATAATGTAGTGTTTCCCTGCACTGGTAAAACTGCTGTGTTTGCTTCAGATACTCTACTATAGTTTATATAAACTGCTGTGTAGCCATGGGTACAGGATATATAGCAGTTAGAAGATAAGTTTTGAAGAATCACAATGTATACTACAGAGCTTATCTGCTGTGTATACTGTGCCTTTTTTTCTTTTTCAGCTTTGAGTGGCTGCCCCCATGACTACACAGCAGCTAATTTATATAAACTATAGTAGAGTTTCTCAGGCAAACAAACCAGTTTTACCAGTGCAGGGCAACACATGTATTTGTTGGTGTTACTGTTCCTTTAAGACTGACTAAACTTCCCAGGACTTGAAGCAGACAGAGAAGTGTGTAGCAGGAAGTAGGCAAGCAAAGAAGTAGAATATATAAAACTTTTGTAAAAATAGGATTTGCTTTCATTTTAAAATGTACTCTTCTTCATTAAACCAATAAACACACTTACTTTGAAATGGGGTTGACGCTTGCCTCCACGATGGTCAATACTTTACAGTTCTTTATGTTTTCTGGAAACTCCTGTATACCTGCAAATAAATAAACGTGGTGTTCGTAAAGCAGGCCACAGACATGCCGATACAATTGTATAAAATTAAGTTTTGTGCGATTTTTGGACCAAGTATAGGCTTCTTATAATTGTACTGACTTTTTCACACCATGGTGATTGGATGCTTAGTCGATCGATGGGTTGGATAATGATGCCATCTTTGCGTGTACTGATGGATAATGATGCCATCTGTGTGTACTGATGGATAATGATGCCATCTTTGTGTGTACTGATGGATAATGATGCCATCTTTGTGTGTACTGATGGATAATTATGCCATCTTTGCGTGTACTGATGGATAATGATGCCATCTTTGCGTGTACTGATGGATAATGATGCCATCTTTGCGTGTACTGATGGATAATGATGCCATCTTTGCATGTACTGATGGATAATGATGCCATCTTTGCATGTACTGATGGATAATGATGCCATCTTTGTGTGTACTGATGGATAATGATGCCATCTTTGCATGTACTGATGGATAATGATGCCATCTTTGCGTGTATTGAGTGACCATCACTACTGTTTCCGGGACTTATCTTTCATATGATCTTTGTTGCAGAATTAATGGCTAGAACATTGTCTGATTTGTAATTTTTTTCCTATTTTTTTTTCCTACAACGGTTAGCTTTGCAATCTGTACAATATAATACAATCTGAAAGCGTATGGCTAGCTTAAATGTAATTATAATTATTGTACAATGCAGACACATACACAGAGCCACACTGGGCCCCTAGTCTGGCAACATAAACTGATATTCTATTTACCATATGGCAATAAAATGCACCATGTATTTAGCTCAGTATTTGCGGAGAGAACACGATGACTCCATGCATGCCTAGTTATGCCGCAATGTAAAAGAATGTTTGATTCGCATGTGCCCCAGCTGAGCTTACATTCTAATTTTCCAAACACATGGTAACCACAACCAAGGGTTAAAGGGCACCTATTGGGGTAAAATGATACCCCCAACCAAAAGTGCGGGCTAATAGAGCCCGCACTTTTGGTTGGGGGTATCATTTTACCCCAATAGGTGTCCTTTAATGACATGGGGTTTGGATTGTGAAGAGGAAGCCTTCAAAGGCCATCACAAACATGAGTACTGCACTGGCTGGAAGCGAACTAGGCAACTATCACTGGTCTGTAGCTGCTGTAAAGGTGGCCATACACGGAGAGATCCGCTCGTTTGGTTGCCAAACAAGGTATCGGACTGATCCAATCGTGGGCCCTAGGGACCAACAATTGTATCAGAACGAAGTGTTAACTGGCAGTTGGATTGCGGGACCGCATCAACCAACAGATGCGGACGTGAGCTGACAGGATTTTTTGCCCAGTCCGATCGACATCTGCCAAATTTAGCCAGATATCGATCAGGGAAGCCCGGAGGGCTCCATACACGGGCCAACTTGGTCTGTCGGCAGCTTTTATCTGCCTGTGCATGGCCACCTTAAGCAGAAATATTTGCAATACATTTTCATATCAAGCTCATTTACACGTTCCACAAAACACTGTACAAGGCACAGAGCAACAACATTTAATGCTGCTGAAAGCAAAATATAAACAGTGAATAAGCTGCTCTGTTGCAAGGAACCAAATAAGGATATGTTTAAAGGTCCTACTGCCCTTGGCTGTGGGTCCATTATGCCATCACACTGCTTCAGTTTTATAGGTGTGCTCCGATGGCACAATAGAACACTGCTCTGTCATCTACCTTTCCTTTTAGCTGGATGATTTACAGTAGCAAAGAAAAAGGCCGTCTCATGAAGGTAGCAGGATAGATTTGCTGCAGCCTCAAAAATGGAACTGTAATCCATTCGTATAAATATCAATTGCTGATGCAAAAATGTGTCTTCTAGACAACATGGGAAGCCATTATCATTGGGGGTAAATCTTACAAAAGGATACAAACTGGAATACAACCTGTAGGAAGCTAAGAATGAGTCAGGGAGGAGTAACAAACAATGTATACACAAGAACAGCTTTACAGAGTGAGAGAAGAGGATAAAACCGAGACCAAGGTTGAATTATGATATACACGTAAAGGGAATATCAACCCAACAAATAATGTTTTGCCTATAATAAAAGAAAACATATTTCTAAGCAACTTTGCAATATACACTCAGTATGGTTTTTAGGTTAATTGTATATGCTTTGCTATTAAAAGCAGCATCTGTCCCTTTCTATTCTCTGCGCGAGGTCCAAGACTGTTGATGCAATGTAAGACAAGGCAACTGATTAACAGACCGGTCTTTGCTGGGGAACTTTGCAACATTGTTTAAAAAGTAACAATCAGAAGAGAAGGTGGCCAAACACGGCCGATAAAAGCTGCCGACAGCGTATCGGGCCGTGCAGCCTCCGACAGGCTTCCCCGATAGATATCCGCCCGAAAGTCGGGCAGATGTCGATCGGGCAGGATTAATCATCCCGCCGGATCGCTGTCGTATCTGTACGTTGATGCGGTCCTGCGATCCAACCGCCTGTATCTGCGTCGGATCAGCCCGATATCGCCCACCTCAAGGTGGGCATATCAGGGAAGAGATCCGCTCATTTGGCAACATCGCCAACAGAGCAGATCTCACCGTGTATGGCCACCATTAGTCAAATGTTGCCTTCAACTTTTCAGCTGGTTCTTTCCAGCTTGCAAATGGGGGTCACCGACCCCATCTAAAAAGAAATGCGCTTTAATACACATCTTTCTTTTCAGCCCCTCTTCTATTCATATTCCAGTCTATTTATTTAACTCAGTGCATGGTTGCTAGGGTAATTTTGACCCTAGCAACCAGACTACTGAAATTGCAAACTGGAGAGATGCTGAAATGTGAATTTCCCCCTTTATTGTCTGCGGCAGATAGCAGTGCCAGCAGGCATAAAGGGTTAACATAAATAACTGCAGTACCATTGCTAGCTATGGGCAACCAAGTCTCTTCCCAGCATATCCGTTCTCCCTTTAGGAGATGAATTTCTGATGTAGGGCATTGCTATTTCCTGAAGACAAGAAGCCCAAGGGGCTTGGGGGAAAGAAAAAAAAGAGAGACCTTCAGACGTATGGATTGAGCATATGTGACTGCTTCCTTTTTATATATTGACCCAAATGAAACTAGAACTATGTCACTTTTCATCTAAAGGTTTATGTATAGAGAGAAAGCTGTGAGCAGCATGAGAATGGAAGTGGCACATATCCATCAAATGATTCCACTAAAACGACTTTGAATCAAGCAACCATTTCTGAAAAGAGTGATAACATTGCTGTCATCTATTCGGTAGCTTCCAGCTGCAGCACACGCTGCCTCCAAGCTTTACCCTGTGACAGATGTAAGAGCCGGAGAAATAGATAATGAGCATCATGCAGTAAAGCCACTTATGAATATGATTGTAATGTCCCAGTCGTAAAGGGCAAGTAAAGGCAAACATTTAAAATCCCATTTTTACTTTAATGAAAAAGAAATCTATCTCCAATATACTTTAATTAGAAAATGTGCACCATTTTTTAAAGAAACCTAGCAGTGAAATTCTCCCTACATTTACTGTGGATAGGAATTGTCAGATAGTCCCTAACTGCTGTGCAGGAAAACAATCATACTTATGAACAGCAGGGGGGTGCCCCCACTTTACTTCCCAGCCGTGCAGCTGTGTTTCCCTGTAAAGCATTCGGCGACTTTGCAGAGATATGTATTGGATTTTATTTTTGAGTTTACATCCCCTTTACGGTTTAATCTTGTTGCAGGGACAAAGATCATGTCAGATTTAAACAGATAAACTGGGTTTCTATTTTGAGGATTATTTTGCTGCAGCCACTGGTTCTGCAGAGTTGGAGAAAGTTTGTATTAAACAATACAAAAACTATAAAATCCACATTAGATTACATGACAACACAGGACCCAGTGCAGTCTGTATATTCTGATTATTAATCAGTCTTGTTGTATCGGCTTCTGGCAGATATTATTTGACTTGTGCTGTTTTGATCATTTATGATGATGCCTAAGCTTAACCAAGATCACACTGAGCATGTGCACAGTCTTGGTCTTGCAAAGATGTATAACAAAGTTACAAGATGACAGTCCCCCTGAGGCCAACTTTGAAAGCATAAATCATTTGTTTGATTAGGCTTGTGGTGCAGTAAGTTCATGTTTATGTTTAGCATACAAAATACAGCATTTCTAGCCTTATTCTGTTTTTGACTTTTCTTGTCCTTTAAATAGGATTGGGACAAAATACAATAATAAAATATACATGGCAAAAACTTCTGCAACAGAAATTTGAGTTGCATATATGCCAGGGAAACAGTTTTCTTTTTTTTTTTTTCTTTTTTTTTTTTACAAGTGGAAACTTGGAGCTCTGTATGGAATAACCCGATACAGGTATGGGACCTGTTATCCAGAATGCTGGGGACCTGGGTTTTTATAGATATCAGAATTTGGATCTGCATATCTTAAAGGGGTTGTTCACCTTCAAACAACTAGTTGTTTTCAGATAGACCAGCAGAAATAACGACTTTTTCCAATTACTTTCTATTTTCTGTGTGACCTTCTAAAACAGCTCTGGGAAGTGGGTTCACCGACCCTGCAAACAGTTCTAAGTTGATACATTTCTTATCTTTGTCCCTGCTGAGCAGAATCTCTGGATTTCATTACAAACAGCTGTTAGAATTGATACGATAGTTGCTAATACTCCAGAGATGCTGCTGAGAAATGGATCAACTAAATGTTGCAAAATTGTAACAGTTTAGATTCTGCACAAGCAGATAGAGCTGCCAAAATGGGTCTTTTAGATCAATTTGACAGCTTAGCTGCCCATGTATCGAGGCTTCCAACGGGTCTCCTGATCGATATCTGGCCATGATATTGATTGGGAAGGTAGGATTTTTTTCCAAACCGACCTGTCTGAGCTCGTTGCCCTCGTCGTAATCCGTCATATTACCCCTGATATTGCCCAGTCGGTAGTGGCACATCGTGGAAAAATCCGCTCATTTGCCAATGTCGCCAAACAAGCAGATCTTAAAGTCTATGGCCAGCTTTACTGAGCTGCCAGACTCAAACACCAGAGACACCAACATTCAACTTTAAACTTAGATTTTGGGAAAACAGTAAAAAATAAATAATGGAAAGTAATTGAAAAAAGTCTTTATTTCTGGGGAACAATCTGAAAACAACTGAACTGGGAAAAATGTTTGGAAGGTGAACAACCCCTGGGGTGGGTTTTTTTATTACAGATTTTTTTCTCCTTTAAACATTTGAATTATCTGGATAAATCTCGTCTATAGCTACAGCCTTCCTGTAATTCGGAAATTTCAGGATAACATTTCCGGAAAAGGGATCCGATCCGTGTACCAGGAAACAAAATCTAGAGCTCCACTCTGTAACACAAACATCAGCACTACAGGTTGTGGCAAGTATTTGATTTACTACCAGCAGCCCCTCTCTTTATTTATTGTTGTAGGCCTAACTTTTGTTTTTCTTTTACTTTGCCAAGGTTTCATGGAGAATAAAAGTGTTGCTATTATTGTTACTAACCTTTGTTTATATAGAGCTGACAAATGTTTGCAATACTTCACAGAGATTTTCCCTAACACAAACAAAACACACATTTACTAAATTCACATGAAGGTTTCGAAGTTCGATCGAATTTTCAAAAAGTTTCAAATTCTATTGTTTTTGAACACCACTTCGACCAGTGAATTTTGAAAATTCGATTGAATCGAATGATTCATATAAAAATCTATTTGATTATTCGACAGTTGAAGTACTTTCCCTTTAAATTTTTATTCGACTGCCTAGTTCGCCAGTTTCAACCTACCGAATTGGATTTCAAACATTTTTTATCGATCGAATTTTTATATTCGATCGTTCGACCAAGTGAATTGTGGTAAAAATCCTTCAAATTCGAATTTGGAGAATTTTTATTCCCTAACTATTCCCATGGTCAAATTCGAGGGTTTTTTAACCCTCGAATTTGACCCTTAGTAAATCTAACCCTAAGGGTTGGTTTCACCAGGAGCCAATGAACAGGTCTTTATGTTTTGGAATGTGAGAGCAGAGTGCTCAGAAGAAAGGTCCTTATCGCCACTAAGCTTATAGCTAGGAAGGAAGTCTTCTCAGCAATAATCATAGTGACAATTAGGGTTGCCACCTTTTCTGTTCTGGGAAACCAGACAGGGGGTAGGACGAATGAGGTCGCGGGGGTGGATTGGTGATATAGAGGGTGAGGTTGGTGATGTCAGGGGAGGGGCTGATGATGTCAGGCGTGGGCTCTTGACGTTGGTGGCAGGCTGTTGATGTCGGGAGCAGGCTGACGTCAGGGGCGGGACTGATGAAGTGGTGATCGACTGGTTGATTGCCATGTCATTAACTTCAATGTCCTATCCAGCAGATTTCCTAATTTGGAAATCCAGACAGGAAGGTACCAGGCTGTCCACGTGAAATCCGGACCGGTTGAAGCCCTAGTGACGATACCCCATTCAAAAGCCACAACATGAAAGCTGGTTATTGGGATTAGCACATGACCTGTGTCCATGGCTCTGGCAAAGATATTTAAAGGAACAGTAACATCAAAAAAAGAAAGTGTTTTAATTAAAGAAAATATCATGTAATGTTGCCCTGCAATGGTAAAACAGACGTGTTTGCTTCAGAAACACTATTATAGTTCATATAAACAAGCTGCTGTGTAGCAATGGCAGAAATTGAAAAAAGGCTATATGGCACAGGTTAAATAGTGGATAACAGATAACATCATTATGTTCTACAGAGCTTATCTGCTGTGTAACCTGAGCATTTTCTCCTTTGAATGGCTGCCCCCATTGCTACACAGCAGCTTATTTATATAAACAATAGTAGTGTTTCTGAAGCAAACACATCAGTTTTATTAGTGCTGGGCAACACTGCATTATATTTTTATAGCTTTAAAACAATTTCATTTTTTTACTGTTCCTTTAAGTTATGAAAACCACACTTACTGAGGACAGAACAGTGCCATCCGGCTTATGCCTCCAAATAGAATTTACATGAGACGCCAAGACATATCAGTGTCATCAAAAAGAAGACGGGAGAGACAGAACATCAGAACCATCATGTTGGGCCATCAATGGAATTTAGAGGAAATATTTCTGGTTAGTAGACTGCTTTGTCCTACATTTATCTGCTAATGTGAAAGAAATAATGCTTCCCAAATCAGCAGCCCAGGTGTCAAGCAAAAACCTCTTTGATATGAACGTAATAAACACAAAGTGACATTATATTAAAACAACAAACAAGAGAAATCTTCCAAAAGATTTTCTGATTTCCATTATGAAGTAGCATGCAAACAATACACAGCACATTACAATTCCAGATACATAGCTCCGGCATTTTCCAACATGCCAAGTACCTTAGAAAAGTAGAGTAGATATCAAAAATCAGAATTTCCCTTGTAAGACAGTGGCAAATATAGGTATTGGACCTGTTATCCAGAATGCTCGGGGGGGGGGGGGTTCCAGATAACAGATCTTTCTGTACTTTGGATCTTCATAACTCAAGTCTACTGGAAAATCGTGTAAACATTAAATGAACCCAATGGGCTGGTATTGCTTCCAGTTGGGACTAATTACATCTTAGTTGGGATCAAATACAAGCTACTGTTTTATGATTACAGAGAAAAAGGAAATCATTTTTATAAAAAAAAAAATTCATTATTTGGATAAAATGGAGTCTATTGGAGACGACCTTTCTGGATAATAGGTTTCCGGGTAACTGATCTCATACCACTCTTCTATAATCAGAAGCAGGACAGTTATAAGGCTCAAAGAAATGGGTTCTCTGTGGTATGAACCCAGTGCATGAAGTTTGTACACACATGTAACCCATCACTCACAATTATGGACTTTGAAAAATTTAATTCATGGAAAACTCAGTTTAACATAAATGGGGGAAATGGCACATTCTGCAACTACAGCAGCTTGCAGCATATTGGGAAAGAATTCCATTAACTAGTGAAAGAACTTACCATTCTTGCTGACATCTAGTTCCCTGAGATTAATGAGATTTGCTATAGATGCTGGCAATATTGTTAGGTCATTGTCTGGCAAACTCAGCTTATGCAGAGACTGGCAGTTGAATAGTTGCTGTGTGGGAAAACAAGAAAAGCATTCATCAGTTTCTATTTTTTACTTCATTTGTGCTGAGAAGTAACAATATCCATGGGAATAATGGATTTCTATACAGAGATTATACATCAGTCCCTTAACCAGTGACAGTTTCTTCATTTACGATCAACAGGATCGTTCAGATTTAACATTATTATAGTCTACTATATGTTCTGTTCCAGTGATAGGTGGGCAGATTCGGGGGGATTTTGTCGCCCGGCGATTAATCGCCTCTTCTTCATGGTCACAATCCCCGAACTGCCTTCCTCCTGCTAAAATGCACTCACGGCACTTCGATTTCCGAAGTCGCCCGAAGTTGCCTCACGAGGAAACTTTCTGAAATTGAAGTGCTGCGAGTGCCATTGCACTGGTGTTTTGCCATTATAGTGGGCGGAAGGCAGGGAGGGAAATCACATGACTTTTTTTGTCACAAAACATGGAAGTAAAAAAAGGTTTCACACCCCTTATTTGCATATGCAAATTAGGGTTCAGATTCGGTATTCGTCTGAATCTTTCGCAAAGTGTTTGGGTGTTTGGCCAAAACCAAAATAGTGGATTTGGTGCATTCTCATTATAAAATAATGAATTTTTGGTGTTACTGTTCCATTAAGGGATTACAATCAATGATTGTGAAACGCGTTGGGATAAGTGACACTGTGGTTGTGAAACGCACTGGGATAAGCGACACTGTAACAGCCAACATACTGATAATTAAGAGGGAATGCACCTCCACAAACATATTTTATATAGTACATGACTGATATTTTAAATAGCTTTTTTTACATTTTAAAATTGAATTTGTTTCCTCTCCCTGCCCTGGTTTATCTGTACAGACATGGGACCTGTTATCCAGAATGCTCGGGATAACAGATCTTTCTATAATTTTGATACCTTAAGTCTACTAGAAAATCAATTAAACATTAAATAAACCCAATAATCAATTAACTGTATCTTAGTTTGGATCAAGTACAAGGTACTGTTTTATTATTACAGAGAAAAAGGAAATCATTTTTCAAAATTTGGATTATTTTGGACAAAATTGAGTCTATGGGAGACAGCATTCAGATAATTTGGAAATTCAGGATTACAGATTTCCTGATAAAGGATCTCATACAAGTACCAGGAAACAAAACCTCGAGCTCCACTCTGTAACATAAACATCAGCACTGCAGGTTGTCTATGGCAAGTACTTGATTTACTACCAGCAGCCCCTCTCTCTTTATTTATTATTGTAGGCCTAACTTTTGTTTTTCTTTACTTTGCCAAGGTTTCATGGAGAATAAAAGTTTTGCTATTAGGGTAGGGGCAGACAGGGAGATTCGGGGAGATTTTGTCGCCTGGCGTTTTTAGCAGGCGACAATCTCCCCGAATTTCCTTCTCCCTGTCTGCCGATCGTAAAGGCACAAAGCGCCAGCGTCTGTGCAGACGCGGCGCGGCGATTTCCGGAATCGCCCGAAGTTTCCTCACGAGGTATCTTCGGGCGATTCCGGAAATCGCCGCGCCGCATATGCACAGGCGCTGGCGCTTTGTGCCTTTACGATCGGCAGACAGGGAGAAGGAAATTCGGGGAGATTGTCGCCAGCTAAAAACGCCAGGCGACAAAATCTCCCCGAATCTCCCTGTCTGTCCCTACCCTTATGGGAGAAGGCCTTTATTACTCACACCTTGAAGTTACACATACACATACTAACAACTTTGATCCCGATAAATATTCAAGTACTTAAGATAATGGTAAGATTGTGGAAGGGCAATTTTTGAAAATCTATCCTGCCAATACACCATATAGCAGGGGTCCCCAACCTTTTTTGGCCGGGGACCTGTGTTAAGGCAACAATTTTTACAAGGACCGGGGGGTGGCGAGGTGGGGGTCGGCGTCCAATTTGGGTACACCAGCGTCCAATTCAGGCATGTCTGTGTCCAAATCGGCTGCATTGGTGTACAATTCGACATCTAACTCAATGCGCCTCGTTAATTGCGGGCTAGACTCGGCGGTCCAGTCCAGGACTGTCCGTGGTCCGGTTGTTGGGGACTACTGCCACATAGGTTAGTGTATGGTGCAGCCCCGTGTGCCACTAAAGATGGCCATAGACAGGGAGATCCACTCTTTTGGCGATATCACCAAACAAGCGGATCTCTCCCCAATATGCCCACATTGAGGTGGGTGATGTTCCGCTGATCCGATTGTGGGCCCTAGATCAGAATGGAGGAGATATGGCGGTCGGATCGCGGGACCGCATACACGCAGAGATGCGCCCGCAATCCAACTGGGTTTCTTAACCTGCCCGGACGAAGAGGAGATACAGAGGTCGGATCACGGGACCACATACTGTACACTCAGAGATGCGCCCACGATCTGACTGGGTTTTTTAACCTGCCCCCGATATCGATCAGGGAAACCCATCGGATGGCTCCACACCCGCGCCAATAAGCTGCCGACTCAGTCTGTCGGCAGCTTTAATCGGCATGTGTTTGGGGGCCTTAACCAAATAGCCAGATTCAAATATTAGCTCTGAGTACAGCAGTTAATCCTTAAGGTGGCCATACACATTGAGGTGAGCAATATTGGATATAATGCATCCGATATAGGCAGTTGGATCGTGGGACCACATTCACGCACAGAATGGGATTTTTAATCGAGATCTGGCCAACTTTCGCCCAGATATTGATCGGGGAAGCTTGTTGGATGGCCCCACACATGGGCCAATAAGCTGCCAACCCAGTCTGTCAGCAGCTTTTATCGGCCTGTGAATGGGGGCCTTAAACCTCAACTTGGTGACAGGGAAAACAAGTGCACAGTTGCAAGTGCACAATGCTTTTTAAAGATACAGTATAAAAAAAGGTAGTGGGTCTCTTTCTTCTAAAATCTTCATTGGACTATCATTGTTGATCACAATGTTCATTTACTGTACCTACAAAAATCAATAAAAAATCTGAAATGTAACAAAAAAGGCAATGGGTATGACCTAGGATTGGGTATCTTTTGACAAGATCATAATCCAAAAATGAACAAAATAATCAATGTCTCGCTTGATTGAGAGAGTGAAACACCAACGCAATTCTGAATTATACAAGTTTTGACTGGCCCAGATAGGACATGACATGTAGATATATATTTTTTTGTTTTTGTTTAAAGGTACATCTTAAAAATACACGTGAAAGAAAACAAGACATACTTATATATCTACTAATTTTAATGTATACTAATGACCAATGCAGAATAACAGAGAGCAGGGATGTCACTGAACAAAAACTGTTTGATCGTCTGAATAAACAGAGTTTATCAAACATTGGCTTTGTAGCCACAGTAACATGGCCATCTGCCCACTCTTCTGTAAGCATACTATGAAAAATTCCTCAACTCCTCCAAAGTACAAGCAAAAGCATTGCTATATTACACAAGGTGCCATAATGCATCACCATATTCCAGTTTAGATTGTACCATTCTGCATCACTACAAATCACTGGAAGGATTTTGGTTGAAACCTTGAAGCTCAAAGTTCTCTGTCAAGAACCTAATGGAGAAGGGGATTCTCAGGATGCAGAATTTTACCTACAAACTTCACTGCAGGATATGCAGCTTATTAGGGAAGAAAATTATATTCAGAATTTCAGACAAAGTATCAGTTTAATCTAGAACATTTATCAGCTGTTAACTAACAATGAACATTCATCAAAACACACATAATCACATTAAAGGAACAGTAACAAAAAAATAAATAAAAGTGTTTAATGGAATGACAATATAACAGTGTTGCCCTGCCCTGGTAAAACGGCACTTTGCTTTTTTTAGAACTGCATTTAAATTTTATAAAAGATGAACTGGTCTTACAAATTGTGCATGAGGGTGTGCAGAAATACATAGCAGCCTGGAATTACTGGTACTTCCCCAGCTTTTTTAGTGGCTTGAGATTTTAATGCCACATGCTAGAATTTAGAGTCCTGCAGCAGGTCGGGTACCCGCAGATTACCCACAAAAAACATACAAAATTTATACCAATGGAGAGCAATGGCACTTGGCAGAAGTAACATAAAGAATATCACAAAGCTCAAAACTTCTCGAATTGTGGTTAGCCTCTTCTTATTACTGTCAATAGTAAGCAGGTGGCTTGTAGCACAATTGAGCAAAAAGAAAAATAGGTACCTGTATAGTCTAGTCTCTAGAATTCAAATTACTCCAAAGTTGGGATACAATTAGGAACCTATTTTTAGTTGTACAGCCGATTTCCAGGTTTAGATGTTAAAAAAAAATGTGTATTAATCAGTACTGGCGTTAAAGGAGAAGGAAAGCTGTCAAAGCAGTTTATTGCCAATAGATTAGCCACAATAGTGTAAGCTAGAAGACTATATTTTATCCTGCAGAATAGTTTACCATACCTGAGTAAACAGCTCTAGAAACTCTGTTTATTTAGGATAGCAGCTGCCATATTAGCTTGTTGTGACTTCCTGCCTGAGCCTCTCCCTACTCACTCATAGCTCTAGAGTAATATTACAGCAGGGAGTGGGGAAGAGAGGAACATACTGAGCATGCTCAAGCCCAAGTTCTGGAGGTGTAAGCTGAAAACAGAAAGTCTGATACAGAAGCCCATGTGACACAATAGAAGGAATTAAATGTTGTGTTTCTGTTGGCAGAGGACTCAGAGCAGCATTTCTTTGAGGGTTTACTGGTGTATTTTTATAGACCTTTATGATAAGGATTACTTAAATTTCCTTCTCCTTTAAGGAGAGTTCTGAAAAGCAGAAATATTATTTAAACTAGACTTGCATGATGAGATGCCCTTTCAGATCATAGTTCCTACTGCTTTAATAACTTGCTACTTACAGCTTAGGAAAGAATTGTCACTGGCAGGAAATTATTCTGCCAAGAGTAAAGTAACAGGAAAGGAACAGCTTACAGTACTTAATATAAACCACTGACTGACAGGCATCTACTGCAGGATATTAGCAGTCACAACCATAATGACAGCAACACGTTGCACATTTTTTGTTAAGCTCTGCACCAGCTCTGTTCCCAATAGCGTAACTTGTAATCAAGCATTGCATTCAGTTAAGAAAAGACTTATACATGGGACAAGAAGCTTTATGTGTCCAACAACTAAATCGTGTAAACTCTAGATCACATGCACTTGTTTAACTAGAAGTTACTGGTCCCCACAGTAAAATAGATTAGGGCCTACCTAAATTAAATAAAAGTTTTCTGAAACATAAACTCCTTATCAGTGATTCAATCAAAGGTTACAGGGTCTTCCTCTATAGTTACACCCCCCGGAAAACAAGAAAATGGCAATGTGGTTAAAGGTGAATTTAAGCCTAACTGAAGTAGTAGCTAGAAATGCTGTACATTATGTTTTGTGCTTGTGTACCAGCCCAAGGCAACCACAACCCTTTAGCAGTAAAGATCTGTGTCTCCCCAGTAGATGCCCCAGTAGCTCCCCATCTTCTTTTCTGATTCTGATTCACTGATTCACATGCTCTGTGCTGCTGTCACTTACTGAGCTTAGGGACCCACTCACAATATACAGTACACATAGAATAGAAATATAGTCACAATATAAGGCTGATTAGTCATTAATACAGATAATTACTACATGGCAGCACAGAAACCAGTGCAACTAGCATCAGAATTTAATAATCAGCCCTGTAGCATCAGCTTATATTACAGGCAAACCACATTTTCTGCTGATCATTAGTGACGACCCCTAAGCTTAGCTTCTCAACAGCTGCTCAGAGCCCACTGAGCATGTGAGTGTCACAGACACTTTCCAAGATGGTGACCCCCTGTGACAAGTTTAAAGTCCTGGATAATTGCTGCTATTGACAAGCTGAAACTATAGGCTGGTGCAATAAGTTCAGTATATAAAATATGCCATTTTTAGCAACTTTAATTTTTAGGGTTTAGTTCTCCTTTAAGGTGTTTGAAACGAAGTGTGTCTCTGATGGTGCATGTATTATTATAAATCTTCACTGCATTTTAGAGCTTCTTTACAAAGGGCAGTGGCACAACTATAGAGGAGGCAGACCCTGCAGTCGCAGGGGGGCCCGGGCCAAGGGGTCTACTTTCTCTTCAGTTACATTGAACACCCCCTCCACAACCATTATCGTCCCTTTTGCCCTGCAAATATTTTTTTTGCAGGGGGTTGGCACCCTGTAGTTACGCTGCTGATGGCATATATGTGTGTGTGTGTGTAACGTTGTTAAGTCCCAAAACTTGGCACAAAGCACCTAGATATTTTCCCAAAAAAAATGTCCTCTGCCTACCACAATCTTACCTTCAGCCAAAACTCCTCTCAACTTACTGTTGTCCTGATCAATAGGGCTATGCATATGAACCATTGTCTGATCAGCTGCAGTACTGGACATTCTGGCCTATGTAAAACCCCCTTTACAGAACCCTTCATTGTGCAATAATGGTTGTGAGGCACAGCTGGAGCCCTGTACTTCAAGAAATTCAATTTTAAATAAATATGTCATGCATAGCAATTAGGACTACTATTAAAATACAGGTCACAGAAAAAAGACAAGCAAATAACGATTCACATCACAAATTAAAGCCTGACCTGCAGTTCAAGGATAGTCGTTTTTTTCCTGGAAACTTATGATTAGCTGATGTTCAGATAGTTGAGCAATATCAAGGGCCAGATAAGAAGGTCATCTCATCTCTACAAACGGATTTTCCAAATTGTGGCTGAATAGGACGTTTGCTTTTAAACGATTACATTGTTTTATTCTCATTCACAAACATAGCTGTATGTCAATAATCTTTTATGGGATGGTGTTCCTGCTCCTTAATAAACGGTATTGATAATTGTGGATGTACAAACTATATCCTTCTAGATGTTATAAACACGTGGAAGGTGTATATTTCCTACCATAGGCCTCAATGCTCTATACATATATATATATATATATATATATATATATATATATATATAGCTTCAAGAAACCAGCACTCCCATAAAATCTTCAATGCTTTATTAGCTTTTCATAAATACCCGACGTTTCGGTCCTCATTATTTATGAAAAGCTAATAAAGCATTGAAGATTTTATGGGAGTGCTGGTTTCTTGAAGCCATATATACAAATACGTTTTTACCGTGCACCCCGAGATTACAATTGGATAAGCTGCAACAGCAACTGCTTTGGAGTGCTGACACTCACTGGACTTAATATATATATATATATATATATAATCACACCATAATTAGGAATTAATGAACTATTCTACAATGTGGCATCTGCCTGGTTAACTATGCCCCCACTAACAATATACTACACCCCTGGACTGCAAGGCAATGATTCTTCTGAAGGGAAATTCTGGTGGCATGAGATAAGAAAGCTTGTTACCAGTCAACCAAAAAAAAGATAATGGCTGCTTAGGCAACACTGGAAGTGCAAGATAAGCCTGCAATTTGAGTCAGTTATACCTTCACAGAAGCATGAGGAAATAATCAAATATTTAGCTCCTGGGTCAAGTGCCGTTTTGACTGACATTACTTGTTTCAGCAATCAAAATGCCACCTATAGTTTCCCATTCAGTTGAAGTAGCTGGTACCAGACGACCCACAGTTCCCCCCCATTCAAGTAAATTGGATGCAGTTTGAGGGTCATTAATGGTCTCCTTATCTCTATTATTAGCAGTGATCAAAACACTATGTGTGCCATTATTATTACTTATAATTTAAAAAAATTAACATAAAAAGAGTGTAATAACTTTCATTATAGATGGACCTATTATATAAAACCTTTTCAACATAATACTAATTTTACATGGTTTTTAAATTATTAACATTCCTATTTTGTCTATTGGCAGACTGCTGATGAAAATGCTATCTGGAAGTAAGAAGGGTCAGGGACCATGGCAAGACAAAAATAACAGATCAACTGTCAGCATTCAGTTTTATTGTATTGTAAAGGCCCCATACACGAGCTGATAAAATCTGCCAACAGGCCGAGTCGGCAGCTCATTGGTCCGTGTGTGTGGGGGGGGGGCATCCAACGGGCTTCTGCAATCAGTATCTGGCCAAAAGTCGGCCAGATGTCAATTGAGCACAGTTAAAAATAGCATCGGATTGTGGCTGGATCTGTTCGTTGATGCGGTCCCGCGATCCGACAACCTGTATTGCCTGAATTATGATCTGATCATTGGGCTGTCATTTGCAGGCACTAAGAACACAGAAAAAGAAACACATATACTACTGCTTTAATTCATAACTGTTTTGACAGTTCTTCTGAGCATTTTTGCAGTTTCCATTAAATCATTATTTTTATTCTCTGACGGCACTGACCACGGCCAAATATCAGTCCTACCACAATCCTTTACCGGTCTCCCTGTCTATGGCCAGCTTGATTTTATAGTGCTCATCAGGCCCACTCCTATTATCTTTCCTGCTGACTTCCAAACTAATGCCTAAGGATTGTGCTACATGCTAAGATTTCAGGGGAAATTTGTTGCCCAGAGACAAATCACCTCTTCTTTAGGCTCTATTCTTCTTAGTCGACCGAAGAAGAGGTGATTTGCCACTGGGCGACTAATCTCCCCCCCCCACCAAATCTTAGCGTGTCACTACCCTTGCTATTCGGGTACATACTCACCGACAACTAGAAAACAGTTAAAGTTCAAAAAATAAAGCTGCAGAACAAAATATTTACTAAAATAATTACCAAAATGATTACTAAAATATAAAAAAATAAACCGCTAAATGCTAATTTTGACTGCTGCTATCATTATGATTGCAAAAGTTAATTTTAAGGTGTACTACACCTTTCAAAGACTCCATTAGCGGAGACACATACACATAGTAGCTAGAATCAATGCCTGCCAAATACATGTGAGGTGAAGCTTGCAGCTGGACTGGACCCAGGAGAAAGGTGCTGCTTGTCATCAACGTAATGGAAAATATGATTCTCTTTTGTAAAAGCAATACCTTGGGAAGCTCTTCAATCTGGTTGGCATCCAAATAAAGTTCCTCTAAGGTTTTTTCAAAAGTGAAAATCTCCTTCGGCACCTGTTCTAAGCTGCAGTGAGAGTAGTCAAGTGAGGTGACTGTTTCTTCCTCTCCCCGCAGACAGCGGCATGGTACCAAGCGCACCAGTAGGTTCCTTTTTGCTGTCATTTTCAGGCACTAAAAAGAAAAAAAAAATGTAATAGAAGAAACATGTATCCTTTTTCTTTAATTCATAATTGCTTTAACAGTTCTTCTGAGCATTTTTGCAATTTCCATTAAATAATATTTTTTCTGCTCCCACGGCCCTGTCCCTTGGCCAAACATCAGGTTCAATGCCTTACCACAATCCTTGCACCTTCACAGTTGGCAGTTTTTACACTGAATATATCATGAAGGTGTAACCTGAGCACCCCCTGTTATTCAGAAGCATTTCTTGAAAGGACCCTGCGCAGTGCTATTGCAGCCCCGACAAAATAGTAAACTGCAAAAGTGCAAATAAATATATTTTTTCTTCACACAAACATGCACGATTCCTCAGACTAAGGGGCAGAGTTATCAAGGGTCGAAGTGAAAATTCGAATTCGACTAGGGAGTTATTTAAATTCGATTAGAGTTTTATAAAAGAATTCTAAACTGATTTTCTAGATTTATCATACTCTGGCCCTTTAAGGACTCAAAGTTGACTATTTGCCACCCAAAACCTGACGAATTGCTATTTAAGTCAACGTGAGACGTCCATGGATCTGTTTGCAGCCTTCCGGACAGTCAAGTTTTTTTTCTCGATCCCATGCACTCCATATAATAGAAGCCCATAACTGTTTACATATATGCTCAAGCAAAAATCGGTATAATTATTGGGCTGATATCTTGAAATGACAGGATATTAAATGGATAAAATACAAAATTGTAATTACACAGGACAAGACATAAGGGACTAAGCTGGATGCTTTTGTCAGGACTCTGTGCCAACCAGCTTGCCATCCTTAAGTACGAACAGTAATTTTATACCAAGAAACAAGTTCAATTAAACATCCCTGAAAAATCAATGAAAACCTCACACACACACAGTGTTACTTGCAAGAAATCTCCATAGTTATGATGACTCAGAGCTCAAAATTCATCAGATCATTAGCCTGACCTCAGCACTGCCCTAGTCCTGAACCCCCTGATTTGCAGGCCCCACAGTTTGCCCCTATGTGACCAATAGACATAAGTTGAACCATATATTATTGCTTAAAAAGCAGTCAAACCACTGCCAAACCCATCTAGAGACATTAAAAGTAAATTAAAATGATGTAGCAGAAATAGCATTTTGAAAAGCTAAACAATCAGATTTATATTAAAGGGAAACTCTTAGCATCTGACTCTCTTCATGCAAGAGTTTGATTGACAGCTAGGTCTAATACATCCTTGGGGGTCCCTTTGCCTAGATGATGAAATGCAATGCCACAAAGTGCTAAGCAATGGAATTTAGCCCAGGAAACGATTAAAAACTATTAGTTTAGGGCTATACGAGGAGATTCAAGGAGATTAGTTGCCCCAGTGACAAATCGCCACTTCTTTTGGGCGATTAATCTCCCCAAACCACTTCCCCCTGTCTTGCGCCGGCTCGGGGAGATTAGCGATTCAGGGAGATTAGTCGCCCAAAAGAATAGGTGATTTGTCGCTGGACTGACTAATCTCCCCGAATCTCCTCATGTAGACCTTCCCTTAGGATGAAGACACGCAGAGCTACTAGTAGCAGCGATTTGTCATAGACAATAGTGATAATTGCCTTTACTAAGGGCTAGTCCACACAGTAAGATTCAGGGAGGTTTGTCACCTGGCGACTAATCGCTGCTTCTTTGGGGCGACTAATATCCCTGAATTGCGTAACCGTGTCTTGCACCAGCTAAAATGTAAAGTTGCCTGCGCCTATCCACACACGCGATGTGTTTTCGTAAGTAGCAGATAATTGCCTTGTGAGGCAATTTCGTCGACCTAAAGAAGAGGCGATTGGTCGCCAGGCGACAAATCTCTCTGAACCTTACTGTGTGGACTAGCCCTAAGACAGCAGGGGGCCGATTTACGAAATTCACGTGAAATGATCGAAGTTCGATCGAATACCGATCGTAAGAATTTTTCGTGAAATCGGATATGCAAATTTGCCTCTTTGATCATCGAATATCGAATAGATCGAATGATTGGATATTCGATAATTCGATCATTCGATGAACAAAGGAATCAAAATTTTAATGTTATTCGACTGCCTACTTCGCTAGATTGAACCTACCGAATTGTAATAGAAGCCTATGGGAAGCTCCCCATAGGCTTCTGAGGCTAATACCATTCGTACGATCAGAGCGTTCGATCGTTCGAATCGTACTAATTTTTCGGAGGCTCGAAGGAAATTTCACAATTTTTTTCGTGAAATCGAACGATCGGTATCCGATCGTACGAATTCATCGAGAAATCGTATTGCGAGCAAAATGATAGCCTAAAACAATTCGATAAGCATTCGATGGTCGAATGCTTATAGAATTGCGAATTTGGTCGAGCTAATTATGTGTGTTTAGCAGTGGCAATTCTCAGAATTCTCCGCATTGTCAGCATTGTCGCCTGGCGACAAATCTCCCCGAACCGCTTCCCCCTGCCTTCCACCTAATTAAAGAATAATCGCCTGCGCCAATTCACATGCAGCACTGCGCTTTCCCGAAATCGCTCAAAATTGCCTAAGGAGGCAACTTCGGAAAAGCCTGTGCCGCGTGAGTAGGTGCAGACGATTATTCATGAATTAGCTGGAAGGCAGGGGGAAGCGGTTCAGGGAGATTTGGCGCCCCCAAAGAAAAGGCCATTAGTTGTCAGGCGACAAATCTCCCCGAATCTTCCCGTCTGGCCTTACCCTAAGGGTGGTGACACACAGAGATTAGTTGCCCAGTGCCAAATATCCTCTACTGCGGAATCTCCCTGAAATGCCTTCCCGCTGGAAGAATACGAATCACTGTCGGAAATCCAAAGCGATTCGCATGCCATTCCACTGGTGCAAAGGCATTTTGGGGAGATTTATTTGCCTGCTATAAATCTTCACTACTGCAGGCAACTAATCATCCCAAAATGCCTTCCCACCAGCAAAAATTTTATTTGCTGGTGGGATGGCATAAGTGTTGCTTTGTTTTTCCGTAGTCGCCCAATTATCCTTGTGAGGCAACTTCAGAAAACCGAAGTGACTCTAAGGGCTAGGCCACACGGGAAGATTTCAGGGAGATTAGTCGCCTGGCGAATAATCGCCGCGTCTTTGAGGCAACCAATCTCACTGAATGGCTTGCCACCCACCAGCGCTAAAGTCGCCGGCGCCTATTCACACACAGCGACGCGTTTTTCAAGGAAACAAGGGGAGGACAGAGAAGTTAAAACATTTTTGACTTCCTTGTTTGTATGATGAAAAGTCATGCGATTTTTTTGGATTAAGATTTGGTTCAGTCAAGCACTTGAATTCTGCCAAATATGAATCCTGCTGAAAAAGGCAGAATCCCGAACCCAACTCTGGATTTGGTGCATCCCTGCCTCAAACACATGAAGCCAGACGTGGCTGGAAGAGCAAGCACAAGCATGTTAAGTCTGCATGATGTTTGTACTCATATTAGGGGCCAGTGAAGAGGGTTTTTAGGTATTTTAGGTATGTGGTGGGAAAAACTGCCAAACTTCTACCCCAGTGGTCCTCAAACTTGGCCCTCCAGCTGTTAAGGAACTACAAGTCCCACAATGCATTTGCCTGACTGTGGCTGTCAGACTCCATCATTGCATTGTGGGACTTGTAGTTCCTTAACAGCTGGAGGGCCAAGTTTGAGGACCACTGTTCTACCCAATTACCTTTCGACTAATGGGGACAAACCACTGGGAAACAAGTTTACAACCCTTCTCCCAATATTCAAGAAATAGGGAGGCCATACAGAAGCTAAATCATGAAGGCACAGAATACATTAATAATGAAACTGATGCAAAATGCAAGTAGAAGATGATGTAAACATTGGTAAATGTAGTGGTTGTAGTGCAGCAACACGTGGAGAGTGTCACATCTTGTTGGAATTCTGCTTTCTTTATCTCATCCTTCAATGGATATCACTGCATGGGAAAAAGGCCATAAGGCAAGACTTGATTTACATGGTAAAACAAGTTGAAGAAATCTAACACAGGCCAATGTAAATGAACAAGATACCTTTATCTTTCTTTAGTGATAATCACAAATGCAGGAGGTGTTTTTCAATTCATTGCATTCCAACATGACATCTAAAGATTATGTTGGCTTAAAATTCCAGGGCTTTTAATAGCAGTTGTCTCCATTTATTTAGTTAAATGTGTTGATGTGCTTTCTTAACCTATGTCAGACATGGTAGTTTACTGCCTCCAAAAATACCCGGGAAAAATGTACTATACCAGCCATGACTTATGCCACTGATTTCCATGGCATCTGCCTTTCACTGTGTTCCTGGGATTTATTTTTACCTAGAAATGCACACTTCAGCATGTAAGATATGAAATCAGAAAAAGGGGCACGTGACATTAGCTGGACTCTTGGCTTCATTTAATAGCCGTGTGCCAGTCACTAATTTATCATTTAAAGGAAAAGTAGAGCCTATCCTAGGCCACTTTGCATCATGGGGCGAGTAAATGACAAACAATACAGCAAATCTGAAGAGTCATGTGAGATGCCTGATAAACAGGTTATTACTGTTCTAGGGGCTCACTTTTATCTGTGTGGGACCTGAGGTTTTCTAGAGAAGAGTTCATTCTGTAATGTGAAGAACCATGATTAAAGTACCATGGTTCACCTGGTGTAAGCTCTATCAACTTATTTCCAGAAACGGAAAAAAAGCAAGGCAAGTCATCTCTTGGGCTGCCTGCCCATGTAGTGAATGACAAGGATGCAAAACGTGATTCTTTTCAGACCAACTGCCGCGCTGGTAGGGTTGCCACCTTTTCTCAAAAAAAATACCGGCCTTCCTATATATTTAGGTTTTCTTCCTATTAATAACATTGGGATCAGCCATCAAAAATACCGGTCAGGCCGGTAAAAAACCGGCCAGGTGGCAACCCTACGCGCTGGTAACAGGAGGTTGCCACACAAGTTTATGGCAGGAATTCCCCTGCTGGTGTATACATACCAGCAAGGCAAACACCTTATGCACCATAAGCTTAAAAGAGAACTAAAGCTTAATTAAATAAGCAGGTAGAAATGTTGTACATTATATTTTGGATTTCTGTACCAGCCCAAGGCAACCACAGCCCTTTAGCAGTAAAGATCTGTGTCTCCCCAGTAGATGCCCCAGTAGCTCCCCATCTTCTTTTCTGCTGATTCACTGATTCACATGCTCTGTGCTGCTGTCACTTACTGAGCTTAGGGACCCACTCACAATATACAGTACACATAGAATAGAAATATAGTCCCACTATAAGGCTGATTAGTCATTAATACAGATAATTACTACATGGCAGAACAGAAACCAGTGCAATTAGCATCAGAATTTAACAATCAGCCCTGTAGCATCAGCTTTTATTACAGACCAACCTTATTTTCTACTGGATAAGTGCTATTTAGGAAACTTCTGCACTGAAATCCATTCAGATTTTTTTATATTCAATTTTGAAATCTGACACAGGGCTAGACATTCTGTCAGTTTCCCAGCTTCCCCCAGGTCATGTGACTTGTGCCAGCACTTTAGGAGGGAACTGCATTCTGGCATGCTGTTGTTTTTCCTTCTCTATGTAAGTGAAGGAGTCACAGTGGGACATGGGTTTTTATTATTGAGTGCTGTTCTTAGATCTACCAGGCAGCTGTTATCTTGTGTTATGCTCCCTATAGACGCAACGATCTTTCCCTGCCGAACGACCGATCTTAGCGAAGTCCAACCAATCTGCCAAATTATCGTGCAGTTAGTGGGATACAAACGATCGTACATCTTACGATTTTTCGTCCGACATTGGTCTGAAGATTGATCGGCCAGGTTAGAAAATCTTTATCGGTCCCCATGCAATCTACCTATGTTTGCAGGGCCAAGCAGGCTGCGATCCTTCAGTTTTGCTGCAATATCGCCTGAAATGGTCTTTTTAGTTGATGGACACATCGGACATTTAAACGATCGTTTTGAGACAATTGTGGTCTCGCGATAACCATTGGATCTTTCAAAAATCTTTATGTCTATG
The DNA here is from genome assembly GCA_024363595.1 of Xenopus borealis. NCBI lineage: Eukaryota > Metazoa > Chordata > Amphibia > Anura > Pipidae > Xenopus > Xenopus borealis. The sequence continues at coordinate 207,507,104 of CM044431.1, forward strand.
GCCAGCTTTAGGGAACTATGATCTGGTTGCCTTCCCATTGTTCTGTTCAGGCTGCTGGGGGGATAAAAAAGGGAGGGGCTGATATTACTCAAACTTGCAGTACAGCAATAAAAAGTGATTCAAGTTTATCACATGACTTGGGACAGCAGGGAAATAGAAAATATGTCTAGCTCCATGTCAAATTTTAAAATGAAATATGAAAAAATCTGTCTGCTTTTTTGAGAAATGGATTTCAGTGCAGAATTCTGCTGGAGCAGCACTATTAACTGATGCATTTTGAAAAGAATATTTTACCAGGACAGTATCCCTTTAATAATCAGCCCTGTAGCATCAGCTTACATAACAGACAAACCTCATTTTCTGCTTCAAGAGTTAAGGCTGATTAGTAATTAATACAGATAATTACTACATGGCACCACAGAAACCAGTGCAGTTAGCATCAGAATTTAACAATCAGCCCTGTAACATCAGCTTATATTACAGACCAACCTTATTTTCTACTAGATAATTAGTGACAACCCCTAAGCTTATCTTCTCAACTGCTCAGAGCCCACTGAGCATGTGAGAGTTGCAGACACTTTCCAAGATGGTGACCCCCTGTGACAAGTTTAAAGTCCCGGATCATTGCTGCTACTGAGATGCAGGGTGTTCTAAACCAAAAAAAAATAACAATTGAAACAAAGAAGCATGAGGTAGGCCAGACAGATCAGAAGCCATAACATTTTTTATCAATATATGGAAGTGTGAGCATAGTCAAAAAAGAATAACCATCATATTAACTGCATGACTATTGACAGGGCCACTAACAAGGCTTGAGCTACTCATTCAAGTGAAATCCAATAGAAAAAAAAGGGATGTCCAATACAATCAGAGAAGGTCACTTTGGGACTAAATATATATTGTTGGCACATGACCCAGCATACATTGGAACTCAATAGTAACTGGCAGATAATGCCTTTAGATAGCAATCTATTTTCTAACGCCCAAAGCAAATAACTGAAACTGACATCTGTGAAGCCAGCTTTAAATAAAAACATTTATTTGTCAAATAGTTTAGTGGACACAAATTGACTGCTTTTTAGCCTCTTAACAAATACAGACCTCATTTGATAGAGAGGAAACGTATGCAAGGTATCTTATGATGACACCTTTCAGCATTCTACAATCTATATATGAGAACACTCAGATTTGACACCAACATGAAAAAGCACAAAAGCAACAAATAAGTTCAACCTACAAATACAAACCAGCCCCAGGCCAATTTATTGAAGAAAATAAACCAACTATTCCTTTAATCCAGCAAATGTCACATTTTCAGTATTGCAGCTGAACTGGAACATACAGTAACCTCATGGCAGGCGTAACTCACAATCGCTGAAGGCCAGAGAGAACCTGACAGAGCTGCTTTAATCTGTTAAATGCTAACCTTTATAGGAGAACACTAAAGCTTGCTAATGAAAACTCTTATCCATCTGAAACAGCAGATGCAAAGTGGGATTTAGGAACAAAGCAGTTAGTCCTGATATGTGGAATCTACCCACATTTTGGTAAATGGGTGTATAACTGGAAGGAAACATGCTTAGTGAAATATGACGTATGTAACAAAAAAAGAAATCATATACTGGAATCCCATTTTGAATTACAGGAGGGCCATTTTGAGCAAGTAATTCTAATTCTGAAAAATAATTTCCCATAATAATACAGAGGCACCTATGGGCCGAAAAAATTTCCTCAAACCGGTTTGGGGTTCTAGTAGTTTTTTAAAAAAAAAATTGCACTTACTCGCAGTGCATGCGCATGTGACGTCATGCTCATAAGCCGAATGAAACGCTGCCACAATTTCGGGCAGCTTTTCATACTGTGCATGCGCTTCCGAAAACATGGTGACTCGCACCAGGAGCTCCCTCCCGGTGTGAGTAAGTCAGCGCCTGCAGGGGGCAAATATATATATATATATATATATATATAGTCTGTGTGATGCAGCCGCACTCTGGAATCCGTTTCTCAGTTGATCATTGGTGCTGGATCTAAACGTGTATTTACATTACTGAAGAATAGATCCGCACTCCATTATTCTGTGAATAGTCAAATCTTTTTTTATTTTGTACATCAATGCGACGTTTCGGACCCCATTAGGGCCTTTTTCAAGCTTGAAAAAGGCCCTAATGGTGGCCGAAACGTTGGATTCAGTAATATATATATATATATATATATATATATATTTTTTTTTTTTTTTAAACTACTAGAAGCCCAAACAGGAACGCGGGCTCTATTAGTCCGCACCTACGGTTTGGGGAAATTTTTTCGCCCCATAGGTGCCCTTTAAACATTTTTAGCAGACTTAAAGTAGGGTGATCCAAATAACAGAAGCTGGGCATCCAGATTAAATACAGTAGTAAAAGAACAAATCAGACTATGTTCTGGCCATGACAGCGATCTTCAAACTTGTTCAATCAACTAAACAACCAATCTCCATGAAAAATGTCGGGACAATCCGCAGATAAAATTTAGTGACTTTATCTTTGCATCTATGGCCAGCTTAACAGTAGGGTCCAGGGTCAGATATAGTAACAGGTTACTATGTTATTTCTATGCCCCACAACTTACCATGGTCTCATCCAGCTTTTTGTGCATCATTTTATAATAATATTTGACCCATTAAATTGGCTTTTCATCTTCCAAACACTTTTTTTCAGTTCAGTGGCTTTGAGATTGTTCACCACAAATAGAGACTTTTTCAATTGCTCTACAACTTTTATTTTTTACCATGTTCCCAAAATTAAAACTTAAATTTCAATGTCCCTGGTGTTTAAAGGTGGCCATACACGGTGAGATCCGCTCGTTGGCGCTGTAGCCAATATCGCGTGATCCGACCATGGGCCCTAGGGCCCAACGATCAGATAACAAGGGAGGGCGGTCGGAATGCAGGACCGCATCAACAGACAGATGCGGCTGCAATCCGACGGGATTTTTAGTCCCGTCCGATCGACATCTGCCCGACTTTCGCCCAGATATCGATCGGGTAAGTCCGTCGGAGGGCCACAAGCACGGGCCAACTCGGGCTGTCAGCAGCTTTTATCGGCCCGTGTATGAAATGTTACAATTTGCTCCATAAATTGATACATTTCTCAGCAGCATCTCTGGAGCATTAGCAACTATTGTATGAAATCTAACAATTGCCTTAGTTACAGTTACATGCATTCTAAAGTTAATTGGAAGTGGATTGTGTTTAACTTGTGTTGCTTCATTTGTATTTTGATTTATTTCTTGCACTAAACAGGGCAAAATCAGGAATGGAAATTTACACTGAATGTCCTGTTCCTATAAGCAGGGTCAAAACAAATCAGCTGATAACCCTTCCATGAAACCACAACCTTCCTCTTCAGTGCAGCACACAATATTGACGATTTCTTAATTTAAAAGGTATGCCAGTGTTCAGCACTGGTCCGACTGAACAAAAGTTGAAAAGAGGGAACGCTACTACTTTAAAATCAGCAATATTGTGGCAAAATATGGATCAAAATGTTATATTTATTTTAAGAGTTACAAAATAGTGTGTCATGCCTACTGTGGTAGACAACAGACAGTTATAACTTGAACTATTATTTAAGAACAAATTATTAAGAATTTAAGGGGCGATTTACCTTTATATTATCCTTTAGTAAGATGAAGAGAATGAAATTCTCCAATTGGTTTTATTTTTTTTATTATTCGTGGCTTTTCAGTTATTTAGCTTTTTATTCAGCAGCTTACCATTTTGCAATTTCAGCTATTTGGTTGGTAGGATCCAAATAATCCTAGCAACCATGCGTTGATTTAAATTAGAAACAGGAATACGAATAGGGGGGCTGAATAGAAAGATGAGTAATAAAAATTAACTAACAATATATTTGTATCCTTTCAGAGCATTTGTTGTTTAAATGGGGTTAGTTACCTGCATTTGAAAGTTGGAAAGAGTCAGCAGAAGCAGGCAACTAATTCAAAAACTATTAAAAAAAAATAATTAGGACCAATTGAAAAGTTGTTTAGAATTGAAAATTCTATAGCATACTAAAATTTAACTTGAAGGTGAACTTCTCCCTTTAAGATAAAGAGAATATTTCCTAAACTGTTTTAGCAATAAACATCTGCTGTGTCATGAATATATAAATATAGGGGCAGGCTAAGTGTAAAGCGAGGGTGTTGAAAGTTTAACATTACAGGTGTAGGTTGGACAACTCAGATCTACATAACGTGTAATGAGCACACTAGCATTCTGCTGCATACACTCTAACTATGGCAGTACTAGTGAGAGAGGGTTTTGACTGCAAGGTTTGGCAGGGAGCCCTGAAATAACATATTGAATGGCTGGAGATGCCATGTTGTGGAGGTGACTCCAAGCAAAATATTCTGGATGAAGCTGTAAGACAGCAGAATAGAAATTGCCAACTGCTGCATATAAGCGGTTAATTAGACACTTACCTCTCTGTTGTAGATTCCTCCGTGCTGTTTCTTCCCTGAGCTTGCAGAGCCAACATTCTGAGGAAAGAAATAAAAGCAGATTTTACTTTGCTGTGAAATGGAACGCTGAGGCAAAGACAATTAGAATAGAGAACCACGTAGGTGAACAATGCAATTCTACTTCCTTTAAACTTCCAACTTGCCTGGTAACTCGCACAGAGCAAACACCGACTCAGTCGTTTCCTTACCTCATAAGATAACAAACGAGCATGCTGGCATTATTCAATTAGTTATGTAACTCCAAGCCTAAACGCAAAGATCTGATTGTTCGAATCCTTGAACGATCAGACTTCCCCATCTCCCACTAACCTTTCAGATCAAATAAAGTATATCTAACACAAGTAACTCAAAACAACTGGACTTGCTGAGAAATTATAATTGAGACGTTTCACAGCAGCTTCTTCCGTTCAACTGACTGGGGTAGGGGTGTTCTTGTCATATTGACTCTTCCAATAATCCAATCACAATGGCACATTGTAACTCTTCAGAGAGGTGACATCTGAAATTCAGAGGTCTGTGTAATTAAAGTGATAGGATTACCAATGTGTCATGCAACTCCTAGAAAACAGGTGTTACTTGTGAGAGTTGCATGAATGGATTTGTGAAGAGTTCTGAAAAAGCCAGGGTACAGATGTTAGAACAACATTGTATGTAGCAGACAGGTGGTGTTGAAGGCCCCCGGGTCTGTTCAGGGATGGTTTTTCCACAGATCAGCCGATGTTCTGCCCCGGACAGGGATTGTCCAAAAGTAGTGTCTGACAAAACCCAGTGACACTCCCACTGAAAATCGTACGATCGGCAATACATGCAGAGATATTATCGTCAGCCGACAGAAATTTTCTAACCTGTTCAATCGACCGATCACCACCGGACGAAAAATGTAACTCTCCACACACGGTCTGAAAATCATACAAATCCTCTATTCATACGATCAGCTTTTTGCATCTATGGCCAGCTTAAAGGACAAGGAAGACCTGTGGGTGCAAAACGCCTCCCCCCCCCGGGGCAAATGCCCCTAACTTGTTACTTACCACTCGTTCTAGGTCTTCTCCAGTGGAGTTCACGGTGCCATCTTGTCTTCCTGGATCCATCGGTGTCTTTTGCCGGTTCCTGATCTTCTGCGCATGTGCCCGAAGGGAACGCAGATGGATCCAGGAAGAAGTCTGCTTGTGACAAGATGGCGTTGTGAACTCCGCTGGAGAGGACCGGGGGGAGGTAGGCGTTTTGTGCCAACAGGGTTTCCTTCTCCTTTAAGATTTTGTAGAGCAAAATAAACAGGGACACCGTTCCCAGCTCTGGCATTGGATCAGCAAAGGCTAAAGTTGCAAGGGGAATTTATGTGTAGAGAACATATTGATCAGCCACAACTAAGGGCTCTGTAATGAAAATGCATTTACTCATAAATCAGCACTGACAAATTAAATGGGCTTGCTTCACTTTTATGCACTTACAGCGACTCTGGCACCTCTAAAATCAATGTTGTGACTTTAGAGGGGAGGTATATGAGGCATAATACACATTAGAGGTGCAGCTTGTGTTCCAATAAACAAAACACAGATGAAAAGACTCTGTTAAGACTGTGGAAGCCGACATGTTTCCTGCGAATTTGTTATTAATGTATGATAGGAACTGCAGTTCAGCAATATCTGCAGAGGGATATATTTCTACTTTGTAACTTAAAGGAAAACTATACCTCCCCGAACAATGTAGGTCTCTATAAACAGATATTGCATAAAACAACTCATGTAAACTCATGTAAAACCCTGCTTCATGTAAATAAACCATTTTCATAATAATACACTTTTTAGCAGCATGTGCCATTGGGTAATCATAAATAGAAAATTGCCTTTTTAAAAAATAAGGACAGCCTCCTGGGATTCAACGGTGCACACAAACATACCAAACAAACTATAAAGTTAGGTCACATGAGCCAAATAACAGACAGAGTTCTGTCTTTTGCTTCAACACTTCTTCCCTTTACAGTTAGAGTTGAAATATTTCTGGTCAGGTGATCTCTGAGGCAGCACACAGACCATCACAAAATGGTGGTTCAAGGCAAGAGATGTAAAAGGGCAATATTTACATAAATATATATACCAGGTAGGTAAGATTCTTTAATATGTCACTTAATTTGATATAAACTAGCTGTTGCTCAAGTATTCATTTTGGGGGTATAGTTATCCTTTAAGGCCCCCATACATGGGGCCGTGTGTGAGGCCATCCGACGGACTTCCCCAATCAATATCTGGCCGAAAGTCGACCAGATCTCGATCGGGCAGGTTAAAAAACCTAGTCGGATCGCCGGCACATCTCTGCGTGTATGTGGTTGCGCGATCCAACTGCCTGTATGGCCTCCATTCTGAACAGATTGTTGGGCCCTAGGGCCCACGATCGGATCAGCCCAATATCGGTGATATCGCCAAACGAGCGGATCTCCTTGTCTATGGCCACCTTAAAAGGATGAAAATTATCAGGCAGCCAATTCTAGAACACTGCGCAAGCACACATCTTGCTGTCCACTAATATAGAAAGCACATTAAAAATTGGTTGTTTTTTTTTTCTTCTTAACAGAACGCACACATAC
>CM044431.1:207517745-207536207 GCA_024363595.1 Xenopus borealis
TGAGCCTTTAACCGCCAACACGTATGGAATACGTGCTTGGCGGTTAAAGGGTTAAAAGGTAAATATTGTCCACCACAATTCAATGTAAAATTCTTAAAAACACCCACTTCTCCAGCAATCCGTGTGCGCTCAGGACAGACGTGCAATCTGGGCATGTGCGAATCACAATGAGAAGGGGTAGGCTGACATCCAATGGCTAGCTGCACATATCCCATTCGCTGCGAGAACTAACCCCTCCAAACATATGCATCAGAAATAGTTCCCTCACCCAAACCACCTTTTTGAAAGTAAACTTCCTGCAATGTGTCTTGAGTGACTAATAAGAAAAAAGAAGGGAAAAGGCCACACTTCTCCAAAATTAAAAGCAGTCCTTTATTTACAAGTTAAAAACTAACCACAGCATTCCAGCTAGGCTTTTGGGCCACAACAGTCATGCTTTTAAAGGAGAAGGAAACCTACCAAGGCAATTTTTTGCCAATAGATAAGCTACAACAGTGCAAGTTAGAAAACCATTTTTATTCTTTAGAATGCTTTCCCATACCTGAGTAAACAGCTCTAGACGCGGTTTCTGTTTGTTTAGCAGCTGCCATATTAGCTTACTGTGAAATCACTTCCTGCCGATTCTCTCCCTGCTCACTCATAGCTCCGAGCTCAGATTACAGCAGGGAGGGGAGAAGTGAGGGGAAGAGTAGAAAATTGAACATGCTCAAGCCTTGGAAGTTTAAAGAAACAGTTAGGGTAAAAATAAAAACTGGGTAAATAGATAGGCTGTGCAAAATAAAAAATGTTTCTAGTATGGTTAGTTAGCAAACATTTAATGTAACAGAATACAACACAACTTCCTGCTTTCCAGCTCCCTAAATCTGAGTTAGTCAGTGACTTGAAGGGGGGCCACATGGGACATAACTGTTCAGTGAGTTTGCAATTGATCCTCAGCATTCAGCTCAGATTCAAAAGCAACAGTTATGACCCATGTGGCCCTCCCTCAATTCACTGATTGGTTACTGCCTGGTAACCAGTCAGTGTAAACAAAAGAGATCTGAAAAGCAAGAAGTAGTGGTCTGTTCTGTTATGTTAGACTTACAGTCACTCCAGCCTTTATACATTACGTTTTTGCCTAACTAACTATATTGAAAACATTTTTTATTTTGCACAGCCTATCTATTTACCCACTTTTACTTTTATACTGAACAATTCCTTTAAGCTGAAAACAGGAAGTGTGACACAGAAGCCCATGTATACACAATAGAAGGAAAGAAACGTGGTTTTACTTTTGACCAAGGACTCTGAGCAGCATTACTTTGAGGGTTTACTAGTATTTTCAGCTTACATAGTTTTAACCTTTCCTTCTCCTAACAAACAATGAAAGGAATGCTTTTTCATATTAAAGGAGTGAGGTGTGAATCCTATTTTCCAGGTTCCTTTCCTGGCCAAACTTAAAGGAGAACTTCTGCTTCCAAAGCAAATTTTGATAAAGAGGCCTACATAACACACAACCCCCTAATATACCCCATCACAGTTACTTGTTTCGTCAAAAAGTATGAATAAATGCCATCTTCTATGCTGAAATAACAGTTCTTTTTCTTCATCATTTGAAATCCTGGCAGGGAAGGAGGGACTAATCATTGAGGTTACAAATTGTAACAACTTCTCCACCACTTACAGACAACATGCAGGAACTACATAACCCACAATGCACTGGACTGTGATGTTCATTTCCTTACTGAAATCACGTTTGCTGGGAATTGTGCGGTTTGGTGGGTGCAGGCTAAGGACAGAGCTGCGGATACGAAGTAACAGTAGTCAGCCAGCTCAGCAAAGTAGTCAGACTGATCAGCAGCAGAGCAGGGGGCAAGGCTTAGGGAACTGTTACAAACCATTAAAAATCATGAAAAGTCTACATATTTTTTAATTGATGTATATTGTAAAGTTGTTTGAAATTACGTTTACTTTTCAAAAAGCATGTTTTTGTGGAGTTCCCATCTAAGAGCAACGAAGGAGGTGAGTCTGTGCGGGTTTCATTTCTACTTTGTTTTCATGGTCTAAAATGACTTGCCACAATTGCTAAAATGATAATATTGTCCATGTGTTGTGTTAGACAAAATTAGGGATTATAGTATAACATACTGGAGAGGATTCTGTGCTAAAGAGAACATGATTCATCACTAATCCAATTGCGGCATGTGTGTGACAGAGCTGATCGTCTCTGCCAGGAAAAGCTGCTAGACTATGGAGCAATGTGTACATACCACCCTGATGAATGCATATGTCATTTGTAGATCACACCTGTTGCATGGGGGCTAGAAGTATTTAAAAAAGGGAAGTCGTTCTGCATGACTACTAATCAACACCAGGTGGAGGAGCCCTGCTGGGGAGCTACTTTACAAAGCAAATGGTTTATTAAAGGGGTATTTCACCTTTAAATTAACTATTATTATAATGTACAGTATAGTTAACTAGAAGTATAATGTACAAATTGGTTGCAGAGGTCTTATTTACCCTAGCAACCAGGTCTGGAATAAAAGAGGGTCTGCTTCGCTAGTTAAGTAATAATTAGCATTAACAATACAATTGAAGCTTCACAGAGCAATAGTTTCTGGCTGCTGGGGTCAGTGGTACCTATTAAACTTGGAAAAAAGCATAAGATGAAGGCAAACAATTCAAAAATTATATAAAATAAATAATGAAAACCAACTGCAAAGTTGCTAGGAATAGGGATGTATTCTATAACATACCAAAAGTGAACTTAAACTGCGAACCAACCCCTTTAAATTACTAAAACACTAATCAAAAATAAAATAAACAAAATCCATAAAACTGGGCAAAAACTGAAAATAAGACCAACGCCGATTTTCTGGTTCTTGTACTCTGGTTAAAAAGAATTACCAGTTCACTGAAAAGTTACCTGTATTAAGAGCTCCTCCTTATCTCAAAACTTACACAAGGTTGAAAGTGAGGGATGTTTGGGGTTTGAAAATAGAGGGCTTCTGCTGTTTAGAATTTGTTTTAGCCAGCTCACCTGAACCAGGAAGCTGGAATGTTACTTACTTTCAGTCTTTGCCATGTTTAGTGAATTTTCTGTATTATATATTTCATTTCATTGTGTTTCATACAACTGAGCTACAGCCCAAACAGGTTATAAAAGGCTTACCTTGCCTGTGTGCTGTTAGACTAAATGAGTGGTAACAGTACTTTCTGGAGTCTCCCCATATTAGTCATATACCTGCTGTATTTATGTTTCCGAAGCAAGTTTGTACAAGTGAGGCAAACATTACATTGTGTTTAAATATACAGAAGTTAACTATAACAATTTAATAACAAAATGGAATAGACGCTTCTAAATAAATCCTTTAAGTCATATTGCCAGACGATGAATAGGATAAACCCATATATAAATACATTTTCAGTCAGTCGAGCATTATTCAATATCACTTTCATCTAAAGAAGCTTTGGATATATAGTATTATTTGACAATAGGTCAGAGGCCTGATGTTATTTGCCTGAGCCTGCATGTTGAAGCTGGCAAATTTTTAATGCAAAGAAGAAATGAATGACTTAAGCAGCATATTACACACAGTCTCCTAGAAATGAGCCAATCATAATCTAAAGCTTAGCTTTATTTCGGAACATTAAACAGAGAAGGAAGCTTAGATAGGAACATGGCTGTTTAATGCCGTACATCATCAAGAGAAATCTCATAAGTAACTACTGTGTTGACAGGTGGCCAACAAGCAGGGTATTTAGGATCATTTCGTGGCAGGCCTGTTACATTTTTTCCATACTTTACCCAACTTGATTCTCTGCTGTGAGAGCTGCAAATCGGAGTAACCTATGAAAGATGGTCAACAACTGATTTCAGTTTAAATGAACTCGTAACATAGTAAGTTAGGTTGAAAAAAAGATGCTCAACTTTTTAAGTCTATATATAACCTGCCTAACTGCTAGTTGATCCAGAGGACAAAACACCCCATCTGAAGCCTCTCCAACTAGCCTCAGGGCTAGGCCAGACGGGGAGATTCGGGGGAAATTTGTCGCCTGGCAACTTCTCGCCGTGACTTATCGCCCCCGAACCTCCCCGAATAGCCAGGCACCCACGCACACCGGCGTTGCTTGAAAACGCCGGCGCGTGTTCACACGGAGCGAGAAGTCGCCAAGCGACAAATTTCCCCCGAATCTCCCCGTCTGGCCTAGCCCTCAGAGGGGGAAAAAATTCCTTCCTGACTCCAAGATGGCAATTGGACTAGTCCCAGGATAAACTTGTACTATAGGCTATCTCCCATAACCCTGTATTCCCTCACTTGTTAAAAAAAACATCCAAACACTTCTTAAGGCTATCTAATGCATCAGCCTGTACAACTGATTCAGGGAGAGAATTCCACATATTCCCAGCTCTCACTGTAGAAGTGTATAATATACGCTTATACAAAAACCCTTTTGAATATTTAGGTGGAACCTCCTTTCATCTAATAAGAATGGGTGCCGTCTTGTCAGCTGGAAGAACCTACTGGTAAATAAAGCAGAGAGAGAGATTATTATATGATCCCCTTATATATTTATATAAAGTTATCATATCCCCCTTAAGCACCTGTTCTCCATAGTGAACAACCCCAGTTTTCCTGATAGCTAGGATTTTTTTTATACCTTTTTCCAGTTTAGTTGCGCTTCTCAGTACCCTCTCATTCAATAATGTCTTCTATGAGGGCTGTACATTATTGAATCAGAGAAGGGCAACTAAGCTGGTAATAGGTATGAAAAAATATTATGAAAAAAAAAAACTTATTATGATTAATGCAATAGTAATATTTTGACTTGACACAATTTTCATGTTTTATTTTTTAAATTGCTTAGATATTCATTCAGCAGCTGTCCAGGAATTTCAGCTATCATTTCTATTAGGTTCAGTTGACCCTTGCAACCAGGCAGCAGTTTGAATGAAAAGCCTGGATGATGAAAAGGAGACGGACTGAATAAAAAGAGAAAGAAAGTACCAATAACAATAGAACTATAGCCATATAGAACACTAGTGTTTTGCTTAGGTGGGTCAATTAACCTTATTTGCAAGAAGAAGACAAAGTAGAAGACAAGGATTACCATGGTAAAAGTAAGGTCATTTAAAATAATGCTTAGCTGGAAAGACTTCAAGTCATCATGACCATGAAGCAAATATTGAGGTTCATATAAAAGGCCAAAGACACAAAGAATCCTTATAAAAAAGGTATCATTAAAATACAACTTTCATGGTACTTTGACCCTCATATGATCCCCCTCCACTGGATGGTGAGTTGGAGAAAGCCAGGTTGTTATCCCTGTATTAATCAGTTAGCACTGATAATCTTCATAGATCCAATTATAATGGAAGAAGACTGAAAAGAAGAACATAACAGCTATTTTTGGGGTTGCAAACATCTGAGCTTTTCCTTTTATTTCTATTTTTGTTTAAGTTAAGTAAAGCTCCCCATAGACGCAACGATATTTCCCTGCCGAACGACCGATCTTAGGGAAGTCCGACCAATCTGTCAAATTATCGTGCGGTTAGTGGGATACAAACGATCGTTCGTCTTACGATTTTTCGTCCGACATTGGTCTGATGATTGATCGGCCAGGTTAGAAAATCTTTATCAGTCCCCATGCAATCTACCTATGTTTGCAGGGCCAAGCAGGCTGCGATCCTTCAGTTTTGCTGGCAATATCGCCTGAAATGGTCTTTTTAGTTGATGGACACATCAGACATTTAAACGATCGTTTTGAGACAATCGCGGTCTCACGATAACTATTGGATCTTTCAAAAATCTATACGTCTATGGCCAGCTTAACTTGACCAAGGAGAGGTACTCATTAAACCTGTCTTCCTTGTTTCTCTGGTTAACCAAGTAAATACATATTAAATCTTTATACAGGCAGCTTACATAAAATAACTAGTGTACAAATAGGAGCTTTGTTAATGAGCAAAATAATGCATGTGTCATTAAGTGTGTAATACAGGGGTATTGAGGCCCAGGATGGATATGAATACGGCCCAGCTTGAAACACTTGGTTCCCGAGGAAATGTCAAAATAATATAATATGTCTATTTACTGTAATACCCAGGTGACCCGTATTCCAGTGTATAGCTCAATCTGGTTATCCAAGTGGTATTGTAGTTTTTTTTTTGTGTGCACTTTTACAAATCAAAAGTGTTTGTGTGTCTCATGTGCGGCCCCAGACAACTTTTCTGTTACCAATGTGGCCCAGGGAATCCAAAAGGTTGGACACCCCTGCTATAATATATGACTAAACACACAGCCAAGGTTATAAAATGGTACATTACAGCTGACTCAGCATCCACACACAAGTGTTGCTGTAGTGAGATCTGTAAATCATACAGATTGTGAAATGCTCCTCCTGCATGCTTGTTCTCATGTTGTTATTGGTAAAGGTTATTCTAGTCCTGGCTATGTTCTTAAAGGGGATCTATAGTGACTATTAAAATTTAATACAAACTTCACCTAGCTAAAATAAGAAATTTTCTAAATACAATCAATTAAAAAAATGCTGTACGGTTTATGAAATAATAAAAGTTAATCTTGACTCTACCCCTCTGAGCAACCTGCCTCTCTTCGCTGTCTCTTTTATGCCTTGGTGCTCACTCTTTACAAACAACCATCTCTGATGACAATCCTGTTTCTCTGCATGCAGGGTGTGTGTAAGAGTCTATTATCTTGTTACCTTTTGTTTGTGCTTGAGTTGGTTATTTGAGTCAGCTCTAAGGGCAGGGGCACACGGGCAGATTGAGGGAGATTTAGTCGCCTGGCGATTAATCGCCTCTTCTGATAGACAATCTCCCTTAACTGCCTTCCCCCGTGCCTTTTGTCTGCTGTAATGCAGCAATCCACTCACGGCCCTTCCATTTATAAAGCCGCCCGAAGTTGCTTACCGAGGAAACTTTGGGCGACTTTGGAAATCGAAGCTCCGCAGCAGTTCTAAATCCCCCCGAATCTGCCTGTGTGCCCCTGCCCTTAGAGCTGACTCAAATATGAGCTTGATATTCAAAAAAATATTATAAAAATCTATTTTTTTATACTCAGGTAAATAGGATTGACCAAAAAACTCTATTCGAATTTGAACCAAATTTGATTCAAGTTTTAAGTACTCGATTTGAGTTTTTTCTCCAGAAAAAAACTCCAGTCAGGAAGGCTGCAAACATCACTAAATTGATCCCTGCACCTCTCCCATCGACTTATACAGAAATTCAGCAGGTTTTAGGTGGTGAAGAGTCAAATTCTTAAAGGGCCAGAGTATGATAAATTTTGAAAATCTAATTCAAATTTAAAAAAAAAAAAAAAAAAACGAATCTAATGTGGATAACTCCCTAGTCTAAGTTGAAATTAATTTACTCTGCCACTAAATGGAAAAAAAATTTTGATTGATTATTTTTAGAAAGGCTCTTATTTCAGTGAGATGAAGCTTAGAATAAATTATAATTTTTGCAACAGATCCCCTTTAAGGATGATATAGAATCAAATATCCATTTAAACAAGCTTTATACAGTGGGACTACAATGTGTGCATAAATACATTTTACTGGCTATCAAGAATATAGTTTCTAATAACATAATTGTTGCAGCCATTTAAAAGTAAGGGATCTGCCATTTGTGGGAGATGCTTTCAAATGGTTCCCAGGTAAAGTGTAACAGAAAAAAAAAGGACGAAAAAAATCTTACATGTTTTATGACTTTTTTCATTAGATGTGCTCCCCTGACATTTTTTCTCCCCAGAGGGTTGCAATATCACTGTGCCAAAGGTGGATTTGTTGTGCATAAAAAAGCATTAATATTTGAAAGAGAATAATGAACAAGAATCTCCAGAAAATAGTTTTACCCCTAGGATGCAAAACTATGCAAAGTGAGAGCATGAACTGGGCTTTCAGGGAGTCACAGGTTCCTAAAGGATTTATTGGTAAACAAACTGAACTTTTTATTACAGGTATAATGCACAATGGAGAAGTACCACTTTTTAAGTCATATAAGGAACCAGAGCTGAGCCTTCAATTACAGACAAGATGTACAGTGGGCAAGTTACAGGCACCTGAAAGCATTATTGGACTAGGTACTGTACTTTCAGTCACAGGCATGATAAACAGCAGGCACAGTTTCCTTGTCATGATTTCCCTAGCAAGTACTGAAACTGAAAAAACTGTCTGTGTCTCTTCCTGCAGACATGGAGCAGCAAAAAAAAGTCAACATGTGCCATCAGGTACTAGAAGTGGGGCTCAGTAACAGCAAGTGGCCCCTTTAAATGGGTTATTTTTCCAAACATTTTAAGGGCTCCTACACACGGGCGTTTTTGACCTGCGTTGCATTTGGCTGCGTTCAGCCGCAGGGGAGCGCAGGTCTAGACGCACCTCATTTTGTTCAATGAGGTTGTACCCACGAGACGCGTGTAAGCGCCGAATGCAGATTCAGACGCAACATGCTGCATTTTTCCTGCGTTCGGCGCTTACATGCGTTCGTGCGAGTACAGCCCCATTGAAAATAATTGAGTGCGTCTATACCTGCGCTCCCCTGCGTTTGAACGCAGCAAAACGCAACGCAGGGGAGCGCAGGTAAAAACGCCCGTGTGTAGGAGCCCTTATAGTTTCTTCCGTTCAGCCGCAGAGGAACGCAGGAGAAGATTAACTCAATTATCGCGAAGGGGGCTGTACTCACACAGAAGCATGTATATGCCAAATGCAGGTGGAAATGATGCTGCATTCCACCTGTGTTTGCGGCTTACATGTGTCTGTGTGAGGACAGCTCCCTTCACGATCATTGAGTTCGTCTGCTCCTGCTCTCCCTTGTGGCTGAACGGTAGAAAGCGAAACGCAGGAGAGCGCAGCCAGAAATTCCCATGTATAAGAGCCATAAGAAACAAATTAGCAAACTGTATCAATTTAGAACAGTTACAGAGTCACGGACCCCACCTCCTTCCAGAGCTGATTTCACCTTGACAAAAGAAGGTGAAAAAATGTTACACTTCAACATTAGAAACACAATCACACATAGAAAGTAGAAAGTAACTGGGGAAAAAACCTTTATTTCTGGTAAAATATCTGAAAACAACTGAACTGGAAAAAAAAAGTGCTGGACCTTGAACAACCCCTTTAATAGCTATCCCCAATATCCACTTAGCTTTTACCAGTCAGTACATCTCTACGAGACAGTAAAGTACATTTTTAGTTATTTAGGTTAGTACTGTATAGTTGTTTGGGTTGGAGGTTGACCTCATATTCTTGTTGATATTTGACAGCTGTGTGAACAGGGGAATGAATTCACATGTCAATCTGTTTATACAGAACATCCCAACCCAGTCACACCCCACCTGCTCACATCCCACTTGCTTCTCAAGCAGACCAGAATAATCATAGTCTGCCACTGTTCATGTGTTCATGCTAAACCTGAATAAGGCTTTGTATTATCTTTAATGTGTTTTGTTGGCTAGAATCCTCCAAAATATAAGCCACTTGCATGTTTTAAAAAATAAATAAATGAATAAATCAACAACCACCTGGTTAAACCAGATGACCTGGTGTATTTTTTTTTTTTTTACCTAATGGAAGATAAATGTCATTCTAACCAACTTTCCAATATACATTAATTGGGTTATTTATTATGGTTCCAGTTACATTTTCCATGAAAATTCAAGTTTTCAAGGTTACTTTTTTTTTTTGTCAAAAATCATATTTTCAGGTTTAAAAAAAAAAAGATTTTTTTTAAATTAGATTTATAATTCCCAGGAACTGGAAATAGCTCCAATACAAAAGTATACCATCTAAAACCTGTCGAGGTCATGTAGGAGTCAGCGGCAGAGAGCCCTTGAACCATTTGAAGATGTTAATGGCATTCACGATGTTCAGGGTCGGACTGGGGGGCCCGGGGCCCACCGGGACTGGCGTCCAGGGCCCCCTGCCAACAACCCCCCACCAACCCTCCTCACCTATTACAGCGGCAGCAGGTGCACACGTCCTGGCGTCACTGCCTGGCACCACTGTGCATGTGCGCCCGACACGGCAAAACATTTTTATTTTCAAATTAGATTGGGATAGGGGGGATCTGGCCTGGAGGGGGCCCATCTGGTTTTTTCCCAGTGTCCCGATAGGCCAGTCTGACACTGACAATGTTCAAGTTTTTTTTTTTTTCAGAATGATTTGCGTTTTTTTTACAGCCAAAAACCCAGATTGATTCAAGTTTTTGGGTTTCGCAAATCGAACTCGCTGAATCAAGTTTTTTCTTAAATAAGAAACCATTCCAGTTCAGGTTCATTTGAGGTATAAAAAAACTGTAACCTTCGGCCTTTGATAATTAACCCCCTAAAAGTGTTCAGTGTTATTTGTAAATGTAAGATGCAGCTGAAAGGAGTATTTGCTTTTCTAAAAGAAGGTAACATTAAAGGTGCCCCATACACAGCCGATGAAAGCTGCCGAAAGACCAAGTTGGCAGCTTATTGGCCCATGTGTGGGGCTCTTCGATCGATCAGGGTAAAAAATCCTGTCAGATCGCGGCCGCATCTGTGCGCTGATGCGGCCCGACAATCCCACCACCTGTATTGGATGCATTATGATCCGATTGTTGGGCCGAGGGCCCACTATCGGAACGGCCTGATATCTCCCACCTCAAGGTGGGCACATCAGGGAGAGATCCGCTCGACATTGCCAAACGAGCAGATCTCTATGTCTATGGCCACCTTTCGTCAGCCATTCTTCTAGTCTGTGAATCAGCTGGCATCTGCTACATTGTTTCAGGAGCCAGAAGCAGAAGTGCAGAGAATACAAACAGCCAAACGAGCAGATCTCTATGTCTATGGCCACCTCTAGTCAGCCACTCTTCTGGTCTGTGAATCAGCTGGCATCAGCTACATTGTTTCAGGAGCCAGAAGCTGAAGTGCAGAGAATACAAACAGCCAAACAGATACTGCTTTCAACAGCACTACAACCATTAAAAATCTTTATTAAATCAATACTGGAAAGTAGTTTAGGACTAAATTTACTCTCAAATGCTTTACTTTTTTTTTTTATTTCAGCAACTTAGGACATGTCAACCCCAAAAATAATTTTTTGCCTAATCGAAAAATAAAACATGATTCTAAGCAACTTTGCACTATACATTCATTACACATTGTCTATGGTTTATTATGGGTTATTTGTACATGTATTGCTATTGAAAGCAGTGTTTGTCTGTCCCTTTCTATTCTCTGTACTGGTGGCTCTGGCTTTTGAAACAATGTAACCTAAGCCAACCGATTAACAGACCTGTCTTGCTGGAGGAGACAGACTTTTACAACATTGTTTAAAATGTAACAACCAGGAATTATGCAAAAGCTGCTTTCAATAGCAATTGCATTTACAAATAACTTTTAAAGCACCAACAATTTTTAATACATTCATTTTGGAAAGTTGCAAAAGTGCAGTGCTTCTGAAGCAGTTTCAGGCAATGTGCTAAAACAAGCATATTCAGTTAAATTGCAGTTAAAGCAGAGAGCAGTTTTTTTTTTTTTTACAACAAAGAATTTTAAATACTGTTTTTTTTTTTTGCCTAAATGATATCAAAAGAACAGAAATAAAAGAAAATGTAATTACAGTACACCAGGATTTACATGCCATGGGGATTAATTTGTTCTAATTAGTTTATACTAAGCTCAATGTAATATGCTCTCTATATTTTAAGGACTTGGAATGAAATTAAAACCAGGGCGAATGCTAGAGCCATTTCCTTTGCCCAGACCTCTGGATTTCTTTGCTGAAAAATAATTAACCTGTACTATTCAAAAAGGGAAAGCCGAAATTAATCTGCTCCGAGAATGGATATTTTAACGTTTGCATTTAATACTAATTCTCCATAAGGTCCTGCTGCACAGTTTTTCCTGATTAACTGCATGTTTCAGTCTCATTACATTACAGTTAATATGTCATAAAAAAGAATTACTGAAACCTTGGGCAGGCTGGAAAGACCATAGAAATCGCCTGGAGAGACCAACTGGGCAAAAGGCCATTGGATGAACAATGTTGCTTAGAAGGGAGAGTATACACAGCCTTTAGACTGCTAAAGGCATCACTTATTCTGCTGTTCTGGATGACAAGCATAGTTTTTTTTTCTCATTTTACAAAGCGTTGCTCTGTAGACATTTGGGCACACAGCAAGTAAGAATCAGGACAGCTTTATCCTAGAGCAAATTCTTTAGCATCAGTTCTTTAGCTTTAAAGGGATACTGTTATGGGACAAAATGCTTTTTCAAATTGCATCAGTTAATAGTGCTGCTGCAGCAGAATTCTTCAATGAAATCCATTTCTCAAAAGAGCAAACAGATTTTTTTATATTTCATTTTGAAATTGCACATGGGGCTAGACATATTGTCAGTCTCCCAGCTGCCCCCAGTCATGTGACTTGTGCTCTGATAAACTTCAGTCACTCTTTACTGCAAGTTGGAGTGATATCACCCCTCACCCCACCCCCAACCCCAGCAGCCTAACAACAGAACAATTGGAAGGTAACCAGATATCAGCTCCCTAACACAAGATAACAGCTGCCTGGTAGATCTAAGAACAGCACTCAATAGTAAAAACCCATGTCCCACTGTGTTCCATTCAGTTACATTGAGAAGGAAAAACAACAGCCTACCAGAAAGCAGTTCCCTCCTGAAGTGCTGGCACAGGTCACATGACCAGGGGCAGCTGGGAAATTGACAAAATGTCTAGCCCCATGTCCGATTTCAAAAATGAATATAAAAAAATCTGTTTGCTCTTTTGAAAATGGATTTCAGTGCAGAAGTCTACTGGAGCAGCACTATTAAGGGGCTGATTAACTAGAGTCCTGCAGCGGGTCGGGTACCCGCGGGTTACCCGCAAAATCCCGCGGTACCCTGCGGACTGCTTGTAGAATTTCTGGGTGCGGGTACAGAAGCGGGCCGGTGATTCTGCAGGTTGGCGGGTTGAGGGTCGGGTCGCGGATCCTCGCTATAGCGAGTTTTACTCCTTTTTCTGAGCATTTCTAATAATGATGATGTCACTTCCGGTTTACATTGACAGCACTTCCTGTTTTACTCCTTTTTTCCCTGATCGTGGCTATTTCCGATGATGTCACTTCCGGTTTACAATGACAGCACTTCCTGATTCTTGATGGTCAGCGGGTCGCGGGTCCGGGTTGCGGGTAGCTAGTCGCGGGTACGGTTCGGGTCGCGGTCCAAGTGGGTAAGATTGCGGGTCGCGGGTCCGGGTTGCAAAAAATGGACCCGCGCAGGACTCTAAACTAAAGGTCGAATTTCGAAGTGGAAAATACTTTGAAATCCGACCATCGAAAGAAATACTTCAACTTAGAATAGTGAAGTCGAAGGATTTTTCACTGAATTAAGCATTCCTGCAATCGAAGAAAAATCGATCAAATGATAAAATCATTTGATTCGAACTATTTTAGCATAAGATCAAATGATTTTTCTTCGATAAATTAAAACTTAAAATTTTGAAAAATGCTCCAGATGGTCCCCACAGGCTAACATAGCACTTTCAGCAGATTTTATTTGGCAAAGTAAAAAAAAAAAGACGTTTTTTTTTTTTTAAAGAGACGGTACTTTGAATTTTGAAGTCAAAGGATTCTACTATTCGACCATTTGAATTGAATAGTCGAAGTAACCTATTCAATGTTCAAATTTTTTCAAAAAATTTTTTGCATTCAAATATTCACTTCGACTAATCAGCCCCATACTGATGCATTTTGAAAAAAACATGTTTTCCCATGACAGTATCCCTTTAATATTTATTTATTTAAATTTTTTTAAAGGAAGTTAAAAGTACTGTACCCCTTGTTACTTATACCCAAGGCAACAGCATGAAGCAGACAAAACCATCTAAACAATGTGGAATGAATAGCCTGTGATCTGCTCAATACAAAAGCATGTTCCTGACATTCTTCTAGTTGGGGCAAGGAGATTGTCTTGGTAAAGCATTGTTGTTATTTGGCCTGTTACTGCTGTGGAGAAAGAAGGGCAGGGCATATAGGTGCCTATAACTTTTAGTATGTTCTAGAATGGCTAATTCTAAGCAACTTTTCAATTGGCCTTCATTTTTTCTTTTTTATAGATTTTTAATTATTTGTCACTTTCTTCTGACTTTTTCCAGCTTTAAAGTGGGAGCCACTCAGGCCCGGACTGGCAATCTGTGGGTTTTGGCATATGCCAGATGGGCTGCTGTAATTTGCCATAGAAAGTGACTATAAGGCTAGGGACAGACAGAGAGATTCGGGGAGATTCTGTCGCCTGGCGTTTAATAGCAGGCGACAATCCCCCCGAACTTCCTTCTCCCTGTCCGTCGCTAGTTGAAATAACAAAGTGCCAGCGCTGTGCACACGCGGCGTGGCGATTTCCGGAATCACCCAAAGTTACTTCGTGAGGAAACTTCGGGCGATCCCGGAAATCGCCGCGCCGCGTGTGCACAGCGCTGGCACTTTGTCATTTCAACTAGCGACGGACAGGGAGAAGGAAGTTCGGGGGGATTGTCGCCTGCTATTAAACGCCAGGCGACAGAATCTCCCCGAATCTCCCTGTCTGTCCCCAGCCTTAAGTGGGCTGGTGGGGGCTGTTTGGGCCTCTATGTAGCAGGAATGGCAGGGCCTATTTTGAATCCCAGTCCAGTCCTGGAGCCACTGACCCCATTTAAAAACAAAGGCTCTGTAAGGCTACACATTTATTGTAATCGTTACTTTTTATTACTCCTCTTTCTATTCAAGCCCTGTCCAATTCATATTCCAGTCTCTTGCTGAAGTTAGTGTGTGGTTGATTAGGTAATTTGGACTCTAGTAACCTGGAGAAACTGGAGAGCTGCAGAATAAAAAGCTTAATAGCTCAAAAACCACAAATGATTAAAAATTGTCTCAGAATATCACTCTCTGCATCACACTAGAAGTTAATTTAAAGGCAAACCACCCCTTTAATATGTTTCAATACAACAGAACCAACGAAATAGGGAAAAGGTGGCAAGCAAGAATCGACTTTTGAGTTGTCAATTGTTTTTGCCCCACTAGGCTGAATAAATGAATGAAAGCTGCTTTAATGTGATGGAGTAGCTGTCTTTAAATTCAAGGGAAAGAGACAAGAGCCAATGGCTCCCACGCATGGGAACATCAGTGAACTCTTACTGAACCCAGGTTTAGAAATTCACCTCATTATTTCATATACGTCATTATTAGCATAGCACCAACAGGCAAGAGAGAATACATCTCACAGCCTAGAAGAGAAAGGAGCTCAATAGGCTTAAAATGGGAATGGACAGCATTCCTGCTGCAACTCTAAAATATATGCCATTCCAGAAACTGGTGTCTGTAGGTCAGCCAATGTACACTTCCCAGCTCATTTAATGCAGCAGCAGCAGCAAGAGATTTAATAACATAGTTTAATAACATAGTTATTAAATATATTTATAATATATAATATATATATATAATAATATATAATATATTATAATAATATAATAATACATTTAATAACAGTTATTAAATGGGTGGTTCCCCTTTAAGAAACTTTTAATGTTACAGAAGCAGCTTTTCAGTTGGTCTTTATTTTTTTAATAGTTTCTTAATTATTTGCCTTTTTCTTCCAACTCTTTTCAGCTTTCAAATGGGGGTCACTGATCCCATCTAATAAACAAATGCTCTGTAAGGCTACAGATGTATTGTTACTTTTTATTACTCGTCTTTCTCTCCAGGTCTCTCCTATTCATATTCCAGTCTCTTGTTCAAATCAGTGCATGGTTGCTAGGGTAATTTAAACCCTAGCAACCTGATGGTGGAAATTGCAAACTGCAGAGCTGCTGAATTAAAAGCTAAATAACTAAAAAGCCACAAATAATGAAAAATGAAAACCAATTGCACATCTCAGAATTTCACTCCATCTAAAATGTAGCTGAAAGCTGAACAGCCTCTTTAATTAGATTATAAATGCAAAGATTTGCTTGGTTGCTACACATAACGGACTAGGTATAATGCAGACCATTTACTGACTGAAGCACCACTGTACAGTGCCAGCAGGTCCAATTGCTTTTGCTTGAGTGTCTAGTGTTTAATAATGTTTCAGTCTCTCTTTCAATCGAGCTGTACAGCTGGAGGGCCTGGGGGTCAGAAGTGGCCCTCCAGTTAAAGAAAATCCAGCCAGCACAGAAAATGAGTTACACATACAGGGAGAGGAATCTGCATTTTGGCATCACATATTTTCAGGTAAATCCTAGTACATGTATAGGATCCAGTTTCCAGAAACCCATTTTCCAGAATGGTCTGAATTACAGAAAGGCTGTCTCCCATAGACTCGATTTTATCCAGATCCTCAAAATTTTAAATGATTTTTCACTGTAATAATAAAACAGTAGCTTGTACTTGATTGCATCTAAGATATAATTAATCCTTATTGGAGGCAAAACCAGCCTATTGGGATTATTTAATGTGTACATTAATTTCTAGTAGACATGGTATAAGATCCAAATAACGCAAATAATATATACATATATTACACAAAAGACATGAATACCTTGTAAATGATATCCCTATAAAGGGTGACTAGTGAGGTCATCCGTTATAAACAGTGAAAAGTGATGTCGTTTTTGTCACAACTCACTAAAACTGTATAATTGTATATCAAAATAAATAAAGTACCACTTGTTGGAAAATATGTGGATAGTAGTAGCAACCTCAGAGTTCCATGACCTATATAAAAGTATTCAGCCTTCAGCCTCATGATTTTCTATGGTCATAGAACACCTCTGTATTTTAAAATAGGTGATACTTTAATCAAACACATATATATATCTGTTATCCGAAAAATCCCATACCTGTACTCGAATCCATCCAAACCAGCTTCATTCAAATATCCTCACATCCACTGAAAATTGAAACATATATATAGACAGAGAGAGGCAGAGGGACAGACAGAGAGAGGCAGACAGACATAAGGTGCATATCTTAGACCGTTCTTTAACCTGGGTGCCTGAGCTAAGAACCAACACAAGCAATGCAAAAGAACAGCACTCACAGGACTTGCTGAATCAATCTTCCAAAGGTTTATTTTGCTCAACATTTCGGACCAATGTATATATTCGTGTGTTGACTGATAATAGGGCTAATGAAGCTATAAGATATAGTTCCCCTGGAGAGAACAGGCCTATCAGCAAAGGTTTGAGAACATAAAAAGAAAGCCACTGAACAGGTTAATTAGAATTGAGTTCAAATGAATTATTCACGTTCCTAAATTACAAATATCCACTTTCCACTCATTTTTATGGTGTCTCTGAGCTGGGGAGGTAAAGCGTGGGATCTTTTAGAATTCAATGTTATATATCTTGGATATCATTGAATCTGAATTGCAAAACCTGGAGCTGCAAAGCATTTATCCGCAAAGCCTTCATAAATAAAATAGACCCAAGATTAGCAGCATTAGCCTACATTATACACAAATCTCTGACCTCAATGTTTACCAGGTGTGCCCCTCAGTGTCATCATGACAGACTGGCATCTCTAGAACATTCTAACAGGAACACATTTTCATATTTTGGAGTCTGAAGAAAAATAAAACCTTTCCCTAAAGTGAATCTTTGCACAGAAGCAAAGTAAATTCCTGGAACGTGTTCTTATCAAATGTAAATTGAAATTCTAGACATGAACCCATAAGTATTCTTTATGCCTTATATTTACAGCTTCCGTGATTTTTAGCCATTCGGTGCTTTACACAATCGCAAACTGAATCTGGAAAATATTTCATAGGTGACTGTAGCTGATCTGACAGCTCACACACACATAATATCAGATTTAAGTACTTGCATCCATAGACCTGCTTTGAAACTGAGCATTTATACTCTATACGAGGAGGTGTCACAATCAAATATTTCACATGAGAAGTTGAGTGAAATTACGAAAAAAAACACAAATGTGCTAGAACCAAAGTTACAATTTATTGTCTGCATTTTTTAAATATTAGGAAGTGTAGAAGTTTTTATTAAATATTGCTTACAATTACATTATTACTTAAAGATGGGAGCAAGGTACAAGGGTACTTCCTCTACTATTGATATTCCAGATTTAAATCAATGCATGGTTGCTAGGATTGTTTGGACCCTATCAACGAGATTGCCAAAATTGGAAACTGGAGAGCTGCTGAACAAAAAGTGAAATAACTCAAAAACTGCAAATGAAAAAATCAAAACCAATTGCAAATTGTCTCAGGATATCACTCTCTACCTCATACTAAAAGTTAACGCAAAGGTGAAAAAGCCCTTTAAGAAACCATTAATGTTAGTTAATTTGTAGGCACTGGATAAACATTGTCACTTTCTATTTATTTGCTACAAATGTCCCATGCCCAGTGCCAAAAAAAAAGAATTTTATGATGTAGTTCAGTAGGCAGCCATCAATGTCGTTTGACCTTATATACAGTGGTGTGAAAAACTATTTGCCCCCTTCCTGATTTCTTATTCTTTTGC
>CM044431.1:207553352-207571028 GCA_024363595.1 Xenopus borealis
CATACACACACACATATATACATATACACACACGTATATATATGTGGGAAGGCATTCTTGATAATCATTGCAAATACTGGAACTTTGGGGCACACTTATAAACAGTGGGCAATTTTGCAGCTAGGCAGTAACCCATAGCAACCAATCAGGGATTTGCTTTTTTCAGCCAGCTGCAGGTTGAGCACTGAAAGCAATCATCTGATTGGGTGTCAAGGGTAACAGCGCAGGCACAAATAAGCCAAGTGTTTATAAATGACCACCACTATCTTTTAAGCTGAAACTACTATAACAGTTTCTAACTTATATGCATTGATAATAAATATGTCATACAATATATGGCGTATATAGCTTTGGCCAAGCAATTGCTAGCCAACAAAAGCTACTGCCAATACCCAAGGAATGTAGATTATGTTCAACTCTGCAGTGTAAAAATGTCATTGTCCAAGCAATATACTTTATTTTATTTATTATATGACATTTTGACTCTGGCCGAATAAATGAAATGAGATCTTTATTTATACTGTTAATATTGTAGAGTTCATATAATTTATACTATGAAAACCGTTTTGAATCTAACCCTAATTGGCTACAACACCCACTTGCAACATAGAGTCACTATTACTAGCCTCTAGGGATGCACCAAGTCCATTTTTTGGGATGGGGGTGAATCACCGGAATCCTTTGTGAAACATTTGGCCGAATATTGAACCAAATCCTAATTTGCATATGCAAATTAGAGGTGGGAAAGGAAAACATAGGGAAAACAATTTTACTTCCTAATTTTGCAACAAAAAGCCAGGTGATTTCCCTCCCAGCCCCTAATTTGCATATGCAAATAAGGATTTGAATTCGGTTTGGCCAAGTACAAGGATTCGGCCAAATCTGAATCCTGCTGAAAACAGCCGGATCCCGAACCGAATCCTGGATTCGGTGCATCCCTACTAGTCTCCCTAGCAGAAGGCTAAATTAGTGACTGTTACTGCCAGTTTGAGGTGTGGGGGTTTTCTGAAGAACAGGTTCTTCTGTGATCTGGATCACCATACATTAGGTCTCCTACAAAAAACATTTAAACATTCAACTAAAGCTTAGTTACTATCCGTTACAATGCATTGTTTAATTATCATAAAGGGAAAACATTAGAAATAGCCATTTAAAGAGTTGGCCTTCCCATAATTGTATTTGTGTTCTGGATATCAGGGTATCTAGCTATGCGAACCCATACCTGTAAAAATGAAATAATCTGTGGGTAGGTACAATTTGGTGGGATACCCCCCATAAAAAGTTATCATCAAAAAAACTTCTAAAATGTACCTGGCTTCAGAACTACACACCACAAGTAAAAAGTTTTTTTTTTTTTTTTTTTATAGGGATGAAAACTGTACTCTAATTCTTTCATCACATCATCATCATTATCAATTTATAAAGTGGCAACAAGTTACAAAGAGCTTAACTATAATATTATAACCAAGGACTTGCAATAAATAAAAAAACATGGTTGCTCCATTAACAACACAATACATGACCTATGATTTAGTTGGCATCCTTCCATAGTTTACTTTGGTAATCATGAAACCCGTCTACCATTTTCTTCAGAACAAATACTCCAGTTTTTTTGGTCAAAATTAAAGTTCAAATAAATGTGTTCCCTGAAACCAATACTTTCTCTAGCATTGTTGCCTCAAATTTAATTCTAAGGGGCAGAGTTATCAAAGGTTGAGTTTTTCCCCCCGAAAAATTCAACTTTTTTGGTGGTAGTTTTCAGTCAAAAACTTGAATTTTGGGGGTTAAAATTTGAATTTTTTTTAGGGTTTAAAAAACATGAATTTGTGGGATTTTTGTTAAAAAAAACCCTGAAGCTGGATATAGCTTGGATCTGAAAATAATCCAGATAAAACCTGTAGAGGGCATGTAAGAGTCAGGCAATTTTGAGCGACTTTTAAAATCGCGCTGCTCCGTCTGAACAAGCGCAGGTGACTTTAAGCCTAGCGGGCGCGCATCGCTATCTAGCTATTCGGGGGAGATTCGTCGCCGCGAGAAGTCGCCAGGCGACGGATCTCCCCCGAATCTCCCTGTCTGGCCTTAGCCTTACAGAGCTTTTGTTTTTAGATAGCGTCAGTGACCCCCATTTGAAAGCTGGAAAAAGTCAGAAGAAGAAGGCAAATAATTAAAAAAAAACTATTAAAAATAAATAATGAACACAAATTGAAAAGTTGCTTAGAAGTAGCTATTCTATAAAATAATAAACTAAACTTAAAAGTGAACCACTCGTTTCAGACAATAGAGAGGAAAAATATACATAATACCATATAATACCATTCCTCCATATTTTGTTAAAAAAATAACCAGTTATATTTATGTATGCACGGTCCATGGGTCGGCTGACTTCTGCAAAAGACTTGGGCTCGGTTTGAGCCCCTTTTGTGACAACAGAGACGGGTGGCTTAGGTAACAGGTCTATAAACTGAGCTGAGGAACAGGATCGGACAAGATTTGAGTTAGGAGGGCTCGGTTTAAAGGGATCCTGTCATGGGAAAAAAAAAATTTCAAAATTCATCAGTTAATAATGCTGTTCCAGAAGAATTCTGCATTGAAATCCATTTCTCAAAAGAGCAAACAATTTTTTTTATATTTCATTTTGAAATCTGACATGGGGCTAGACATATTTTTGTCAATTCCCCAGCTGCCCCAAGTCATGTGACTTATGCTCTTATAAACTTCAATTATTCTTTACTGCTGTACTGCAAGTTGAAGTGATATCACCCCCTCCCTTTCCCCCACCCAGCAGCCTAAGAAAAGAACAATAGGAAGGTAAACAGATAACAGCTCCCTAACACAAGATAGCAGCTGTCTGCTAGATCTAAGTACAACACTCAATAGTAAAAACCCATGTCCCACTGCTTACTATTCAGTTACATTGAGAAGGAAAAACAACAGCCTGCCAGAAAGCAGTTCCCTCCTGAAGTGTTGGAACAAGTCACATGACCAGGGAAGCTGGGAAATTGACAAAATGGCTAGCCCCAAGTCAGATTTCAAAACTGAATATAAAAAAATCTGTTTGCTCTTTTGAGAAATGGATTTCAGTGCAGAAGTCTACTGGAGCAGCACTATTAACTGATGTGTTTTAAAAAAAAAAAAAACATGTTTTCCCATGACAGTTTCCCTTTAAGGTCGGGTTTTTGCCACCCCCCACGGATGGATGGATGGGAAGACAGTGAGAGAAAACCTATTCATAATGATCACACTATTCTATAAAAAAAATGTTAAGAGGACAAATTAACATTGTGTTTCGCAAAAGCAGCAAATCGGCAAACAAGAATCAGGACAGATAAAAAGTTCATATAAACAGTCTACTCCATCTCTCCAGATAAAGGCTAAGGGCGACTAAATCTCCCTGAATCTGCCCGTGTGTCACTACCCTTATGCCACACAGGGATGAAAATCGACCTTCTGAAAAGCAGAAAAGCACAGAATGGGTTCCCCACAGTGAAGAATACTTTTTCTTTTGTGTTTTCATCAGTTTGTGACAGCTGTATACATGCTTAATGGCGAATGTGTCCCACATTTAACAACTGTTTCAAGGTAAGAAATACAGCTTGATTAAAAGTAGGATTTACCTCACAATAAATGCTAAGAACTATAGAATAACATAATATTACTAAACTCAGGGAGCCTTTTTTTATGAGATCAGCGGTAAACCACATGCAAATACTAAAATGATAATACTGTGTAATGAAAATAAGATTTTTTTGGTATATTGATAATCCGGTTGCAGGGCTTTCAATGGCTTTTGCTAAAGCATTTATCTCCCAGAGCCCTAATCTTCATCATGTGTGATAATCCTAACAAAATTGCTTGGGATTGTGAACTAATGCCCAGGTGTATAGTATAACTGGAACAGCACTGTGTGTTGTACCTCCACATTGTCCTCTACACAAATGAATGAATTCTTTCACTAACTGGAATACGGATGATATATTTATTCAAAAGCTCAGATGTTAGGGTTTCCTTGAATGATGGAACAATGAAGTAAACGTGACCTTATTTCCAGGAATGTTCTTTTCCATATGCATACCAGCATGGTACAGTGTTTTCACCATCAGTGATAAATTCTCTGTGATGAGCAGAGATCAAGTAAACATGAGTTCGTTTACTAAAAATCCGTACAGAGGGCAAACATTTATTCTTCTCTGTACCAGGCAGAATGCTGCAAGAGTTTTAAGATGAATATACCCTGTAAAGTCTGGGCTCCCCCGTAGAGGCAAGAAACACGACATATATATATATAGATAAAAATATCTAGATGATTAGAAGGCAAATTCTGCCAGCTGCATTGCTCTGAATCTGTAAGTGTTGCCTAATTGACACACAGCAGGCTCTAAAAAAAAACAGATCAGTATGAAAGCCTACAAGCTCAATGATATGAAAAGGGAGGCTTTATTTTCTTTATTCAAGTGCTTATTAAACAGTATTTCTCTCAATGGCATCTACCGCTACCAGCACTGATGTGGATTATAGCTTTAGCATGGAAATTAAAGTAGAATTTAACTGGCAAAGTAGCCATTGAGATAAATCAATATACCATGAGTGAAATAAAACAATGCAAAGGCAGTTCATCTTGAAACCTTTTAGTTGTTGGGGTTTGTTTTGTAGTGGTTTGAATTAGGGATCCACCAAATCCACTATTTTGGATTCGGCCGAACCCCAAACCCTTCACGAAAGATTCTGCCGAATGCTGAACCAAATCCGAGTTTACCGAATCCAAGTTTACATATGCAAATTAGGGGTGGAAGGGGGAAAACAATTTTTTACTGCCTTGTTCTGTGCAAAAAGTCATGCAATTCCCCTCCCCATCCTTAATTTGCATACGCAAATTTGGATTTGGATCACTGGGTAAAAGGATTTGCACAAATTCGAATCCTAGTGAAAAACGCTGAATCCCGAACTGAATCCTGGATTCGGTGTGCCCCTAGACTGGTTATCCAGAATTTCGGGACCTGGGGTTTTCCAGATGATGGTTCTTTCTATTATTTTGAGTGGACAATTTGAGTGGTGGTGGTGTCTCTGATGCAGCCTTATACTGACAGTAGCATATTGTGGCCGACAAGTTTCAGGTATCTGGGGCAATGATGAATATAGTAGGGTGAAAATCACAGACGCCTGGAAGGTAGGTAATGGCCTACAGCTTGTCAAATTTCTCTTGTGGCCCCATGTGTCGTAAGTCATACTGAGGCCTTCAATTGAGTGAAGAATGGATGCCTGGAGAGCAGTATTAGGATTGTAGGGGTCTGGGAATTAAGCACCAGTTCAAATAATTTGGAGGCTAAGTAGTAGAAATAACAGTGGAAGAGGGCTTTAAGTCAACTTTTAGTATGTTGTAGAATGGCCAATTCTAAGTCTTTTTTTTTCATTATTGAATGAGTTGCCTTCAGACATTTGCAAGCTTCTAAATGGACCCCAGAAGCCAAACAACTATTGCTCTGCGAGTCTACAACTTTATTCTAATTGTTATTTTATTACTTGTATTTTTAAACAGTCCTCGCTTATTCATATTCCAGTATCTTATCCAAACCACTGCCTGATTGCCAAGGTAATTTGGACCCTAGCAATAGATAGCTGCTGAAATTACAAACTGGAGAGCTGCTAAACAAAAAGTGAAATGATAAAATAATGGTCCCCATAGACGCAAATATCTTTCTCTGCGAACGACCAATCTTAGCAAAGTCCAACCAATCTGTCAAATTATCGTGCAGTTAGTGGGATACCAACGATCGTACATCTTACGATTTTTCGTCCGACATCGGTCTGAAGATTGATCGGTCAGGTTGGGAAATCTTATCAGTCCCACTGCAATCTACCTATG
This sequence comes from Xenopus borealis, assembly GCA_024363595.1. NCBI lineage: Eukaryota > Metazoa > Chordata > Amphibia > Anura > Pipidae > Xenopus > Xenopus borealis. The sequence goes on from CM044431.1 coordinate 207,559,213, forward strand.
TTTGCAGGGCCAAGCAGGCAGCGACCCTTAAGTTTTGCTGCAATATCACCTGAAATGGTCTTTTTAGTTGATGGACACATTGGACATTTAAACAATCGTTTTGAGACAATCGTGGTCTCACGATAACCATTGGATCTTTCAAAAATCTTTAGGTCTATGGCCAGCTTTAAACGCAAATAATAGACACAACTGAACTGTGTCTCAGCATATAGCTTTATACTTCACAATAAACATTAATTCAACGGTGAACAACCCATTTAAGCAGAAGGTAGATTTGGGAGAAGTAAAGAAAATGAATGGCAGCTCCAAGTATTTGTCTGTGATAGGATAAATACGGAATATGACATTCATTGGAATTAAGATCTAAGATCTTCCTAATGGAATATTAATAGCTACATTAATATTTATTTTCTATTTTTCCCTCAAGCTTTTGTGCATGTATTATTGAGATTTGGCTCCTATTAGGTCAGAAGGCGGCATGGTCGTGTAATGGGTGGGTCTTTGTACATTGCTGTTAAAGTGTCCAGTTGAAAAGGGTCATAAAAAGCACTCTTCAAAGCAAGGGCAACTCCCTGGATTTTCTCCAAGCTTGCACAGAGAGATGCTGTACATCTGATTAATCTAAATAAGGAACATTTTGTTTTGCACTAGAAAGTACTGTAATCTGTAACACACCTTTGCCATTCTTACCAAATTAATTTAGAATTGCCCCCTCTGATTTTCTAGTGAGTAAATCTCACTCTGCAAAGCACTCACAAATCAGCAAACACATTCACTGGTGACGGTCAGGCTAAACCGCTCCACATAGGATTTATTCCCTAGTCTCACACAATGGAATAAGCATGATTTCATTCTCTAAATCTGGCTCAACATGCACAAATTTCAAAACAACTGACTTGGCTGACCAAACCTTAGAGAAGATCACCAGAGTCAAAATGGCAAAAACAAGCCAGTCACTAAAGTAGAAATGCATAAACCACAATCTGCAAAGTGGTCCGTCTATGAGATTTGTGCCCCAACTTGCACAGGTATCAAATATCTGTCCCATAGGATCAATGGTTGGAGATTCCCTGATTTTACACTTTCCTGAATTATACACCATTTTTTTCTGGTCCCCTGAAAAGTGTAACATGGGGGTTCTACTGTATTTACAAATTTCCTAAAATGTTTTTTTTCTCAAATCCCAACATACATTGTGGTCTCCAGCTATTGATGAAAATAAAATAAGCTTGAATAGTTTTGTATTCTGAAACCAAAAAAAAAAAAAAATGATGCGAACTAAAACTATACAAAATAAAAATCTATTTTTGGAGATCTTGGCTGAAGAGATGACAATTCAGAGTTAGAGATATCATAAATCTTGAGAATCTTGAGCCTAAAATTGTAAAAACGCTAATCATGCATCATAATTAGTGATGGGTGAATCTACCCAGTTTAGTTCGCCGAACAATTTGCGAATTTCGCTGGAATTGTTGAAAAATTTCGCAAAACGAGTCGCGGCACGTTTTTAACGCGTTGCGTCGTTTTCGACGCGCGTCCCGTCGTTTTTTGCGCGTCAAAAACGAATTCGCCCCAGGCGAATAAATTCACCCATCACTAATCATAATCGACAGAAAGATCAGATGTAAATCATTTGATTAGCTGGTATTAGGTTTAATACATGCTCATCTGTGACTTTAACCTTTTATACATTTGCCCCATAATAGTAATCATTAAAACTAGCTTCTTAAATGTCACTCTGAGCATATCTAAAGAATATACCAGGAATATGTAATTACAGTAGAACCTGCAAATCTGCGGAGAAGAAAAGATAATGTATCGGGGGAAGGAGAAGATTCCCAACGTCAATAATTGTCTTGTATGTTCTAATTATTAGACTTTATTGGCATAGCAGTAACACAATTTGCATAGCTTTATAGAGAATGTTTAATCACTCCTGTCAGGAGTGAACAGCGCGAATCATTTAAAGAATACAATGAACCTTGAAAACCTGAAAGAAAACTATAAGGACACTTTGGGGGTTATTTATTAAGGATTGAGTTGTGTTTTCCTCGAAAATTCAAGATTATGAGTTTTTTGGTGAAAACACACATTTTCACTTACCATGACCCTGGAAATAGCTCAAATCTGAAAATACTCCAGCTAAAACATGTAGGAGTCAATGGTAGAGGTCCCTTAAAGGAGACTTCATCCCAAACCTTAAAGGGATCCTGTCATGGGAAAAAAAAATTTTTTCGAAATGCATCAGTTAATAGTGCTGTTTCAGAAGAACTCTGCTCTGAAATCCATTTGTCAAAAGAGCAAAAACATTTTTGAAATCTGACATGGGGCTAGACATCTTGTCAATTTCCCAGCTGTCCCAAGTCATGTGACTTGTGCTTTGATAAACTTCAATCGCTCTTTACTGCTGTACTGCAAGTTGGAGTGATATCACCCCCTCCCTTTCCCCCACCCAGCAGCCTAACAAAAGAACAATGGGAAGGTAACCAGATAACAGCTCCCTAACACAAGATAACAGCTGCCTGGTAGATCTAAGAACAGCATTCAATAGTAAAACCCATGTCCCACTGCGTATTATTCAGTTACATTGAGAAGGAAAAACAACATCCTGCCAGAAAGCAGTTCCCTCCTAAATTGCTAGCACAAGTCACATGACATGGGGCAGCTGGGAAATTGACAAAATGGATAGCCCTATGTCAGATTTCAAAATTGAATATAAAAAAATCTGTTTGCTCTTTTGAGAAATGGATTTCAGTGCAGAAGTCTACTGGAGCAGCACTATTAGCTGATGCATTTTAAAAAAAACATGTTTTTCCATGACAGTTTCCCTTTAAAAAAACCCTACCCCCAACGGTACCAAGACCTCCTCCCCCAAGCCCACCTAGTACCTGGGTCAAATGCCCCTAACTTTTTACTTACCACTCAGTGCAGATTCTGTCCTCGGGAGTTCACGGCAGCCAACTTCTTCTCTTTGGTAAACTTCGGAAACAAAGCGTAGTTTTGGCGCATGCGCTGTTGGAGTAACATTTCAGTCCTGAACAACTGCGCGTGCGCCAAAGTACCAGTCTGCTTACGAAGTTTACAGAAGAAAAGACGATGGCTGCTGTGAACTCCCGAGGACAGAAACTACACCGGTGGTAAGTAAAAGTGTAGGGGCATTTCCCCCGGGGACCAGGTAGGATTGGGGGGGGGTAGGGGATTTTTAAAGTGTGGATTGAATTGTCCTTTAAACCATTTGAAGATGTTAATAGCCTTCATGATCGTGGTTTTTTTATTTTCTTCACAATTCAAAAAAAATAAATGTGTCAGCAATGGGTGTAGTATTTAAACAACATTTGCACTCATTATAAGGGATTTCCAGATAGTTTTGCCCATATAGTTTAACTGTACAGTGATTTTATATACTTACTGGAAAAGCTTAATGGTTAACAATATAGACAGAGAACTTATCCCTGTGAAAAACAGAGAAAGGATCGGCTGCCAAATTACAGACAGTTCTGCCTGTAAGTAATCTGTAAACAAGTGCATAAGTAATCTAGGTGTGTTACTACTGCTGTACCTCTCCTCCCAACAGCCAATTGCAAGCAGTCTGCCTGGGATGTCATCAATGATCCCAGTTACTATGCTGCATCTTAACCTCTATACAGCATAAAATGTAGAAGGTACTTAACATGCAATCAAATGATTCATGCTGTGATGATTAATTTCTCCTTCATGAGATAGTATACTGGCAGAATATGCAATTGTAATGGTGAAGGCATTTAATCTGTATGGTTGCAGAGGACAAGGTGGAAAGGGAAGAATATGCCTATTATTTTATAGAACTATTACTAAGCAGGGATGCACCAAATCCAGGATTCAGTTCAGGATTTGGCCATTTTCAAAAGGATTCGGATTTAGCTGAATCCAAATCTTAAAAAAAATTTAAATTAAAAAGTAAAACTTTTTTTTTTTTAACTGCACACAATTCTTTACCCCTTTTCTCCGAATTGAAAATATATATACAAATGAGAAGTTGGATACAGTGTGGGATTCGGCCAAAACTATGCACCTTCTTTCTTACTGGCTGTACTTGCTACACTACTAGAAAAGTCTACTAGAAAATCATGTAAACATTAAATAAACCCAATAGGTTGGTTTTGTTTCAAAGAAGGATTAATTATATCTTAGTTTGGTTCAAGTACAAGGTACGGTCGTGTTATCACAGATAATTTTTTTTAAATTGTATTACTTGGATAAAATGAAGTCTATGTGAGTCCGCCTTTCAGTAGTTCTGAGCTTTCTGGATAATGGGACGATGAATCCCATATCCCTATTTTTATTTCTAACTTTCAGTTGCAGGTAGACTTACTAAATACAGTTTTTGACACACTGCTTAGTATAATGATTTGTCTAAAGTCAGTAGAATTCGGCACAAAAGCAAACACTAGAATCAAATCAAAAGAAACTAGTGTCCAACTGGATCAACTGTAAAAGGTCCTCAAGCACATTGTGGCATGAGCAATGCAAAGTCCTCTGGAGTAACAGTAATTGAGCGATTCTTGTTTTCAAAGGAACATTTACAGACAACTGCAAACTTTGTGTGGGCACTGTCTTTTTGCATTAAAATTATAATTAGGCAAATGTTTAGGGTTGCCACCTGGCCGGTATTTTTGATGGTTGATCCCAATGTTAATAGGAAAAAAGATAAATATAGGAAGGCCGGTATTTTGTTCAAGAAAAGGTGGCAACCCTACTAATGTTATGGAATTGAACCCTAAGATGGAAAGGAAATGGGGTGCTGAGGTTAAGTTCTTCCCACTGACAATATGAGCAAGTCTAAATAATGTTCTTGCGGCTCACTTTACTACACATACCAGAATACATAATTAGATGTCGGATTCCACGTGCATTTAATGATTTCCTGAAAAGCTGCATTGCTTGGAGGGGGCCCTTGGAGGATCTGGTTTGGGAGAAGTGAAAAATACAACTTTATTTCTAGACCCTAACCTTCTTAATGAAGTAGCCACTAGTATGCTGACCAATGGCTAGCTGATGCACATAGAATATGATGAACTTACCCCTAGAATGGTAAAAGACTGCGGCAAACACGTAAAACAAGGACCCCAAACCTTTTTTACCCATGAGTCAAATTCATAGGTAAATAAAGAGTAAAGAGTCAATTCCAGGGGTGCTAAGTAAGGGTTGTGACTGGCTCTTGGTAGCCTCTTTGTGGACTGATAGACTACAGGAGACTCTATTTGGCAGTACACCTGTTTTTATGTAACAAAACTTAATAGTCCAATCAAGAAATTCAAAAAGAAGCACCTGCTTTGAGGCCACTGGGAGCAACATCCGAAAGGTTGAAGAGCAACATGTTGCTCACTAGTCACTGTTTGGGGATCTCTAATGTAGACCCAGAACAAGCTTGAAACTTGTGTCTGACATGCTTTCATGCATTCACAGATGGCAAGTTCCAAATCTGAGCTGGAATGGAGCTAAACAATGGCTGAAACAGGTCTACATCTTAGGTACATAGGCTACAAATCAGGTGCATTATAAAGTGAACAATCAAAGCAGGGTAAGCTACACTATGGGGGGGGGGGTACTGTTTCATTAATTTAAATAGAATAGGCTTTTAACTGAAATCACAAACAAATATTTTGACCTTGATCAGGAACTTTCAAGAAGCAGGAAATAATACATTTAGTAACCTTGTAGCCGACGCCAAGTTAGTCAAATAGTTACATCCAGTAGAAACCCCATTTTATGTTTTTAAGGGGACCAGGAAAAAATTATGTAAAATCAGGGAAGATGTAAAATCAGGGAAATGTGTTAAAGTAACTTTTTCTTCAAGTGCCGAAAGGATATGAGCATAGGAGTCTGTTTTACTTTGAGATACAATATTTACTGTGTTAATAACAAAGGTTAAACATTACAGTGTTAATGTTACACTATGGGGGGTCATGTGCAAGACTCTCTGTCAGCCACACACACAACCTAAAGCAGAAAGTGATTGGTGCAGGACTGTATAAGGGCAGACTTATTGGAATTGACCATTTACAGGTAGAACAGGCAGAATAGGCAGATTCTGGTTAGTATTTTAAACCTCTTTATTTCACAAATAACATTCATAGAGGAAAAAAAGCAGTTTTTGCGAACATCAGGACAAAATTTGGATGTAAAATCAGGGAAAACATGACTTAAAATCAGGGAAATGCACCCATTGAAATGCATTATATATTGGTAGGGCCACAAATAAAAAATGTAAAATGTGGGGAAACTTAAAATCAGGGGACTTAAAATCAGGGTTTCACTGTAGTTAAATTGAGTTTAAAAAAGACAAAGTCCATCAAGTTCAGCCTCTCCAAATGAAACCCATCATTTCTACACACACCCCTCCATACCCTAACATAAAATATATACACCCATATCTATACATGTGTATCACAATAGCCTTTGATATTATGTCTGTCCAAGAAATCATCCAAGCCCCTCTTAGGCTAAGGCCAGACGGGGAGATTCGGGGGCATTTTGTCGCCTGGCGCCTTCTCGCCGCGACTTGTAGCCCCCGAACCTCCCCGAATAGCCAAGTACCCAAGCGCACCGGCGTTGCCTGAAAACGCCGGCGCGTATTCACACATTGCCTTGCCAGGCAATTTGGAGCGATTTCAAAAAGCGCGCCGCTCCGTGTGAATACGCGTGGGTACTTGGCTATTCGGGGAGGTTCGGGGGCTACAAGTCGCGGCGAGAAGTCGCCAGGCGACAAAATGCCCCCGAATCTCCCCGTCTGGCCTAGCCCTTAAGGACATTAACAGAATCAGCCATCACAACATCACCCGGCAGTGCATTCCACAACCTCACTGTGAAGAACCAACTACTCTGCTTCAAATGAAACTTCTTTTCCGCTAGTCTGAAGGGGTGGCCTCATTATGGGTAAAAAGGTCCCATGCTATTTGTCTATAATGTCCTCTAAGGTAGTCGGACACTGTAAACAATCATTTCATGAAAGTCACTTGAATCAGTAACTTCAGTAGCGATATTAATGCCCAGCTTTTCAAAAAAAAAAACCACAAGAATTCAAGAGATCTGACTAGAACAATATAAAAGCATCGGCATATTTTTCTCTTGCGGCTGTATTGAGAAAGTTGTATTGTGCTGCTGTCAGTGGAATACTCGGCTGGCTGATTAGGAGGGCCAGTTTAGATCTGCATGCCTTCCAATGAACAAAGAGCTCCACTGTGTGTAAGAACAAGGCAGAAAAAAAATTAAATCCCAGAGCAATCGCCCATGCCCCCCCCCCTATACACCCACACACTCCTACTGAAGATAAAGTAAATGGAAACTCCTTCAAACATACAAGAAATATGTAAAGTTTAAAACTATGTAAAAAAGCTGTCAAGACCGTGATCTCAGCAGTGGGGTTAATGTAACACAGGCCACTGAAGTAACACAGGAAAGTAAAGAGCTTCTCTGCTGGCCTCCCAACAAACACTCAATTTTTATAGCTTCAAAACCGCACCAAATCTTGCTCTGTAATGTAGCCAAGATTCCTTCCCCATAATTATGTCAGTTCATATTTCCTACATGTAAACTGGTGAAGAAAAGGTACAGTAGCATCACATGGTGCACAACACTATCTATAATATTATTTTTAATATTATCATTTTGTATGTCTGTGCTTCTAGGCTCCTCTGCAAAAACAACTGGGCAACTTGTTTGCTGTTTCCTCTACTGCTCAAACTAATTTATAAAGAATAAAAGTTATGAGGGATCAAAGCCAGACTCAATCATACTAAAACCCCCAGTCTTTCATTCTACCAGAGCATTTTACCAAATAGTTCCCTAAAGTCAGAAAAGTACTATACGTCCCTAAAATGATATTAATATCCCCCCAATTGTTTCTGTACATTAACCTCCCATTTAGACAGTAAGCTCTTCAGGGCAGGGGATCTCCACCCTTTTGTCTCCTTGCCAGTAAACACTTAAAGGACATGTCAACCCAAAAAATGACTTTTTACCTAATAAAAGAAAACCCAGTTATAAGCAACTTTCCAAAATTAATGTATTAAAAATTGTTGGAGCTTTAAAAGTAATTTGTAAATGTAATCGCTATTGAAAGCAGCATTTGCATAATTCCTGGTTATTACATTTTTAAACAATGTTGCAAAAGCCAGTCTCCTCCAGCAAGACAGGTCTGTTAATCGGTTGGCTTAGGTTACATTGTTTCAAATGTTACATTGTTTCAAGCCAGCAGTACAGAGTAGAAAGGGACAAACACTGCAATCAATACATGTACAAATATCTTAAAAACCATAGAAAATATGTAATGAATGCATATTGCAAAGTTGCTTAGAATCATGTTTTTTCGATTAGGCAAAAACATTTTTGGGGTTGATATGTCCTTTAAGTATTGTAGCTATACTTTTTATTTATTTATTGTATTTTTGGGTATGGGATCCATTCTCCGGGAAACACATTATCCAGAAAGCTCTGAATTACCTAAGGGCTGTCACATGGACATACCTAGCCTATTGAGTTTATTTATGATTGTTTAGTAGACTAAGATCCAAAATATGGAAATTTTCATTATCTGGAAACCCCCAGGATTCTGAAAATTCTGGATAACAGGTCCCATACCTATACTTATTTGTACTTATTATAGTAATGATCCCCTGTTTCTTTTACAGGTATGGGATCAGTTATCCAGAAACCCCATAACAAGAAAGCTCTAAATTACAGAAAGGCCGTCTCCCATAGAGTCCGTTTTAGCCAAATAATCCAATTTTTTTTAAATGATTCCCTTTTTCTCTGGAATAATAAAACAGTACCTTATACTTGATCCAAATGAAGATATAATTAATTGTTATTGAAAGCAAAACCAGCCTATTGAGTTTATTTAAGGTTTACATGATTTTTTATTAGACTAAAGGTATGGAAAGATCCATCATCCGGAAACTCCAAGCCCCAAGCATTCTGGATAACAGGTCACATGCCTGTACTTTTTATTGTAATGACCCCTTGTTTCTTCTACAGGTATGGGATCCATTATCTAGAAAACCCCTTATCGAGAAAGCCGAGAATTACGGAAAGGTGGTCTCCCATAGATTCCAATTTATCCAAATAATACTAATTTGTAAGATTGATTCCCTTATACTAAGCAGTGTGTCAAAAATTATATATATATATATTATTGGAAACACTACCTACAACTGAAAGTTAGAAATAAAAATAGGGATATGGGATTTGTTATCCTGTTATACAGAAAGCTCTGAATTACAGAAAGGCTGACTCCCATAGACTTCATTTTATCCAAATTTAATTGAATTTGTTTTATCTCTCTAATAATAAAACAGTACTTAGTACTTGATCCAAACTAAGATATTATCAATCCTTACTGGAAGGAATACCAGCCTATTGGGTTTATTTAATGTTCACATGATTTTCTAGTAGACTTTAGGTATGAAGATCTAAATTACAGAAAGATCCGTTATCCAGAACCCCCCCCCCCCCCAGGTCCCAAGCATTCTGGATAACAGGTCCCATACCTGTAATAATTTATTATTCAGCTGTACAGAGCTTTGCCCTCAGGGAGCACTATACAAATAAAAATATACATACTGCTAAGGAAACAGCTGCAGGTCATTTCACCAATCAGTTCACGTGTGTCATGTCCATGTTGACACACACAAATATGTAGACATTACAAGCCACCATTATAAAGTGGTAAAGTTAACAACAACAATAAGAAGTTCTGTTATTTGACTGACACTCAGACTTTCATTTGTGCAGAACTTCCCCATTAAATGCATTCATTTAGTGCATTGGCAGAAAGTGTACTTCAGCAAAGGCACTTGAAATCCATTATATACTCCTGTTAAAATGCAATGTAATTTCTGGTTATTGTTGCATTTACAGAACTACAAAGCAATGACTCCAATCAGAGCAGATCAACCCCCCAGATCAGGCACACAGGGCCCGCTGAGCAGAACAACCAGAGTGAAACTGAGTTTATAGCAGGGATGTCTGTAACCTGGGAACCTGAAGAAGTTTATGTAACTAGAACGATGGACACCCACTGGTTAGTACAACAGGAGCTGCCGTTTCATAACAGCTGGGTGGCCAACGCATCGATAACATGCATGTCCAACCTGTGGCCCTACAACTATTGTGAATAGGGTTGCCACCTTTTCTGGAAAAAAAAATACTGGCCTTCCTATATATTTATCTTTTTCCCTATTAATAACATTGGAATCAACCATAATTTTTACTAGCCAGGCCGGTAAAATACCAGGCCAAGTGGCAACCCTAATTTTGAATATCATGAACGTCACACGCCACTATGGTACCAATGAAAACGAAGTGCCCCAAACTGGACATCCCTGATCAACAATAGCCAACATTTCCAAACTGTGGTCCTGACCAATAGAACGGCTGGGGCTAGAGGGGAATTATGCCTTTTTGCTTACTCCTGTAATTTCGGTATGATTTGTGGATAAATACCATGTGTAACCTTGTTACACGTTAAGGAGGGCCCCAACCAAATGTTTAACATGACTGGGTGGGCTGATGCTTGAAAACCATCTGGCCTAAGAAAATTCTACCTTGCTTAGACATATTCTTTGAGATTAGGTATGTCCTCCCTATTGTCTTTACCTGGCAAAGGAATACTGTAAGGTCAAACAACTGCTGGAAAGCAAGAAATTAGACACACTAGATTGCAAGCTCTCAAGACAAAGGTCTTTGACTATACGTTTCAGTTTGCCTTTGTTTGCTGCATTGCCATGCAGAATTGCCCTGTAATGTATAATTAAGCATGAAAAATTATTGACCATTTATTTATGAACAGTTCCAACCGCAACAATACGAGCATCTAGTTGCAGTACAGAGAGCAGTCTGCCCAACAACTCAGACAACTGCAACATGCTGCTGGACCATTTTGTGCAGCAGGGGACTTCTTATATCAACTGTGGTGATGTTTCAGGAACCAGACAGCATTGTGGGCCATATAAACCCATCAGCATCCTTCAGACCCAGACTATTTGGCAAAAGCACTCTTATGGCCAGCATGAACACCTGCTAAGTTGTCCTGAGCTCTAACGCTGAAATCATACAAACCTTGGCCAAAACACAGAGCAACCTCATCCAACTCCCCACCCCCAGTTACCCCTGTAGAACCCCAAGCATTACCTTATTAGAGTTTGCTGGGTATTTCAGTGAATTGTTTCCCTTCCTCCTGCATTGAGTATAGTATACATCCAACAGGCGTGTTCTCTTCTCAGATCAGAAAGGGGTAGCTATCCCAGAACTGTATAGAAAGATCCGCAGAAAGGTGGCCAGAGAAGAAGAAAACCGAAGGCCAGGCGAGGGGGAAGGAATCACAAAGGGGCTGTAGAAGTTCCAAACCGAATGGGCTCAAGTTCGTTTCCCTCCAATGCCTTCGCCGTTCCTTAATCCTGGGAGGGGGCTGGACACATCCCAATGAGACAGAAGAAAAGGACAATCCTTTAGCATGGGCAGGATTAAAGGTGCAAGTTTCGAGGAGGAGAGAGAAAGAGAGCAGGGCTCTGGATAAGAATCAGACAAGCGGGGGTAGGAAGTGAGGGAGCCGTAGAGGTGCAGGGGTCCCGGTACATACACAGCTCCTGCTAGAGACACCCACTACAGCGATGAAGGGTGAGCCCGAGTCCAGTTGTAGGGAATTTAGTGGCACGATAGAGCCGCACCCTCAACGCACACACAGCCCGGCCAGGCAGCACTCTCTCTCCTCCCCAGTACTGCTCTCAGCCGCACACACTCTCCCCTCCCCCTCTGTCTCTCCTCCCCCCCCCCCCCCC
>CM044431.1:207572832-207623454 GCA_024363595.1 Xenopus borealis
GTGGTCTCACGATAACAATTGGATCTTTCAAAAATCTTTAGGTCTATGGCCAGCTTAAGTGTCAATGGGTATCCTACAGGCACCCAGGTTTAAAAGGCTGGTTCACCTTTACTATAACTCTTAGTATGTTATAGAATGGCCACATCTAAGCTACTTTTCAATTGGTCTTCATTATTTATTTTTTATAGTTATTTGCCTTTTTCTTCTGACTCTTTGCAGCTTTCAAATGGGCGTTGCTGCCCCCTTCTAAAAAGCAAATGCTCTATAAGGCTATAAATGAATTGTTATTGTGATTTTTTTTATCACTCCTCTTTCTGTTCAGCCCCTCTCCTGTTCATATTCCAGTCTCTTATTCAAATCAATGCATGGTTGCTTGTGGAATTTGCACCACAGCAACCAGTTTGCTTGAATGCATTTTGAAGAGTTGCTGAATAAAAAGCTAAATAACTCAAAAACCTTAAATAATAAAAAATGAAACCCAATTGCAAATTGTCTCAGAATATCACTCTCTACATCATACTAGCAGCTTCTTATCACTTCCTCATGTCGGTGCATAAATAGATATGGCGCATCAGCAGATTAGATTTGTAAACATGCCCAATCCCTGAACTAACTGATATCCTTATTATATGGAAAACTGTTGGGATCAGTGTACTGCTAATTCAGATCTGGAATAAGATACAAAATAGACTCTGGTATATCAGGTGCAGAGACAAACAGCCCCTCACAGACTGTCTACATGGCATTTTGCAGCACACATATTCCAGAGTCTACAGCTATTCCATGCCTGGCTGCCATACATGTACTGAAAATCATTTTATTTTTTTTGCATATGGCCACCTAAAGTCTTGTATTAGCCACTAGTAAGGAATGCACCAAACCAGCAAAGCAACTCATGTAGTTATTAACTGACTGACCAGTGTCCACACCCTTACAATTACATGTCAGACTCAATATGAGAATAATAGTTATCCAAAGCAGTCACATACACAGAGACAGACTGGGCAGCGGACACTGAGAAAAAACCCAGTGGCCCTAGTCCTTGTTGGACCTGCTCCCTACCTAAAACCCCAGGGCAATGCACCCTGACCTCCCCCCTAACCCTAATCATATCCGAAGGAGGAGAAAATAAGGTGCACATGGTTTTGCAGCTGGGGGCCAAGGGGGAAGGAGGTTATGACTGGGGCAGATGTTCTGTTCCCTGAGACAGCAGCCCCAGTGGGCCCCAGATCCCCCAGTCAGATGCTGCACATACAGTGGAAAAGAAATACTGTAGTATAAATGGGTAAACAAACCCATTAACTCCTTTGTTGAGTCCATTATTGACAATTATTGAAAAAAATATATTTTTTCATTTGTATGTATTGTATGTTCTGTTCAATAATATGGTTAATTAAATAAATAGACACATCAAAAATATGCATTACAAAACAGTGTAATAGCATGGGCATTCGGTACAAAGAGTAATACGTTTCTTTTGTAGGGTTGCCATCTGACAGTTTAAGCTAAAATATTTTTAAGATAAAATTTTTAACCTAGCCTGGGGCCACATGCAAACCCTACAACTATAGTGTCTTCAATTGAAACATAAAAAAATGGGATCTCATGTATATATACAAAAACAGGACCTTAGCCCAAATAAATCTGAAACACAAAGTAAATTCACTAAAGCTATACATACATGTATAAAAAGCATTACTCTCATTTGCATATAACCAGTTCCAGGCCCGGACTGGCAATCTGTCAGTTAGGGCAAATGCCAGATGGGCTGCTATAAGGTACCATAGAAAGTCAGTATTTAGTGGGCTGGTGGGGACTGTTTGGGCCTCTATGTGGGCTGATTGGGCCTCTGTGTACCTGAAATGCCAGGGCCTATTTTGATTCTCAGTCCAGTCCTGACCAGTTCCATCTGATACATATACAGACAATATTGCTTATCTGTCTGTTAAACACTTGACATAATCACTGGCCACCATAGCCCGTACAACACCCAGAGGGAAAAAAAAACAAAACAAAAACGCAGGGATCAAAAGGGGTCGCAGGACTGACTGTGATCTCATGTAGTTTCCTTACCCTCAAGGTATAAAACAGAATCTGAATAAATGGACACCAAAAGTACATGTTGGGTTGCCACCTTTTCTGGAAAAAAATACCTTTTTTTCCCCCTATTAGTAAAATTGGCATCAAGCATAATTTTTACCAGTAATATACGGGCCAGATTGCAACCCTAAATATATGATATAGATCATAGATAGCTTTTGTACATGCATTGAAAGCTGCCTAGAAACTAAGGTAAATAACTACTGTAAATTACATCATTATAATGTCGTTCAGTATGTTGCATGATTCTACTCAGAGGGAGTTTACATAATAATAAATTGGAAAAAAAACAACCCTCAAACTGTGGCAGAAATACCAGTCACACATGCCAAATTTATCCTGATGTGATTTTTTTCTTTGTTCCCTACTCCGCCAAAAAAACACACACACACACACAGAACAATGGATATGCGCAAGGTAAGCATATGTGGAATACAAAAGGAAAAAGTTTATTAAGCTGGTCATAGATGTAACAATTACAATTTCTTGGAAAAAAGAGCATTCCAGGAAAGATAGTTTGTGACAATACATACACATAGAGCTGAATCGTCAGATATACAGGTAGAAACAGTAGAATACCTGTATGTGACGATTCACCTCTAAATTTGGTTCACCCGATCCAAATTTTCTGTTCAACCCGATAGACGCCAGGTCTTCTGCTATTGGTCGCCTCGTTTCCCAACATACACTCACTGAATATCATCCGAAAATTTATTTTGTACGATATTATTGGTGCGTCCATGGTAGGGTTGCCACCTTTTCCTATTAATAACATTGGGATCAACCATCAAAAATACCAGCCAGGCCGGTAAGATACCAGTCAGGTGGCAAACCTAGTATATGGCCACCTTTATTCATGGGAGGCCAGTGACTTGACCTAGTAATAAAGACTGTAGTATTAAGGCAGGTTGATACACCTGGAGTCCATATGGAGCCTCTTATGGCTAGGGTTGCCACATGGCCGGTATTTTACCAGCCTGGCCGGTATTTTTATTGGTTGATCCCAATGTTGTTAATAGGGAAAAAATTTTAAATATATAGGAAGGCAGGTATTTTTTTTTCAAGATCAATATATCTACTGTAGTGGATAAATTACCCCCTAAATAAGCAGCTGCAGAAAAATGGCTGGTACAAATGTAGCATTGTGTATGATTTTATTTTTTTTTAACAAAACTATAATTGCTTTTGTTAGATTTTTAGACAAGTGGTAGTGAGCAAGATGAGAAAATTCTCTATCACCATAAGTTACACTTAAATAGTTTTTTTCACACAACGTGAACTACGGTTCATTGTGTATGAATGATGTGTGCACTCGTGTATGAATGATGTATGCACTCAAGAACGTAGCTCAGAGGGAACATTGGCCTAATAAACAAACATTTCTGTCACTTAAAAACAGGTCATGTAACTTGTAACGTCCTTAAATTTTACAATAGGGGGTACTTTATTCATTATATAAACAGCTCGCTCCTATGTCATTATAAACATGTTATTAACATCCTATCATACAGAGAAACATTTTTTCATTCAGAATATATTCTCACAGGTGCAACTCTTTATTTGCATGTTCCCAGTCCCACCCCGTCAAAATGCAAGAAACCCTTCCCGCGCTGATTTAACAGACCCCGTCACATAAAAATGATAGGATAAAGGTCCCTGCGTTTAAGAAAAAGGCGCTTATAAAATCAAAAAGTTGATTCTGTCACATTCCCTGTTAAACCAACAAACCATTATGTATATTAACAGTGATATACAGAAACTACAGAGAGCCTTTCTTCCTCCTATGTGACAAAATGGCGCCCACCGCCGCTTCCTTAAGACTGTCTATATGTAGGGGACGGACTCCCCAGCCAATCACTGCACGACCTGAATATTTGTCGCCGGCACCCGGCCAATCAATGACAATGCTGAGAGTTGTGGGTGGGGGCTTGGTCTTCTGCTGCAGCCAGGCTGCGAGAGAGGCGCTAAATTTTAGTAATTCCTCACAGGCTCAAACAATAATTTTGGGTATCCAAAGGGATTGTATAATCTCAGTAGAATTTAACTTTTTATTTATCCTTTTTACTCGCTGAGGCAAAATAGTCCATAAGACCGAAAGTGCAGCGGCGGGGAGGGACAATGCTGAAATAAAATTTCAAACATAAGGGGAAGCTGAGGTGTTTTATTTGACACAAAGTGTTATTTTATTTGGGTATTTCGATGCTGCTTTTTTGTATCCTGCTGATGATAAACAGGGGTAAATATGGATTAGCTTTCTACATAGTAGTGCCCACAAAGCAGCAGATGAGAGTAGAAAATGTGAGGAATAATGTAATGTCACACTTTTCCGTTTCTTCACTGCACTGCCTAAAGGCCCCCATACACGGGCCGTTAAAAGCTGGCGACAGACCGAGTCGGCAGCTTATTGGCCCGTGTGTGGGGCCAACCGGGCTTCCCCGATTGATATCTGGCCGAAAGTCGGCCAGATCTTGATCAGGCAGGTTAAAAAACCTAGTCGGATCGTGGGCGCATCTGTGCGCATCCCGTATAACCTACATTATGATCCGATCGTTGGGCCCTAGGACCCACGAACGGATCATCCCGATATCGCCCACTTCAATGTGGGCATATTGGGGAGAGATCCTCTCGTTTGGCGATCTCACTGTCTATGGCCACCTTTAGTTGCCATTGACTTTAAAGGGGAACTATACCCTAAAAATGAATGTGACTAAAAACACCATATTTTATATAATGAACTTATTGCACCAGCCTAAAGTCTCAGCTTGTCAATAGCAGCAATGATCCAGGACTTGTGTCTGTGACACTCGCATGCTCAGTGGGCTCTGAGCAGCTGTTGAGAACCTTAGCTTAGGGGTCATCATAAATTATCCACCAGAAAATGAGGTTGGTCTGTAATATAAGCTGATGCTACAGGGCTGATTACTAAATTATGATGCTAGTTGCATTGGTTTCTGTGCTGCCATATAGTAATTATCCATACTAATTACTAATCAGGCCCAGATTTGTGGAGAGGCCACCTAGGCCTAGGGTGGCAGGATTTTAGGGGGCGGCATGCTGCCCAACCACACCCACATTGGTTCAGAAATTTAAATTTCCTGTGTGCAATTCCCATTGCTCTGTCCTGATGATGAAAATTTGAGCAAATAAAAGTGAGGGGCAGAGGCGACAAATGACAGCAGGCCCAGGGACACTCAACCAATGAGGCGAGTTGGGAAACTCATCCCAAGTGGTAGCGCCCCACTAGGTACCAGGGGCGGTAAAAATGCCGCTCCAGGTACTTTAAGAGCCGAATTCGGCTCTTCTAGCGCAGAGCGTAATTATGCGCTCTGTACTGGAGTCCTGGCCCTCTCTGCCGCCCTCGTGGGCGAACGGGGGGGGGGGGGGGGGGGGGGGGGGGCGGCAGCAATGGCAAGCTGCCCCAGGCAGTTGGAGGGGCACCTGAGCGGGACTAGGGGCACCCGTTATGTAAATCTAGCCCTGCTACTAATCAGCCTTATATTGTGACTATATTTCTATTCTATGTGTACTGTATATTGTGAGTGGGTCCCTAAGCTCAGTAAGTGACAGCAGCACAGAGCATGTGAATCAGTGAATCAGCAGAAAAGAAGATGGGGAGCTACTGGGGCATCTACTGGGGAGACACAGATCTTTACTGCTAAAGGGCTGTGGTTGCCTTGGGCTGGTACAGAAGCACAAAATATAATATACAACATTACCAACTACTTCTCTAAGCAGGTGGGGTTTCTCTTGAAAATGTACACAAATAAAATCCAGTTTGAGGGCATTGACTAGGGTTGCCACCAGGCCCGGACTGGCAATCTGTAGGTTAGGGCAAATGCCAGATGGGCTGCTATAAGTTGCCATAGAAAGTCACAATTTAGTGGGCTGATGGAGGATGTTTGGGCCTCTAAGTGGGATGCCAGGGCTTATTTTTATTCTCAGTCCAGCACTGGTTGCCACCTGACCCTTATTATGGGTTTCGTAGCTGAAAACAATGCATGGTGCCAATAGAATAATGAGGGGGGGGGGGGGGGAGAGCTAAAGGCAACCATGACAGAAGGTGCATAATCTGTTTGGAATATTTTCCTGTCAGTGGAGAAAATGAGATGGTAGCTGCTGGTCGTACACATACTGGTAAAATCACACTAAATTAAGTTTTGCAGTGATTTATGGCTTGGGATCCATTCAGTCAAACACTGTCCATAGCTGCCCCGCTGTGTGTATGATTGCTTTAAAGGACCAGTAATATTTAAAATTTGTTTGTATATAACGAAAAAAAACACCAAGACATATTTAACTTTAAAATCGCAAAATCTTTATTAAGAAATAGCTTAACGATACTCCGCTTGCACTCCTCTTCAGAAAAGGCGAACAGGCGATCCATTGTGCCGTGCTCAATTTCTCCTCTCCACCTTCCTTAAAGGAGATAGCTAGGGAGGAGAAATCAAGCACTGAATGATGGATCGTCACCTTGAAGAGAAGTGCAAACTGAGTTTTGGTTATTTCTTAATAAAGACTTTGCTATTTTAAAGTTTAATATGTGTTGCGGGTTTTTGTAGTATATTAAAAAAAAATTTTATGTTACTGGTCCTTTAACTCTTCATCAGTGCTTTCCAATCTGTGGTGTTTCAACTAGGGTTGCCACTTTTTCTGGAAAAGAATACAGGCCTTCCTATATTTTTGCCTTTTTTTCCTATTAATAGCAAGCATTATTTTTACCGGCCAGGCCAGTAAAATACCAGCCAGGTGGCAACCCTAGTTTCAACTGTTATTTATATTCTATAATAAACTAACATTTACTTAAACGTGAGCCACCCTTTTAATTACATTTCTTCATGTTTTTTTTTTGTTTGTTTGTTTTTTTAATTCTGAAATGTATTTGTTATTGTAGCTGATTTAAGCTCTGAGAAAAACTTAACCAAAGTTGTCTTCACCAAGGGGAATCAGAAATTCTGATATTGTTTTAATTGGTTATACATAGGAGGAAGGAGGAGTAAAGTTTTTCACATGGTGAAATAAAGCTGTAGCTCATTATGAAACATTTCCACTGAATTTTGTTGCAGAGCCATAACTATGAGGACATTGGCTTCTCAAAGTTTTTTACCCTGAAAGCTCAGAATTATGGAATCACCTTTTCCCAATGGACTCCAATCTTTTAAGTATTATTTTCTTTTTCTCTGTAATGACAAGACAGTACCTGGTACTATAACCTGATAGAAATAATATATAATTCATCTTTATTGGAAGCAAAACCATCCTATTGGGTTTATTTAATGTTTACATGATTTTCTAGTAGACTTAAGGTATAAAGATCAAATTAGATCCATTATCCAGAAAACACCATGTCCTGAGCATTCTGGATAACAGGTCCGTACCTGTGCACCTAAAAATATTCATACTGAAATGTAGTGCTCACCTTTGTACTAGTTATATCTTATGATAACCACATCAGAGGAAACTAGTCTTACAGTCAAAAGCATTGAACAAGCATAGACAAGCACCTGCAACTTTTAAATTGTGACTGCATAATTCCAAATGCATATCAGAAAATCACTTTTAGTTTCATCTGCTCTTGTCCCATTCCAGTATAAGAAGAGGTTTTGTTTGCCACATATTTTCTATTATACCTGAATCTTACATGTCCTATTTGAAATGGTCGAACTTTTGTGCAAACATGTAAATGCAACTGAAGTATAATTGGCATATCATGAGATGCTTTTTAGTTTCAAATCTTTATGTATTGTTTTTTTTCTGTTAAGATAAAGATAAACTGTACAAGATACTTTCCCAATATGGTATATACACTAGTTCACCTTGTGAGGGAAGGGGGGTATCAGTATGGAAAGGAAAGGGATGAAAGGATAAAAGATAGAAGACACTTCATTTATGACCTTTTACAGCATTTAACTCTATGTTGACCTAATTCAGTTGGCTTGTGTTACAATGTTATATGCTCCTTGCCTTGGCAGCATTTGTCTGCCCATTTATAATACTTGTGTTAGTCTCCACACTTTCCACATGGCTGTATTGTTACATTATCCAACAGCTCTTCCATTGTCATGTTGCATTTTGCTTCTTTGAGTACCTGTATTATTGTTGGGGCTGTTATTGATTTCCATGATCTGGCTACTAGGGTTGTGACCGCAAATAGCATGTGATGTAGTATGAATGCTTCTCCGCTTTCAAGGTCTGGTGGAAATATATGTAGCAATACTATGGCTGGAGTCAGTGTTGTTGCAACATTCAACCTTGTGGCAAAAATATCCTCAATTTCTTTCCATAGGGGTGTTATTTTGGGACACGTGTATTATAAATATGTGTGTTAGCAAGCCAACAGCTCCACATTGTCTACAACACATCGAGGAAGTGGCTGGGTACATATTTGCTAATTTGCGTGGGGTCAGGTACTATTTCAGTAGCAGTTTGGTATATTGTTCCAGGTGATTCCCGGATTTGTTGACTTTTTTTAATGTTTTGGTGAGATGCCTTTTAGTATGAGCACAAGTAGAGGGTATAGAAGGTCTCATTGCAATGTTTGTAGAGTGGCAGTGGAGCACTTTTGACTATGGATGCAAGCCACTTAATCTTGCACAAAGGGTTTGGCAAAATCAAATCCTAAAATTAATCTGCATATGCAATTGGAGGGGAGAAACTCTGCAAATTCCTTAACGATGTGCTCTAAAGCGGGGGTCCACAACGTTTTGTACCCTTAAGATGTAAAAAAAAAAAACACAGTTGGGGGCAGCCAATGTGAGCAGACACATTCTCTGAGCACTCTGGTACTCAAGTCCAATATCCAAGTTCATATTAATACAATAATCCACAGAGCACCTGGCAGTGCCCCCTTCCACAGAGGTCAATATTGGGGCAAAATAGAGAGCAGAAACGCACCTTTGAAGCGGTGACTCAACTTGAAAAATATGCAGGGGGAGAGCAGAGAATCTCAAAATAGTGGCAAAGTCACCAGCACCTACACCTTGTGCGTCTGACTCCCCTCCTGCCTCACCAGTCCTGCTGGAGCCAACATTACAATACCTTCTTCAGAAGTTTTGAGCTGGAGACCAGGAGAGTACGGTGGAGGATACAAAGGAGCCTCTACCAGGATTGTTGCAGGACCTGCAGAAAGCCCTTGTTGACTGTCAGCACAAAATGGATGACCTGGAGAACAAGCTGAGGAGGAATAATCTCAGGTTTTTGAGGTTCTTGGAATGTGCAGATGGCTCAGCATCAGAACAGTTCATGGAAAAATGGCTAAAAGTGGTACTGGGTAAGCCTGTCAGCTACCTTTGCAATAAAAAGAGGCAGAGCCCACAGAATCCCATCACGGCCTTCACCACTGGGTGACCCTGCTCGTCCCCTGATTGTTAAACTCCTGAATGAACAGGACAGGGATAAATCACCCACAATACGGGTCCACTGCACACAGCATATCAATCTATGCTGACTTCTCCACTGAAGTGCACAAGCAACGGGCAAAGTTCCACTAAGCAAAAAGGTGTTTCAGAGAAGCTAAACTGGAGTATGCTATGATGTACCCAGCCAGACTGAGAGTAATAGCAGATGACACCACACAGATTTTCACCACTCCGCAAGAGATTAATAACTGGCTGAATGGTAGACCATAGTGGACAGTGGTGAAGGAATGTAACCCTGTGCAGCATACACCTCCACAGTACCTCAGTTTTAACACAGCTCTTTTACACTAAAGGATTGTGCTACTTTTATCTACAAGGACTCTTAAGCTGGGATCAACAAAAAGTGTCAAAACCAGTAATTATAATGCACCCTCATGGACACTAAACAAGGTACTCTGCCGTCCTCAAGAACTGACCATTTACTCCAACCACCATTAATGCGTACAAAACTGCTATGCAAGATGTAAGTGGCTAGGTTTGGAAATGACTTTCTTTCCAGTAAGTTCAGTGCACTAAGCAGGTGCAAGTATGGTTGGCTGTGATCAGGTTACAGATCTAATAATGTGGGAGCCTGGGGACAGGGGCATAATGAAAAGTTTATTCAGTTACCTCACAAGTTCCCAAACATGGTCTCAGCAGGAAAACCTACCTCAGCTTACATAAGTGTTTTTGTTATAGTTAGGGTACTAAGTTCTACCCGCAGTTGGCATTCAGGTAGAATGGGCGGGACATGCAATTAAAGACAATAAGTGGAAATGTGGATAAATGACCCTATTAAGAGGACTATCTTACAATCTTAAAAAGGAAAGGCCAATGTAGTTTGTCTACTGGAAATGCTCCTCATGGAGAGTAAAAAATTGGTGGGTGGGGTGGCACTACCACTCGAAACACACACTACTCATTCCTTAGGAGTAGCAATATTTCTAGCAAAAACAGTCTCCTCTCAATTGGTAGATATAAGTTCTGATGCTTTAAGGAGGATCATATTCATTCATTGGTACATTGCTAAATACGAGATAATACTCGCTTCAATCTATATCCCCCATATGAGGATGAAGTAGTGACTTAACTAGCACTTTCATGGGAACATTCCCTAGAGTAGAGTCCTGCGCGGGTCCATTTTTTGCGACCCGCACCCGACCCGTACCTGCAAACCGCAAACCGCAACCCGGACCCGCGACCCGCAATCTTACCCACTTGGACCGCGACCCGAACCGTACCCGCGACTAGCTACCCGCGACCCGCTGACCATCAAGAATCAGGAAGTGCTGTCATTGTAAACCGGAAGTGACATTATCGGAAATAGCCACTATCAGGGAAAAAAGGAGTAAAACAGGAAGTGCTGTCATTGTAAACCGGAAGTGACATCATCATTATTAGAAATGCTCAGAAAAAGGAGTAAAACTCGCTATAGCGAGGATCCGCGACCCGACCCTCAACCCGCCAACCTGCAGAATCACCGGCCCGCTTCTGTACCCGCACCCAGAAATTCTACAAGCAGTCCGCAGGGTACCGCGGGATTTTGCGGGTAACCCGCGGGTACCCGACCCGCTGCAGGACTCTACCCTAGAGCACACTTAATAGCAGTGGAAGACTTTAATACAGTCATACACCCTGCAATAGTTCTCTGGCATAAATTTGACAATGTAACTAGTGAAAACCCCACTAACTTTAAAAACTTTCTAATGTTATTTATTTTAACTTAAGCTTGAAGACATTTAAACCCCTCAGCTCGACAGTACTCCTGCTTCTCAGCTTCGCACTTAACTTTATTATGGCTGGATAAGGCAACCCCCTTAATAAGCCCTGTCTAATATAGAGCAAGAGAAGTCTCGGACCATTTGCCGTTAGAAATCCAGATTTGCTTTTCACAGGACCCTCAACCAGACAATCAAAACCAGCCTTATCAGACAATAAAATAATTTTTACAACTAAATTCATCTGAATCAAACCCACTTGTTATATAGGATACTTGTTACCCGGGAAAGTCTATCTGCAAAACCCGCCCACAATAATTTCATGGCGACTTTAGGAGATTAAACAGGTGCTTATAAACGTTTACAAAAAACAAGAAAATTCCCCAGCACTCCAACCTTTAACCCCTAAGTGAGAATTTGCACAACTGAACTGCAACTAACAAAAAAGACACTTTTAGTTACAAAGTTTGTACAAAATATGCTAAGGGATTGAGCGGCATTACCCTGTTTAAGTATCACTATATGTATTATGGGAGGTGGCTCTCCTTAAATGCTTGCTCTCCCAACCCCCATTTAATGAAGTCTTTGGAAGAGATCATACTAAATAAAGAGAAAAGCAGGTATGATAATACTTTTTTCGCTTAGGATAGGACTGACGCATGGACACTGCCTTGACGGGGCGCGTCAGTTTATGCATATTTTGTACAAACTTTGTAACTAAAAGTGTCTTTTTTGTTAGTTGCAGTTCAGTTGTGCAAATTCTCACTTAGGGGTTAAAGGTTGGAGTGCTGGCGAATTTTCTTGTTTTTTGTATATCAAGCCAGCCCACGTGCACCCAATTGCTAAGGGATTGAGCGGCATTACCCTGTTTAAGTATCACTATATACTTATAAACGTTTACTCCTCTCAACTACCTGCAGACACAAGGTTCAAAGACACCTTTTTGGACTGTATTACGCTGCCAGCCTTATCAAATTACAAACAGTATCTAGATTCAGACCTTACAGTAGGAGAAGTCACTGAAGCAGTAAACTCCTCCCCCTTAGGAAAGCAGCGGGAGCAGATGGGATACCCACTGAGCTTTACAAAAGGCCATCGGTCATTTAGTCGATCGGACAGATTAGAAGATTTCTGTCAGCTAATTATAATATCTCTGCTGTATTGCCCATCTGATGATATTGATGGGTGACTGTCACTTCTATTTGTTGGACATAAATTTCATATGATTGCTGTCTGAGAAGTACATTGTCTGTGTTTTCCTGTCTTCGAAGCATGATAACTGTAGAGAGCTAGGGTGTTGCAGCATTGGATATAGTAAAGGCCTTTGATACTGTTGAATAGATGTATCTATGGAAACTGCTGGATAGGTTGAATTTAGGGCCACACTTGGAGCTAGTCCAATTGCTATACAAAGCTCCCTCTGCCTCAATTAGGGTCAATGATGGCAACACCTTACCACTCCAGCCCTTTAGGGGCACACATCAGGGCTGCCCCCTATCGCCACTCTTATTTTCCTTAGCAATAGAACTGTTCGCTCAAGCCATAAGAGAAAGTGACAAAGTACAGCTGTATGCTGATGATACGCTAATGTGGGCGACAGCTGCAGCTTACTTAAGCAATTGATGCCAGTTAAATAACAGTTTGTGGAAGTAGCAGGTTTGAAACTCAGCCTAGTAAAATAGGTACTTTTATTAGTGGATCCTCTCAACACCGGAGAAACACTTTCTGACTGTCCATTTGAAGTGGTAGATATAAATATATACCCTGCTTTTAATGTCATCCCCCTACTAAAGCTGGTTGATAATAAATAAATAAATGCAAAGCCTGGGAGCTGTTAGGCCAGTTGAAAAAATCCAACTAATAAAAATGATCTTGGCCCCCGAAATACTCTATGCCTGATGTCAACAAATCTGTATATTGTCTCTGTATATCACCTGTGCATTTAATATACCAATAAACCTTACCTTAATGAAAAAAACAATTGGGAGCAACACATGCATTAAAATGTTCTTAAGAAATGCAAAATAAACTCTGTGATTGGTCATTTTGTAGCCCCTATGTAGACTGGCAGCCTACAGGAGACTCTGTAGGCAGTTCACCTGGTTTTTATGCAACCCCCTTAACAAGCCCTGTCTAATATAGAGCAAGAGGAGTCTCAGACCATTTGCCATTAGTAATACAGATATGCTTTTCACAGGACCCTCAACCATACAATCAAAACCAGTCTTATCAGACAATAAAATAATGTTTCCAACTAAATTCATCTGAATCAAACCCACTTGTTATATAGGATGCTTGTTACATGGGAAAGTCTATCTGCAGAGATCACAGCTTTTAAATGATAATCTAAGGCTACACAATTCCAAATGGAGGCCAAATTACTGCAAATAGAGCAGGAAGTAGTCAAAGACCCCTTCCGAACCAGCCATAGCCCAGATGAAATTATTGTAGGAATGCCAAGTACATGGAGAAAAAAAGCACAGCACAAATACTATTTTTCTAAAGCTAAAGTGTTTTAATAAGGGGAAAGTGCTGGGAAATGATTCCTATGTGGCCTTCTCCCAAAACCCTCCCACAACAATTACATGGCGACTTTAGGAGATTAAACAGGTACTTATAAACTTTTACTCAACCCTATACTCCTCTCTCCTCTCAACTACCTGCAGACACAAGATTCAAAGACGCCTTTGGCTCTGTAGGCAGTACACCTGGTTTTTATGCAACTAAAATTTGTCTCCAAGCCTGGAATTCAAAAATAAGCACCTGCTTTGAGACCACTGGGAGCAACATCCAAGGGGTTGGTGAGAAACTGTTGAGCCACTGGTTGGGTTGGGGATCATGTGATCTGATTCAGCTGGGCACATGGATTTTGACCAAATCCTGACGAAAAAGGTTCTGATTCAACCTATGGATACATATATAATGGAAAAAGCTGCTATATCACTAATAGTCTCCAACCCCCCACCACCACCATGTAAATATACATATACATACAATAAGCTGTGCTCCCTGGTTTTATGATCTGTACAGAGATAAATAAAGGAAGCAAGATTTTTCTCATATACAGGGTATAGTTCCCCTTTACAGGATACAAGCCCATGTGTGTGTAATTATTTCTTTATGCCGCTGTGAAAATTCTGACACCATAGTAAACAAAAATAATATCTGCATCATCTGATAATTCTCTTTTAAGTTGCAAAATACTCAACTTGTTCATGTTTGTCAGAGTGTCACACATATAGCAAAATACAGGAATATATAGCAATACATAATGCAACAAGCTGGGAAATCTGTGGTCGAGGGTGAAAAACAAAGTTGGGTAGAAAGTCTTAGAGAGTCACTTCTGCTTTTTTTTCAGTAGGCTTTACATTGCTACATGTTCCTGTTTCTATAACACTCTCTTTGGCACAGAGGCGTGCCCTCACGCTTTACCATAGTACAGCAATAACTGAAAAGGCTATAACATGAGGCAAGCTACCATAAAACAATTTACAATTAGATATCTAGGGTAATTATTGCACTTAAAGGACAAGGAAAGCCTAAAATAGAATAAGGCTAGAAATGCTGTATTTTGTATACTAAACATAAATGTGAACTAACTGCACCACAAGCATAATCAAACAAATAATTTATGCTTATAAAGTTGGCCACAGGGGGTCACCATCTTGTAACTTTGTTAAAGGAAAAGTAAATGTTTTTCTTTTTCTTTCTGTAAATTTGCTCTAAACAGCCCCCCAGATTAATGTACCTTAGTCCCTGCTGCAAGTCTGCTCTGGTTTCTGTGTTATCAGCAGCTTGTTTCCCCTTCTTCCTGGTGCAGAAGCCCAGCCCCTTAGTTTACTGAGCAGTCCATTTGCTGCTGTTCCACAATAGAGAGGAAGAGGGAACCAGTGTGTGCATTAGTAAGCTAGTTTCCCCAAGCAAAAGGTGCTGCACACACTGGTCTCTGCTATGTCATAGTATGCAAATGATCTCCAGGACTAGTCACAGAGATAAGGTCAGCTCAGTAAGCTATGGGGCGGGGCTTCACTCTGCACCAGGAAGAAGAGGAAACAAGGAAACAAGCTGCTGATAACACAGAAACCAGAGCAGACTTGCAGCAGGGACTAAGGTACATTAATCTGGGGGGCTGTTTAGAGCAAATTTACAAATAGAAAAAAAAAGGTTTACTTGTTCTTTAAACGTCTTTGCAAGACCAAGACTGCGCACGTGCTCAGTGTGGTCTGGGCTGCTTAGGGATCAAATTAATCAAATTATCAAAACAGGGAAACAAACAAAGCTGCTTGAGTTCTGCATGGCTGGGAAGTAAGGCGGGGGCTCCCACTGCTGTTCATAAGTATGATTGTTTCCCTGAGGGACCGTCTGACAGTTCCTATCCACAGAAGTAAATGAAGGGAGAATTTCACTGCATACAGGTTTATTATTTTTCATTAAAGAAAGTAAAAATGGGGTTTTAGTTTTTTTGCCTTTCCTTGTTCTTTAAAGCACAATTCACAGTGGAAAAAATTGTTATTTGCAGATTGCTAACAGTTGCACCTATCTGTGTATGCTGCATTGCATATGAAGGTGTGGCACATGGGCAGTTGTGAGCATCCTCTAAAATGCAACTTAATTGTGTATTATTTCTGATGTACATGGAAAGGGTTCTCTGGGTGCAAACATCAGTAGGGAGCAGGGTGCAACTGCTCTGTAATGGTGCCAGATTATTACACATGATGGAGTGGACCCTACAGAATTAATCTTCTAATGTACTACATGTGTTTTTATTTTCAAGAGCAATATTTCTTACATTGATGGAGAACTACCACAGGACCTTTGCAGTTTTATCACATTCAAATTTTAAATAATCCAGAGGAAGCCAGCTAAAGGATCGCTATGCCTACCTGCAGGATCACTACTAAAAAGCTACCCACTAAAGCAAGGGGTTAAACTAAAACATATATTTTCATTAGTATACCTAAAATAAAACAAATGTAATTAAAGGGGTGGTTCACCATTGAGTTAACTTTTAGTATGTTATAGAATGGCTAATTGTAGGCAACTTTTTAATTGGCATTCAATTTCTTTTTTGCCACCTTCTGATTCTTTCCAGCTTTGAAAAGGGGGTCCTTGACCCCATCCAAAAAAACAAAGGCTCTGTAGGCTACACATTTATTGCTATTACTGCTTTTTATTACTTTATCATTCTTTTCAGGTCCTCTGCTATTTATATCTCAGTCTCTTATTAAAATCAACACATGGTTGCTAGGGTAATTTGGACCTGTGCAACCAAAATGCAAACTGGAGAGCTGCTGAAAATAAATCTAAATAATTCAAAAACCACACATAATAAACAATTAATAGTTGCAAATCGTCTCAGAATATCACTCTCTACATCATATTAAAAGTTGATTTATAGGCGACCAACCCTTTAAACCAAAGGTAAGCATTGGTGGACAATAAAACAAATAGCAGGTTGCTTCAAAGACAAAATACATGGTTACTATGTGAAGTACTGCAATCTAGCTAGAATATCACTGTCTGTATCTAAGCCACTGAAGCACTGGCTTTAACAGTGGCTCTGTAGTTTAAGCACTTGCACTATCAATGCTCCAACATGTCAAGTCAACCTTATTAGCCAGAAAAAAATATAATTGTGGGCAGTAAAAGAATCGGTGTTGTAGGCTGAAGCCAGTAAACCCAGACATCACAATAAACTAAGAGCAAGTAGAATTTGTAGTGACCAGTAGGATAGGAAGAAAAGAATAGATGAATATATAAAGAATAGATGGGTATATGATTGAGATCAATCCTGCACTGGTTCTGCAGAAACTATTCTGTGTGCACATAAGTGTGTACTTTAATTAGTAAAAGCAAACATAAGTAGTCTAGACTTATTTTTTCTGATAAAAGAGGATATTAGATTATATGCTTGCTATTACTACATGTTTATTATTCAAACCGCACATATGCTGCACCCTTACAGCTGTAAGAAGTACTAGACTAGATCAAAGGTTATTATGTATGTAACATACAAGGCAGTGAATATGCTCTTAAATGTCTTGGCTCCAAAGTATGACTAAATTAAAGGAAACAAAATCTTAAACTGTGCATGCCCCAGACCTTCAGCTGAGGGAGTAATTACAGCAGAAAGAACCTCCGGCAGGAACTCAAGGAATCACATGAACAAGCATTGTAAAGTAACCGCAGAGTTTTAGTCAAATACAAATAGAACGTGTGATAGCCTATCAAGAGATTTACACATTTAACCTGTGCCTAGCCCACTAAAGGTGAAAATGATGCCATCTTTTACCTCTTGGGTGGGACATAGGGGTTTTAAGGCGTTTGGTATCTACATTAAAGGAGCAGTAACATGAAAAAATTAAATTGTTTTAAAGTAATAAAAATATAATGCAGTATTGCCCTGCACTGGTAAAACTGCTGTGTTTGCTTCAGAAACACTATTATTGTTTATATAAATCAGCTGCTGTGTAGCAATGTGGGCAGCCATTCAAAGAAGAAAAGGCTCAGGTTACACAACAGATAGTAGATACTGTAAGCTCTACATAATACTGTTATCTGTTATCCACTATTTAACCTGTGCCATATAGCTTTTTTTCAATTTCCACCATTGGTACACAGCAGCTTGTTTATATGAACTGTAGCAAACAGATCAGTTTTACCAGTGCAGGGCAACAATACTACATTATATTTTCATTACTTTAAAACTATTACTATCCCTTTACGTTGGCCTTACAAAAGGAGATCAGACAAATGAGTGGATCTTTTGACGATATGTCCACCTTGAGGCCCTATGGCCCAACAATCGGATCACTATGAGAAGAATATAGGTGGTCAGATGGAGTACCACATGAATGGTTCTGTCCTCGACCCGAAGGGATTTTCAAACCCTCCTGATCAACATATGCATGACTTCCGGCCAGAAATTGATCGGGACCCCATACACTGCAGCAGCTTATATATGTCTGTTTATGGGGGCCTTTAGTCTGTCCTGATAAGGATGCGTATCAATACATATAATAAAATTCAGTAAATGCTAAATTTTTTTCTTGGCAAAACCAGATCATATCCTGGATTCAATGCATATCCCTCGGTATGCCTTACCATGTTTCAGGTCAGTCCCCCTAAGGCACAACATGAGCCATATGTGGCCTTGATAAGAAGACAAGGCTATCCTATATGAGTGATGCACATATGAGAGTGCATGTACTGTACGTCCGGAAATGCAAAAACAATTTTAGTAAAGATATTTGCACAAAATGTGCTCTTTACAATTCCAGATTCAGGCATCTTACTTGACGCGCCATCTTCAGCTGCTGCAGTAATCCTTGGAATCAGAACAGTGCATGTCTCTAAACAGAAAATTTCTCCAACTGTGCATGTGCCACCATGCCTCTCTCGTGCCACCTACCAAAATCCAGCCCAGTGTTAGGTAGCTTATACAGTATAAGTGGCAAATTGATTCTAATGTACCCTGATTGAACTAGATGATCTTTTTTCTGTTATGGGTCTCATTTTTACTATGAGTATGTGGATGTCAGGAAAGCTTAGCTGGAGTGCAGATTTAGCAACTAGTAGGAATAGATCTGACCAGCTGGGAATGTCTAACAGAAGTAAAACTTTCAGAGGTACTTAGCCACAATATATTATCTGGTTTCAAGATCATTGACTACATTTCTAGTTGCATTGGGCCTATCTGTAGTCTGTATGTATTTCCTTTTATTTATCAAGGAACAGTGCCCTGGCTGAAATCAAATGCGGGACCCCAGCACTGCAAGCAGGGCTGACATCAGGGCCCAGGCCTGCACCTTAAGGGCAGACCCAGCTGTGCTGCACTTTTCGAAAGACGCCCTTGACAGCACCGAAGCCGTACCGCCTCTTCCGAAGACCCTAACAGCTTCTTCCGAAGTCCCAAAGCAGTGAAAAAGCAGTGAAAAGACCCGAAGCCACAAAAATAGCCAAAGTTGAAGTCCTGAAGAGGCAAAAAGACCCAAAGTCACGAAAATAGCCAAAGTTGTCCTG
Source organism: Xenopus borealis (assembly GCA_024363595.1). NCBI lineage: Eukaryota > Metazoa > Chordata > Amphibia > Anura > Pipidae > Xenopus > Xenopus borealis. The sequence goes on from CM044431.1 coordinate 207,592,067, forward strand.
TAGCCACAAGTTCAGTTCTTCTGAACAACAAAGTGTGTTTTTTAATTTTTTTAAACCCCTGTCCACCAATGTATTATTTTAATAATATAGAGGCCCCGGCCACCAATGTTTTTTTTTTTAAACATGTAGGGGGATCTGACCAACAATGTTTTTGTAAAAACTTTTATGGGGGCACTGGCACCAATAGTTTTTTTTTTTAACTTATAGGGGAGCCCAGACCACCAATGATTGTTTTAACTTGTAGGGGGACCCTGACCACCAATGTTTTTTTTAAAAAAAAACTTTATGGGGGCACTGGTGCCAACAGTTTTTTTTTTAACTTATAGGAGGACCCTAACCACCAATGATTTTTTTTGTTACTTCTTCAGAGGCTCTGACCACCAATGTTTTTTTAAAAACTTTTATGGCAGCCAATTTTTTTTTTAATTATAAGGGGGCCCTGAACACCAATTACTTTTTAAAACTTGTGAGTGAGGGGGTTTAACGTTTCTAGCGCTGGTATGACCTTTTTACTGTGGTGTGGGTGTGGTCTGGAGTGGGGCTTGGGGCAGGATCTGGGGTGGGGCTTGGGGCAGGATCTGGGGTGGGGCTTGGGGCAGGATCTGGGGTGGACGGGGACTAGGGGGCCCAGGAAATTTTGCTATACAGAACCTCGTGATTTCTGATGGTGGCACTAAGACCGACAGCAAGTGCTGCCCTCTGAATTACCATGAAAATAAATGATTGTTTCCTAGTAAGGTTACCAATACAACTATAAAAGTATATCCATTAAGGGCATTATAAAACACATTCAGATTCACTGTCCTTTCCATCATAGTCCACCAGTATTGATACCCGGCTAAATTGTGGGATTGGGCCCTTCCCCTATGGTGTGCACAAAATGTATCCCCTTACCAATCTGTGTTGGCTCCAGCAAATGTCACATCCCTTGCACAGTGAAGTAATGTCTGCTTTTACAGACCCCAGGTTGGAAGGTAAGTAAACTATTTGCGGGCCTGGTCGGTAGTGGGGAATTTCATGGGTTGTAGATCAGTGGGTTCAGGTCTGGCCGAATGGACCTTCGCAGGACTCTACACCAATGCCAACGAAAGAATAGCTTCAGGAAGGGGAATTCTGCAGAATGTCATTTGTCCCTGCAAAATGGCAAAATCCTGCATGCAACGGTTTTGCACAATTTTCTGCCAAGATATGTATTTGCTCTTAATGCAAGGGTTATTGTATGTAACAGCTTTCTTTACACGATTCACACTGGTAAGATAGTTGTATTATTATGTTTCTATATGCTCATTGCTGGATATTTATCAAGTAAGATCACGGTTATAGGTAAACACAACTGTTGTAAACAATGTATTTCATTAGGGCAGTAACATGGTAGTTTTTTTTAGGACCAAAAAGTATAGGAGTATAAATACACAACAAATGTATACTTTCTGTAACCTTGAAAGAGATTTTAAAGGAGATCAAAATGTTGGTAGTTTTTTTCAATATTTTTTTTACCCTTTTATTCTGTGTTTTAGTTATTCTGTATTATATATACAATAGCTTCTTGTTTTTAATATTATTTGTAGAAATGGGACAGCCTATTTTCTTTTTTTTGTGATTCTGTGCTGAAAACATTGCGTCCTATTATTGCAAAATACACAAATACCTTAAGAATTGCTTGGAATGCCTGATTATTTACGTCAATGTGTTCTTTATCAGTTATACTATAACCTGGCGGATTGGTTTTCTTGCCAAAACTTTTACACAGCCATTTTCGCTTTTGTCAGTGTTTTCCTTGCACGGTTAACTTGTTTATGCAATATCAATCTTCTAGGTCGGGACATACTGTACCTCCCAAATGTCCCGTTTTCTGTGGGAAAGTCCAACTTTGACAGCTGTGCCCACAGTCCCGGGTTTCTTAAAGAAATCTCCAAACTTTCTCTTTCATCTCCTGTATTGACTTGAGAAAAAAATTAATTTCTGAAAAGCAATTTAAATAAGAGCCTTTTTAGCAGAGAGCCCAGAACAGCCACTAGCTGCACTTGGATACTTTTGTAACTATTTAAGATAAGCAGATCTCTTGGGGGAACTGAGACTAGCATCTTAAAGGGCAATGGAAGTTAGTCCTGGATGGGTTTTACCTGTACATGTACTACAATGTCAGCAATTAGCTGCTCTACTGTATTGCAGGTAGGGTAGTGGCAGATTTATTAATATATCCCATTATCATATAATAGCATTTAAAATTATTAATGGTCTTGGGCAGGGGTCCCCAACCTTTTTTACTCGTGAGCCACATTCAAATGTAAAAAGAGTTGGAGAGCAACACAAGCATGAAAAAGTCCCTGGGGTTGCCAAATAAGGGCTGTGATTGGCTATTTGGTAGCCCCTTTGGGACTGGCAGCCTACAGGAGGCTCTGCTTGGTACTATACTTAGTTTTTATGCAATTCCAAGCCTGGAATTCAAAAATAGGCACCTGCTTTGAGGCCACTGGGAGCAACATCCAAGGGGTTGGAGAGCAACATGTTGGTCGTGAGCTACTGGTTGGGGATAACTGGTCTTGGGTATTGTGTTCAATAAACAAACTGCTGTTTCACCTTTCTAATCAGAAAAAGAGGTGTGCTTATAAAGAAAATGGTAGTGATCAAATTAAGAGCTTGAGAGATAAAAATACAAAAAAGAGGAAAGGAAGAAAGTAAGTTATAAAACTGCTGATTAAAGGTAGATTGGTGTGGGTAGATTCAGCCATAGTAAAATTAGATTTTTATATTCTTATATTTATATTCTATAAATTTGAAACCAGATTTGATTGTATATGTGTATTATACATAGTTCTTTTAAAACTGGCTTATTTTTTTAATATTCTGGACTATCCTGTTGATCTACATGGGTTTGATACTTCCAGTGAGGGGTATTAATGATTATAGGGTAGTTTCCTGGTGAGGCACTGAAGCGAGGCATGTGCTTAGTGCAGGCAACTTTTCATTATAGCAGAAGGGAAGAAGAAGTATATCTGCTCCAGAAAAAAATATAAATGTATTTTCTGTATATATATATATATATATATATATATATATATATATATATATATATATATAGGTATTTGTTCACAGTTATGAGTTCACCATTCTCTTGAAACTCCTGCCTCACCTTGTTCGACTGTAAAATGGTGGATTCAAAAACCTTAAGAAACAGTAACACCAAAAATTTCAAGGATTTAAAGGAATTAAAATATATTGGACGTTTCCCTGTTTGCAGACATAAAGGAGGCAAAGCAGAAGTACCAGAATCCACCACTTGACAATGGTACAAGGTGAGGGAGGGGTATTACACTGTTAACTTAAGGGATATTGGAAATGGTTTTATGCATAGTGCTTCTGTACCAGTTTTAAGTTACATGAGCATTCATGTTTTAAAATTTGTACTATAAAGCTCTAAATTGTCACTGATTTCAACTGAAACAGAGAATTAAGCAGGCCATAGACGTTTGGCGACATCGGCAAACGAGAAGATCTTTCCTTGATTTGCCTTGATTTTCCTTGATATTTCCTTGATTTCCTTGATATACGGCATGACTATATCAGGGGTAATCCGAACGTTCAGACATATAGTTGAACGCAGGGCCGGAACTAGGGGTAGGCAGAGTACGCGGCTGCCTAGGTCGCAGTCATAGGAGGGGCACACTTTTGAAGGGAAATAATGTTTTTTTAAATTTCTTTAAGTTTTAACTTCGCCCCTGTCTCCAGCAGCAGCGTTCTGCTCTACTTCAGTCCCCACCTCCCTCTTACTTGCCCTTTGCCTGGCACAGATCTGGGGCAATATTTTTGCTGCTGCTCTGGCACGTGCTGGTGGCACAGGTACAGACTTGGGGGGCAATGGCTGGTACAGACTTGTGGCACAGGTACAGACTTAGGGGGCAATGCTGGTGGCACAAGTACAGACTTAGGGGGCAATGGTTGGTGGCACAGGTACAGACTTGGGAGGCAATGGTTGGTGGCACAGGTACAGACTTGGGAGGCAATGGCTGGTGGCAGAGGTACAGACTTGGGGGACCATGCTGGTGGCACAGGTACAGATTTGTGGCAATATTTTGGGTGCTGCTGACACAGATACAGATTAGGGGCAATTTTTTGGGTGCTGCTGGCTGGCACATGTACAATTTGATTCATTAATGTGTTGGGTTTATTTAAGAATGTGAATAGGTGGGAAATGGTCATACAGTACGGGGGTGGGGCGCTGATTGAACCCCTTGCCTAGGGTGCCAAACTATCTGGCCCTGGTTGAACGATCGGATTAAGATGACGCCAAGGGGCTCCGACGGGTCGGTGGAGGAAAATCAAACCTTCCCGATCGTTATTGTGGCCAGATATCGATTGGGAAGACCCATCAGAAGCCCCATACACGGGCAGATAGGCTTTCAAATTGGTCTAGACGACTGATATCGGCCACTTTATCTGCCCATGTATGGCCACCTCAATGAAGGAACAGTATTTCGAAGCCTGTGGCTTCTTCAGTAGAAAGAATTGTGTATACAGTTTATATATTTTGTCATATTATATCAATGTACTCAGTAGATTACTGTGCAAAATATATCTGGTTATCAAAAGGCAAGACACACTGAGAAGAAACAGAAGTTAAATCAGGGCGTATTAATAATTATAAGTAGTGCAGGAACAGAGTGTGAAGGCAATGTGACATGTTTTATTCATCTCTAAACATATCCATATCCGAAGAAATATTTCAGCAATCGCTATCCTCTCACATTGCAACAAATTCAGCTTAATGAATAAATGGAAAGAACAACTTAGTAAGACATTGACAGATGAATATGGCTACACATAGTAAACACAGCATATCAAGGTTTGTAAGCATCTTTCCATAATTGTGATCTTCATACCTTAAAGGAATATTGCCATGGGGAAAACATTTTTTTTCCAAAATGCATCAGTTAATAGTGCTGCTCCAGTAGAATTCTGCACTGAAATGAATTTTTCAAAAGAGCAAACAGATTTTTTTATATTTCGTTTTGGTGCTCCACATATTGTCAGTTTCCCAGCTGCCCCAAGTCATGTGACTTGTGCTCTGATAAACTAGCTATGCTGCAAGTTGGAGTGATATCACACCCCCCCCAACAGCCTAACAACAGAACAATGGGAAGGTAACCAGATAACAGACCCCTAACACAAGATAGCAGCTGCCTGGTAGATCTAAGAACAACACTCAATAGTAAAAACCCATGTCCCACTGTGATTCCTTCAGTTATATTGAGAAGGAAAAACAATAGCCTGCCAGAAATCAGTTCCCTCCTAAAGTGCTGACACAAGTCACATGACCAGGGGCAGCTGGGAAATTGACAAAATGTCTAGCCCCATGTCAGATTTCAAAACTGAATATAAAAAATGTTTTCTCTTTTGAGAAGTGGATTAAGTGCAGAATTCTGCTGGAGTAGCACTATTAACTGATAGTATCCCTTTAAGTCGACTAGAAAATTATCTAACCATTAAATAAACCCAATAGACTGGTTCTGCTTCCAATAAGGATTAATTATATCTTAGTTTGGATCAAGTACAAAATACTGTTTTATTATTACAAATAAAAAGGAAATAATTTAGAAAATGTGTATTATTTCATTATAATGGAGTCTGTGGGAGACAGATAATGGGTTTCTAGATAACGGATCCCATACCTGTACCAGCATTACTATTTCAGATTTACATTTTTCTTTACTCTTAATACCCAGAAAAATAGCCAGAATGTATGTGTAAAGAATGAAAGAAGTAGAAGAAAAAAAGTTAGAGGCCTATTAATTAGTCGTAATTTTTTTATTACTGGTTCTTTTAGCTTTACCAAGTTGTTAAACATTTTTGTGCATGTTAATGTCTGCAAGTGCTGTTGCAGTTTCCTCTCATTCAGTTGTGTATAACACGAGACAGTCATAGCCTTTATTTAAATCAAATAATTCACATTTTTTAAAATGCTTTATCACTGTAAACAAATAAAACAGTAGCTTGTACTTGACCCAAGCTAAGATATCATCAATCCTTTTTCATGACAATACAAACCTATTGGGTTTATTTAGGGGCAGTTTTACTAAATATGTGTGAAGGATTTGAATATTCGCACGAATAGTCTCGAATAGTCTCTATTCGATCGTGCGGCTATTCGAATATGCAAATTAAGTATTTTCGACCATCGGATATAGAACATTCAGGCGCATCGAATAGATCGAATAAATATATATTCGAGCGCTCGACTATTCGCCAGTCGAAGAACTTGCCCTTTAAATTTTTATTCGACTGCCTCCTTCACCAGATTGAACCTACCGAATTGCAATAAAAGCCTATGGGAAGCCCCCATAGGCTTTTTTTTCTAAGTCTTTTGCTGAATTTCAATCGTACGATCAAACGTTCGATTCGTACGATTTCGGCGAATATTCGAGCGTTTTTTCTGCGAATTTTCGTAGAATCATTCCATCGTATGATTCTGGTGAATAGTCGAAAATGCGCTCAAAACCGGCGAATATTTATTTGCCAAATATTCGCAAGTCGAATTCGAGGGCTAAAAACCCTCGACAATTCGACCCTTAGTAAATTACAGAAAGATTAATTTTGCTGGCCCCTGAGCATTCTGGATAAAAGCTTCTGTACTTGTACAACTTAAAACTGTTGTGATCGGTAATGTGATCAGATAACACAAAGCGGCTGATTTATTGAGTTGGTTCACATACTGTATGTAGTAAATTGCATTAGTATTTGATTTTGGCAAGTCCAGAGCAAATGAAATAACATTAATGTCTGGCTGCTGTGGTTGTTTATTATCAAGAATTTTAGCACAATGACCACCAATCAATTTTCAGGGGCAGGCCATTGTCAAGAAATAAGGATTTTTATATTTTTTGTCCCTGAAAACAATGTTCTCAATGTATCGCAAGGTTGAGTAGTGTTGGAAACATTTGGTTCTACTTACATTTTGAAAACTATATGGCCACCTCTATCTTTATATCAGTGCCTTTGTAACCACAGATCCTATTTGAATCTGTTTATTATTATAGGATATGGAAACGTTGGCATGATTAATTACCAGAGAGATAAGAAAGCAGAGAAATGCTGTTTACATTTTTTAATATAAAAAGGGTAATTTGTAATATTCTCTGCTAAGAGCCATTACTGGGAGCCTAGAGGAGGGGCCAGGCCTGGACTAGCAATCTGTGGGTTCTGGCAAATGCCAGAGGGGCTGCTGTAAATTGCCATAGACAGTCACTATATATTGGGCTGGTGTGTGGCCTGTTTGGGCCTCTGTGTACCTAAAATGTAAGAGCCTATTTTGAATCTCAGTCCAGACCTGGGAGGGGCTGAGTTTGCAGCTTTTATCAGGCTGTACATGACTGCATGACTGCAAACTTAAAGACCAAAAAAAGCCCCATATCTCCTCCGACAGGGAGAGTTTTGTGTTTGTATTGTGCTTCTAATCTAATTTTTTAGAATGGGTGTGTTGTATGGTGACTTGAGGGTGAAATCGGTCTAACACATGCATAAATGGTGCAAAAATAATAAATAAAAAAAAAAAATAATAATAATAATAATAAATATATAAAATATAAAATATATAAATAAAATATAAAAATAATAATAAAAAATCTTTATTGAGAAAAATATGCACAATGCCAAAAAATTTATTTGTTTCTTAGTTTTTGCAATGCACCATTTTATACAATGTCTCCAAATATGTTTTAAATATTTATTTAGTACCCCTCATGCATTGAAATGCGAAGAAATTTGTAATTAAAGGTGTTTTATTTAACATTTGAGCTAAAATGTGATTATAAAACTGTGGAGGTAGGGCTAACACCCAGCTTCCCTTTCTGTGCAACATTTATAATTCAGTCATATGTGTAATCAGAAGCTAAATGAGCACAATGTATGTATTACAACATATTTTATTTTTTTTTAATGTGGTGGGAGTCATTATCACTATGTCATGTAACACCAAGGGCATAATCCATGAACTTTCACATATCAAGCAGCTTTGTTTGTATCTCTGTGTCTCTCAATATTGTGTTTGGCCAAATGCCAATATACATAACGTTTTTTCTGATAACATTTAATGGTTTCTCTTTAGTTCTCAAAAATCAATTTACATGATACATGTTAGAGACTGACGGACACTTTACTAACATGAGACGATGCACTGAAATGTGCTTGTTGTGGCTACTTTGGCATATCATGCACATGTTTTAAGGTACAAATTAAGCCTGTACCTAAAACTGCTTTAAAGTCCAGTTAGAGAGATTATAAATGTAAGTCTTTACAATGTACTTCTGTAATAAAAAAATACATTTTATTTCATAATACCTGTAATTATAGAAACACCCCCAAACCAGCATCATTGTAATTTATACTTACCCTACACTTATTTATAGGCCCAAATGAAAGGCTCATTATTACCTACTACAAACCCACCACCCATCATCATGGAGTTGTAACCTTTATAAACTGGTCATTATATGCCTTCCTTATGGGGTCTGTGATAATATGCTGGATAAGTATGGCTAGTAGTGATGGGCGAATCTGTGGCGTTTCGCTTCGCCAAAAAATTCGCGAAACGGCGAAAAAATCCGCGAAACGAGTCGCGCTGATGTTTTGACGCGCGTCAGAATAGTTTTGATGCACAGTGAAATGTGATAAAACTGCCATGTGAAATGCATATCCCCAACGGTCCCTTTTTTTGGAGGGACATTTCCTCTTTTGACAGCACAACCTGCAGTCCCTCATTTCACTTGTATTGGAAAGTCCCTCTTTTCTCTGCACTGAATAGCCAGAAAAAGAAACAAAGTTTCTAATTTAATTGGCTTTTGGCAGAGAGCCTAGAAGAACAGCTAATAGTTGCAAAAAAGATTATTTTTTAACAATTTTGATATAATAAAATAAGTAATTGATTGTATTTGTAACAGTTTAGATAAGGAGAAATATTTTCAAACTTTCATAACCTGCCAAATTTGGTAAAACGAACATGTTAATTAGTGGGTGTGGCAACAAAAATGGGTGTGGTCAAAATGTTGCAGCGCTACGTATGAAAAAAAAAATTCTGTCCCTCTTTTTACTTCCAAAATGTTAGGAGGTATGGAAATGTGAAAAAAAATTGTAAAAAATCGCACCTTTTGCTTTGTGTGTGAATGTGCTGAATAGCATTGGAGTCAATGAGAAGAGCAATTTACACGCGTGTTTCACTTAATATACACACATGCCCTGCATTGTTACTGGACTCTTATCTTTTCAAAAGAAAAAAAGGCCTCCCATTTTGCCAGCTTCTTAAAAACATCTGTGATTATTATTTAAAATATTGAAAAATTAAAAAGGCTAAACTAGACATGCCTCTTACCTTGAAGAAAAATGAGTGCCCAGTTTTTAGACTAGAGGAACAAAACTTAAAGGAGAAGGAAAGGCTGTATTTACTTGAGGGTGCCTAAAGTTAGGCACCCCAAGTGATTGTATATACTTACCTGATCCCCCAGGCCAGTGCTCTTATCAGCAGAAAACTGCAGTGGTCCTGGGGTTCCTCCAGCGAGCACCACAGATCGATTGGCTTCCAGTTTCTTTCTTCGCATGGGTGCACATGCGCAGTAGCGCAAAAAGCCGAACTAACAAAAAAACTGTTTCATTCTACTGCGCATGTGTCTGCCCCATGAAATCTGAAGAAAGAAGCCGGTCGATCGGCTGGTGCAGTTTTCTCCTGATAGGTGGTCTGATTTTTTGAGTAATTGTAGGGATTGATCAAGGAAGGTATTGAGGAATATGTGAGACAATAACATAAGGGTCGAGGGTCTAACTATCGTATGCTGTATTGCTTTGGCTTTTATTGAAAAATAATGAATTAAACAAATTGGGAAAAAAAGTGAATTTTCTGATAAATTAATTACAAGTTAAAAACCTTGACTATGGCCACAGTTCTACCTACATTTTATTGCTTTTACCAAAAGTGCAAGGTGATTTTTTTCAGATGCTGATAATGCTTCAAGTACATTCACAATATAAGCCATTTTAGAGGAGGAGAATGGCACAAACTGAATAGAATGATATGCAGAGGCATTGTTTTTTTTTATCCCTCTGCTAAGACCTTTCTCAATACAAAAGAACCTAGCCAGCCGCAAATCTCTGTATTTAAATCCCACACTATTGCTATTCAGCTGTGAGGGAGCAGATGGTTGTGACATCCAAACAACAAATAGTCAACATGAATTACAGAGGTAACAGCTTTTTAGCCTTCACGGAAAGAACAGTATAATGAATTAACACAAACCACGAGTAAGTGGCTAAACCAGGTATAATATGAATATGGTTTATTTAATTGAATATATCTAAACGTTTAATTAAAATTATTCATTGATGGAGCAGATGTACGCAGCTTCTGAAAAGAAAGCAATCCTTGTCTAAATATAAGATGTCAAAATGATATATATATTTTTTAAGACGAAAATTTAATTTCAGCTGGTACATTTACTTCTTATTGCCTGGAATATTATTGTTCATCTGTAGGTTGGAGAGTTAATCAGTTGCTCATATATATATATTTATATATATATATATATATATTTTTTTTTTTTTTTTTTTTTTTTTTTTTTTTTTTTTTTTGAGAGGGGTGCTGGGCCTCCGAAGTTACACCGATGAGTTTTGGGTTTGTGGATCACAATAGGACTGCATGATCTTTTGTAAAACCTGCTTTGGTATTAGTACTTTGTGCAGATTCCTTTATCCCTTAATGGAGCTCTAAACAGTTTAAATCCTGCTAATTTCTATACCTGTACAAGTGCAATTAGGGTCTTCACTGATATAGATCATAGTGACTGGCTGTTTTAAACTGTGAATATAGGTGCAGGAATTTTAAATATTTTTCCTTCCATGCTATTTAGTCCAGCGTGAAACACCTGCCTGTGCTCACATATTAATGCTTTTCAGCTTAGTGACTAATTAGGGCTCATAGTGCAATTTTGAGTGAAGTCACCTTTTTTGTTGGTTATTGTGTCCCTCTGAGGTTGGTAATAGATGAAAGATGGAATGTCAATGTTAGGTTTCAGGGTGATGTAACTTAAAATTTAACGTAATATGTAAATAAAAGCAGTTGGTTCAAGTGAGTTGTATATCAAGAGGCCCTTGCAAAAAAAAAATATTTTTACCCTCCTTGATCACTACAGGTTTCTTATTATATGCCCCCTTTATACATAGCCAGTGTTCCTTTCTTGTAAGCTTTCACATTGATCCCTTAGGACAGGGGTCCCCAACCTTTTTTGCTCGTGAGACACATTTAAATTTTAAAAAGAGTTGGAGAGCAACACAAGCATGAAAAAATTCATGTGGATGTCAAATAAGAGCTCTTATTGGCTTTTTGGTAACCCCTATATGGACTGGCAGCCTACAGGAGAGAATGTTGGACAGGACATCTGTTTTTTATGCAACCAAAACTCTCTAAGCCAGTAATTCAAAAATCAGCACCTGCTTTGAGGTCACTGGGAGCAACATCCAAGGGGTTGGAGAGCAACATGTTGCTTGCGATCTACTGGTTGGGGATCACTGCCTTAGGATACACAGGGAGATCTGCTTGTTTGGCGATGTTGCCCGTTATGTCCCCGTTATGCCCACATTGATGTGGGTGATATCGGGCTGATCTGATCATGCACCCTAGGGCTCAACGATCGGATCACAGTGCAGGCAATACAGGCGATCGGATCGCATGACCGCATCAATGAAGAGATGCTGCCACAACTTTCACCCAGATATCAATCGGGGAAGCCATTTCGGAGGGCCCCACACATGGGCCAATAAGCTGCCGAATGTACAATAAAAAGCAGCAAAGTTCTGCAGTTTTATGGCTTCCTTCACAGTTTACTATTAAAGAATTCCCTGGTCTTTGCAGTGTGACCATAAGGAGGTGAGCCTACTATAAAACTGGAGATAAGGATAGTTCAATGTTTAACTCTGCTGTCTTGCCTGTGGTTTAGTTTATATGCTGTGTGATTCCTACAGATTCTCTGGTTTCTTCCCAAATTCCAAAAACATATAAGCAGATTAAATGGCTCCTGATGAAATTGTCCTTTGTGTGTGTAGTACATACATGAACAAAAGGAGGACTACTTGTGCAGTATAAAATAACAAAACTTTATTTAAGATAAATTACACTTACAGTAATAAGATGTATTAAAGCATTATCTGTATATGGTACAACTCCCAAGAGACAAGAATGTGATAGAGACATAGAATACGATAGGGACCTTAGCTTGTAAGCTCCTATGTGAAGTGTTGCAGAATATGTTGGGGCTATATAAATAAGTAACAATATGTTAGACACAGAGCATTACTCTCAGTTATTGTATTATTGAAACACCCCTAGCTGCCGAGTTTGGGTAGAGAGGAATAGGCCCGGGGGTGATTCCAGTGCTGTGAGTAGATTCTTCTTGCAAAGGTTTCACAGTTCTGCTCATTGCTTTCAGTGAATGCACTTATATATTTTCCGCTCCAGCGAGGGCTTGACCCATTGAATTCTTGGATGGAAAAAATACAAAACAACTTTGAAAGCAACGTTTCTTTGTTGTAGATCTAAAAGCAAGGCTTACAATGTCTGTGCATGCATTTCTATATTTAGAGATTTCTATAGCTAATAAGGGATAGTACGTTCATATTTTTCCATCCTATAGAATACCTTTGCCTACCTGCTTTACTCTGCATTCTTTTTGCAAAATTTAAATTTCTATGTATCCTTGTAATACAAGGCCTTTTGTGTAAACCCGCCACTTGGGTGATACAACACTGTGAATTCTTAAGCCCTGAAGAAATGTGTTTATTATGGCAGTGATAATATCAAAGCAAAAGCTATAATTAAAAAAAAGTGCATTTACATATTACATACAAAAATCTATCTGTCATATATCTGTCTATGCTACACCCTTTTGGAATGCATTGCTTTAGATAAATTTGAGAAAGTAATACAGGACACACATGAAATGGACTGGTATCATGATTTATCATGAATTTGTGAAATTTCTTAACTTTTTAAACTTTTGAATGAGACTTTTGAATTTAAAGGGAATGTCAACCCAAACATGTTTTTTTAAGTTATTTGTAAATGTATTGTTATTGAAAGCAGTGTTTGTCCTTTCCGAATCTCTACCCTGGTTGCTCAGACTTTTAATAACAATGTAAGACAAGGCAGCTGATTAACAGACCTGTTTTTCTTGGGGAACTAAGACTTTTGCAACATTGTTTAAAATGTAACAACCAGGAGTTAAGCAAATGCTGCTGTTCATAATATTATTTTTACAGGTAGCTGAAAATGTTTAAAAAAATGTATATCAGATAGTTGTTTAGAAGTATGTTTTGTTTTACTAGGCAAACTTTTATTATGGGGTTGACTTGTCCTTTAAATTTACATTTTTCCTTTCCGGTTCAGATTATATATATATATATATATATATATATATATATATATATATATATATATATATAATACTGAATGGAATGGTGCACACAGAACCAAACAACATCTGCCCGGGTGCTGGTGAAGATTAATTACATAATACAAACAATACACCGCACACCGGGGGCTTGTGAAAAATGCAAAAAATGTGGTTTATTCGACATTTCGGCTACCAAACCGGAGCCGTCCTCATACATATATATACAGACCAAAAAAACACACTCTTAGGACAGTGTTTATTTCAACATTTTGCCAACGTTTTTGGATGGAATAAAAACAATATTGTTTTCACTAGTGTGGTTTTCTGGTCTGAATATAATTTTGATTTTTACCTGCACCCAGGCATTTACTACAGTGGTTTTACTCACATAAAAATACAAAATTTTTATTTTTGCACAAAAGTCACGGTGTTGCTGGTCTTCTTGTATAATATATATATATATTTTTGAATTCGTTGATTTGTTTAAAAACAAAAAAAATGTAACATATAAGCAGATAGATAAGATGCACATTTCAAATACCCTAGAGACATGTTGTTAATGAACTTATGATGACAGGGGGAATATTATTTACCATGGGTTGCTTAGTTCATATACATTCATTTCCTGGAAATAAAAGAAATACAGTAAATTTCAGTATAGGTACAGAGTACTGCTGTAAATGTTCTTGTTATGTTCTTTGCACACAGACAGACACCAATGTAACTACAGACACACACACCTTTAAACATCCTGTCAGATTTATTCATCATGGTTAAGTCAAAGTTCAAGGGAAAATGTTAGTTATATAGTTTATTTGCACTTTCTTTAAATAGCTAATAAAACAAAAGGCCATAGGTTTTATTGCCTTGTATTTGTTATATGTTATATGAGTGACTATTACCACGAAGGGGATATTTTTAAATTGCAAAATGCTGCATAACCCAAGGCAAAAGCCACTCAGTTCTAGCAGGCATCCTATATTATTCAGCTAAAACCTTCTTTCATAAATGAATGTTATCACTCACCTATGGCTGCTAAAGTCATCTTTAGTGATGAGTAAAAGTGGTCCGTTTCACTTACCTGAAAAATTTGTGAAGCCATGGGAAAATTAGCATGCAGCAAAAGTCCACCAAGATGCATTGGAGTCAATGGGAAGGGAAAACTACATTGCAGTTAAAGGAGAAGTAAAGCTTAACTAAAGAAGTAGCTAGAAATGTTTTACATGTTTGTGCTTCTGTACCAGCCCAAGGCAACCACAGCCCTTTAGCAGTAAAGATCTGTGTCTCCCCAGTAGATGCCCCAGTAGCTCCCCATCTTCTTTTCTGCTGATTCACTGATTCACATGCTCTGTGCTGCTGTCACTTACTGAGCTTAGGGACCCACTCACAATAAACAGTACACATAGAATAAAAATATAGTCACAATATAAGGCTGATTAGTCATTAATATTATTATTATTATTATTATTAACATGTATTTCTATAGTGCCAACTTGTTTTGTAGTGCTGTAAAGTGAATGTGATTATACAACTAAATCACATGAATTACATACATAAAACATAAGAAGTTACATACATCACAATAAATATGGAGTTACATATAATATAAATAATATATACATATAATATAAATAATACATATAAATACTGGCACAGGAGGTGAGGAAGGCCCTGTACAGAAAAAGCTAAAGGGAAGGGAATGATACACAGGGTATCGGAGTGGACAAGATCAGAGTAAAGTGGGTGAGAGATGAAGTAATGTAAGCGGTATTGTATTGAGTAGTTAACAGTGAGGGTAGGCTTCTCTAAAAAGTGGGTTTTTAGAGATTTCTTGAAAGCTGAAAGATTGGGAGAAAGTCAGAGAGACTGTGGGAGAGAATTCCAGAGGAGGGGTGCAGCCCTTGCAAAGTCTTGAATGCGAGCATGTGAGGAGGTAACGAGAGAAGAGTTGAGTAGCAGGTCAGTAGAGGAGCGTAGTAAGTGGTTGGGTGAGTATATGGAGATTAGTTCAGAGATGTAGGGAGGGGCAGAGTTATGAAGTGCTTTGAATGTCAGGGTCATTCATTTGAATTTAATTCTAAAGGGCAGTGGAAGCCAGTGCAGGTATTGGCAGAATGGTATGGCAGAGGAAGAGTGGTTGCTGAGGTGTATAAGCCTAGCAGCAGTGTTCATTATGGACTGGAGAGGTGACAGTTTCTGGAGGGGAAGGCCAATTAAAAGAGAGTTACAATAGTCTAGATGCGATATGACAAGAGAGTGAATAAGAATTTTGGCAGCATCTTGGGTGATAAATGATCGTATTTTGGATATGTTCCTAAGGTGGAAGTGATATGACTTAACAAGTGACAGAATCTAGGATAACCCCAAGGCCTGGGGAGACGGGGTGATAGTGGAATTGTTAAATACGATGGATACTTCCGGGATGTTACTTGTGTTAGTTAGAGGAGAAAGAACCATTTCCGTTTTGGAGAGGTTTAATTTAAGGTAGCGTTGTGACATCGAAGTAGAAATAGCAGACAGGCAGGAGGAGACACGAGTTAGGAGTTCTGGGTTGAGATCAGGAGAGGAGAGATAGATCTGAGTATCGTCAGCGTAGAGGTGGTAGTGGAAACCATACGAGCTGATTAATTTGCAGAGGGAGGAAGTATATATAGAAAATAATAAGGGTCCCAGGACAGATCCTTGAAGAACCCCGACAAAGAGAGGTAGGGGGGAAGATGCTACTCCGTTGTAGGAGACACTGAAGGAATGATCAGTGAGGTAAGAAGAGAACCAGGACAGGGCTATGTCACGAAGGCCAAGCGAATGGAGGGACTGGAGGAGGAGAGGGTGATCTACAGTGTCAAATGCAGCTGAGAGATCAAGCAATATTAATAGTGAGACATTTTTGTTGGCTTTAGCTGTTAAAAGGTCATTAGTTAGACGGGTCAGAGCAGTTTCAGTGGAGTGTTGTGGTTTAAAACCAGATTGTAAGGGGTCCAGCAGGTTATTGTCAGAGAGGAATGAGGTTAATCGGTTGTAGACTAGGCGCTCTAGTAGTTTAGAGATGAAAGGTAGCAGAGAGATAGGTCGGAGGTTGTCAAGATTGGAGGGGTCAAGTGAGGGTTAATACAGATACAGATAATTACTACATGGCAGCACAGAAACCAGTGCAATCACCATCAGAATTTAATAATCAGCCCTGTAGCATCAGCTTATATTACAGACCAACCTCATTTTCTGCTGGATAATTAGTGATGACCCCTAAGCTTAGCTTCTCAACAGCTGCTCAGAGCCCACTAAGCATGTGAGTGTCGCAGACACTTTCCAAGATGGTGACCCCCTGTGCAGGCCCAAACTGGCAATCTGTAGGTTTAGTGCAAATGCCTGATGGGCTGCTTGCCTTTAAATGTAAATGGGCTGTTCACCTAAAAATGCAAATTGGGTATGATTTTAATATGTAAATGAGCTGATCACTTTAGAAATGTAAATGAGCTGTCCGTAATAGCCAGCCACAACTAAGCCAATGCATACATCTGTTAGTGCTCATGTTCTGACCAACTTCACTTAGTAATAATAGAGTTGTTTGCTATACAATCAATCCTTTATGCTTATGATAGGTATGTTGGCAACAAGAGGATCCATGCTCAGAACTATCACTTCAGCCTGTATATGGAACACTGTGATATGTATCATTAATCGCATGAGACAGCATAGTCTCTTCAAATATGCCACACTCTGGCCCTGTGATACACATGGTAATTATAGTTCTCTTATCTGCCAGGGTACATGGTTTCGCTGGGGGCACACAAAGGAACATTTAGAATATACTGTAAATATAGGGACACTAATACAACTGATAGAATAATTGTGATAAAAACTAGGGTGAGATATTTGTTACAAGGGCCAGTTACAGAACATAGAGTGTATAATATTGTTGGTTATGGACTGTATATGTATGAACAAAACCTAGTTCTAATTAACCTTGGGGTTGGAAATAAACAGTATATATAAAGCTTTGCATGTATGTGAATACATGGGCTTCTTAGATACTTTTGCCCCTATGTAACCGGCCCACCCCCTGCCCATTTTTGGAAAAAAAGGTGGCAACCCTATGTTGGATTATCAATCTTGCTGGCAAAACCATGAATACTGTTGCGAAGCTATAAAAAGTTCACTCATACAAAGTAGTCGTCAAAACACTTGAGCACTTGAGCAGCACTTGAGCAATTTTGTCCCTTGATTTTAATGTTTCTGTAATTCTTTTGCTTGTTAACCTGAACACACGATAAGCTCAAGCTGAAAGCAACAAGATCAATAATAGACAAGCGAAGGAATGCGTAATTAATTGTTTCATTCTTTTATATGACTATAATTTGAATTCAGGTCACTTAATGGAACTGAAGCTCCTGCTACAGCCCTCGGTGGGCATTATTTCATCTTGCTTTTTTGTGTGGTTTTTTTTGTGCTTGTAGAGACAGATGTGAAGAAGGAATATAAAACCTTGTACAACACTATTCTAATAAATAGGCTTTGTGTTGGAAATGTCTATTGTTTTAATAAAAAGAAGCTATACTTGTAGAATGACTAATTCTAAGCAACTTTTCTATTGGTCATCCTTTTTTATTTTATATTTTGTTATTATCTACCTTATTTTTCTGACTATTTCCAGTTATCAAATGGGGGTCACTGACCCCATCTAGAAAACAAATGCTCTGTAAAGATACTACATGTATTACTCGTCTTTCTACTCAGAGCCTCGCCTATTTATATTCCATTCTCTTATTTAAATCAACGCATGGTTGCTAGGGAGATTTGGACCCTGGCAACTATATTACTGAAATTGCAGCCTAGAGAGCTGCTGAATAAAAAGCTAAACAATGCAAACACCACCAATAATTAAAAATGAAAACCAATTGTAAATTGTCTCAGAATATCGCTAACTAAAGGTCCAACTGGACAACTGTTAGTGAGTACAGGTATGGGTTCCCCTTTCTGTAAACCTGTCATCCAGAAAGCTTAGAAGTACAGGAAGGCCATCTCCCATAGATTTTATTTTAAGCAAATAATTAAATTTTTTTATTTTCTTTTTCTCTGTAATAATAAAAAGTGTCTTGTACTTGATGGTAGCTAAGTGTTTAAATGGGCGGATCGCCTTTGAGTTAACTGTTAGTATGATGTAGAGATTGGTATTGTGAGACAATTTGCAATTGGTTTTCATTTTTTATTAGTTGTGTTTTTTGAGTTATTTAGATTTTTATTCAACAGCTCTCCAGTTTGCCTTTTCAGCAGTCTGGTTGCTAAGGCCAAATTACCCAAGCAACCATACACTGATTTTGAATAAAAAGTAACAATGACAATACATTTTAGCTTAACAAAGCATTTGTTTTTTTAGATGGGGTCAGTGACCCTCATCTAAAAGCTGGACAGAGTCAAAAGAGAAGGCAAACAAATAAGAAACTATAAAAATAACTAAGACAATTGAAAGGTTGTTTGGAAATGGCCATTCTATAACCTACTAAAAGCTGACATAAAAGTGAACAACCTCATTAAATGTTTTTACCAAACATAAGGTATGGTGATCCAAACCACGGTAAGATAAAATATCCTATTTGTAGCCTGCAACTGTCCCGTTTTTAACGGGACAGTCCTGATTTTGGCAGCTTTGCCCGCAGTACTGGATTGTTAGTGAAATCTCCTGACTTTCTCTTTGATCTCCTGCCCTGAACAGCCAGAAAAAGATACAAATTTTCTGAAATTGTATGAAAAGTTAGTGTAGATGTAGAAACCCTTTACGCTACACCTACAACAAGGGCCCATCTCAGAGGTAGCGTCCTATGTAAAGCATGCTCTGCTGGGCAGGGGCCTAACTACAGAGGAAGCAGACCCTGCGGCTGGAGGCCGGCCCAGGAGATATAGGGGCCACATGAGAGCAATTTCAACATATATTAGTAAAACAGGGCAATCTCTGGATATGTTGGGTGCCGTAAAATGATTTTGCTGTGGGGCCCATCATAGGACCAGTAACCAGTGTCGAACTGGGACACCAGGGGCCCACCCATAAACCTTAGACCAAGGGCCCACCATAAAACCTTAGACCAGGGGCCCACTCTCAGTACTAATAATCTTCATCTCCTGACTCAACCTCTATTCTTCTTAGGGTTGCCACCTCACCCCTTTAAAACCGAACACATATGGAATACACAGCCTGCATGGCTAATTAGCAATTTATTTAGATGCATGATGCATGGCTGCCCATAAATCAGTCTGCAGCATGCATCTAAATGTATTGCTAATTAGCCATGCAGGCTGTGTATATGTGTTCGGTTTTAAAGGGGTGAGGTGGCAACCCTAATTCTTCTAGTTTGTTTTCTTTACATACTATAATCAATTATTCCATCTATTTATCTTCTTTGTTCTCATAGAAATAGGGAATGGCCATGAAATAGACCAAAAGTTTAGCAACATGAGGGCCCACTGACACCTTGGCCCCCCGCGAGTTTTCCTGGTGTTCTGGTGGGCCAGTCCGACACTGCCAGTAAGACAATCGTCACTAATGATTTCTCCTCCCTGCCTTGTGCAGCACTCGATTTCTCCTCCCTGCCTATCTGCTATAGAAGGCAGGAGAAATCAGACACTGCACAATAGATCGTTGCCATATTGCCTTTTCTGAAGAGGAGCGGAAACAGAGCATCAGTAAGTTATTTCTAAATAAAGACTTTTCAAATTTAAACATAAATGTGTATTAGTGGGGGTTTTTTTTCGTTCTTTTTTTTTTTTTAATTGTGTTACTGGTCCTTTAACATCTAGTTACATCACTACTGCTGGGAGTTGCAGGGAATTGCCAGGCCTGTGTGACAATGGAAAGGCAGTATCCTAATATATGTGTGTGTATTTTAAAAATTTTTTGCAGTTTCATATGCTTGGTTTAAACCCAATCATCCTCAAGGTTTGGAGTCTCCGCTGCTTAAAGGTTTTGCACATCATTTGTTCTCTTTTCAGGAGATGTCATTTTAGCTCATTGCAGATTATAAAGCCCGGTTTTGCATTTTTAGTCTTGGAAAACACGATAAATACAATTCAGTAAAAAAAATAGAACTGACCAGTAGTGTGGCTGACTATATTTGTAGAATCCTCTCCTTCAGAGCCGGGCCAAGCCAGCCAAGCACAAACTGGGGCTCACGCACATGTGCAGAAGTGAAATACCCAGAGACAGCAGATGTAGGAGACAGAGAAGGTACGTGCCTGGCGCCGCCCCAGCTTTGCGCCCTAGACAAGTGCCTACTCTGACTACCCCTTGTTCCGGCCCTGCTCTCTTTTTAGAATAATACATTTAATATTTGCGTTTTCGAATTTGAAAGAAACACTTCTACACTTTCAGATGTCCACATAGACAAAGTGCCATTTACAGGTTTAAATGTACATTGGACCCGCCCTGAGTTTAAATGGTAACCACATCCTGCTTATAGATATCTGTGAGTCAAATCTAAATCTCTTCAATGCTTTTGCTTACCTACAGTAACCTAATATTGGCTCTTACTAACTCTCTTGTTACTAAGCTAATATTATAAAACCCTCACTTACAAAATTCCTGTTATTAAATGGATCACATCTTTTAATACCCCTCTTTCATTTTTATTTACTCCAGTCATTTCTGGGCTCTAAACTACGAGATCTATGTGTTTTCAGAAAAGGGTTGTTACTTATCCCCTGCTAAAATTTCTTATCTCATTCACTTTGCTAATTAATTATTTTATGGGACTGGCATATGAGGAGATTAGTCACTAATCTCCAGCAATAATATAAATTGTCTGTTCTAATTTATTTAATTTTTATTATTTTGATACTAAATACTGTCCAGGGCCCCCCTCCAGACTACCGTAACGGCGCAGTTGTACCTGTGCTCCCCTGCGTTCAGTTTTGCTGCACTCAGCCGCAGGGGAGCGCAGGCCTAGACGCACGCAATTCTTTTGAAGGAGGTTGTACCCACCAGGCACGTGTAAGTGCCAAACGCAGGTTGGGCTCCCCTGCAGCTGAGCGCAGCAAAACGGAACACAGGTGAGCGCTGATACGAACGCCCATGTATAAGGGCCCTTAGATACAGATCGGGAGGGGGGGGTCTGGCCCATGCAGGCCAGGGCCCTCCGGATTTTTTTCCCGGTCTCCCACCAGGCCAGTCCGATAAATATTACACATTGATTTGTGTCCGATATTTAAAGGTGTTTTAGTATGATGTAGAGAATAATTCTAAGACTATTTGCAATTGGTTTTCATTTCATATGTTTTTTTTAGTTACTTTTTATTAGGGATGCACCGAATCCACTATTTGGGATTTGGCCGAAACCCTGAATCCTCCAAGAAAGATTCAACCGAATACCAAAATGAATGTGAATCTTAATTTGCATACGCAAATTAGTGACAGGAAGGTAAAAGTGGAAAAAACTATTTTTTACTTCCTAGTTTTGTGACAAAAAGTTATGTGATTTCCTTTTCCCGACCCTAAATTGCATATGCAAATTAGTATTCGGATTTGGTTTGCCCAGGCACAAGGATTTGGCCAAATACTGCTGGAAAAGGCTGAATCCAGAACCAAATCCTGGATTTGGTGCATCCCTACTTTTTATCCAGCAGCTTTCGAGTTTGCAATTTCAGCTATCTGGTTGCTAAGGTCCAAATTACCCTAGCAACAATGCATTGATTTTCATAAGAGACAGGAATATAAATTGGAGAGGCCTGAATAGAAAGATGAGTAATAAAAAGTAGTGATTATAATACATTTGTAGCCTCATGGTGGTCATACACTACAAGATTTGCTTATTTGGTGAGGTCTCCAAGTGAATCTTTCAACAATATGCCCACCATCAATATGCCCAATACCAAGATAATCCGATTGTTTGGCCCTGGGGCTAAATTACAATGATGGGAAGAGGTGCCAACGGGACACGGACCACATCAATTAGCCAACGCGGTCTGTGATCTGAAGTGAAATCTGGCTGATTTTTAGTCTAAAGGACCAAAATCTGCAGCTTATATCTGCTTCTGTATGGCCACCTTTACAGAGCATTTGTTTTTTTATGTATGGTCAATGTCAGAAGAAGAAGGCAAATCATTTAAAAACTGTAAATAAAAAAGCATTAACAGGCAAGGAAAGTGTAAAATAGAATAAGGCTAGAAATGCTGTATTTTGTATATTAAACATAAACATGAACTTACTGCACCACAAGCCTAATCAAATAAATGATTTATGCTTTCAAAGTTAGCAAAGTTATACATCTTTGCAAGACTAGACTACATACACTGCTTCTTAGGGATCGTCATAAATGATTAAAAAACAAAGCTGCTTGAGTTCTGCATGGCTGGTAAGTAAAGGTGGCCATACACGAAGAGATCCGCTCGTTTGGCGATGTTGACAAACGAGCGGATCTCTCCCCGATATGCCCACCTTGAGGTGGGCGATATCGGGCTGATCCGATCGTGGGCCCTAGGGCCCAACGTTCGGATCAGTATGGGCGGTCGGATCGCGGGACCGCATCAACGAACAGATGCGGCCGCGATCCGACGGGATTTTTAAACCTGCCCGATCGACGTCTGGCCGACTTTCGGCCAGATATCGATCGGGAAAGCCCGTCGGAGGGCCCCCCACACGGGCAGATAAGCTGCCGACACAGTCTGTCGGCAGCTTTTATCTGCCCGTGTATGGCCACCTTAAGTCAGGTGCTCCCGCTGCTGTTCATAAGCAGGGGCATTTCAGGGGCTGCTGCCGCCCTCCCGCTCCGCGCTTCTAACTTCTAGCGTCTGAACAGGTGGAGGAGGGGCCACATCGCTAGTGCAGCGAGCGCTATTGCGATCGCTGCACTAGAAGAGCTGAATTACCATTTTAAAAAACGGAAATTCGGCTCTTAATGTCACCAGAGGCAGCTTTTTGCCACCACTGGTAATAGGCCGCTTCGTGCCGCCTGAGGCAAGGGTCTCACCTTGAAGTATGATTGTTTCCCTGCCAGAAGTTAGGGACCGTCTGACAATTCCTATCCACAGAAGTAAATGACGGGAGAATTTCACTGCATACAGTCAGGTTTCTTATAAAAACGGTACACATTTTTTAATTAAATCAAATCCCAAACCGGTGTATCCCTAATTATTAGTATATTAAAGGACCAGTAACATCAAAAATTTTAATTGTTTTAAAGTAAAAAATATAATTCAGTGTTGCCCTGCACTGGTAAAACTGCAGTGTTTGCTTCAGAAGCACTACAATTGTGATGTAGCCATGGGGGCAGCCATTCAAAGGAGAAAAGACTCAAATTACACATCAGATAGCAGATAATCTCTGTAGAACATTATGTTATCTGTTATCCATTACCCATCCCATATAGCCGTTTTTCAATTTCCGCCATTGCTACTTAGCAGCTTGTTTATATGAACTATAGTAGTGTTTCTGAAGAAAACACATCAGTTTTAACAGTGCAGGTCAACACTACATGATATTTTCTTTACTTTAAAAACACTTTAATTTTTTGGTGTTACTGTTCCTTTAAACAGGATGAATTGTACAGAGTAATTAGAGACTCTCACAATTAGGAATGTACAGATTCTCATAGACTTTTGTGTTCATGCTGACTGGCATATTCTAAATTCCATGCAAATAGCCTGAAGGATTTCCAGCAGTTTAACTGTATCCACTTTTATCAACACCTGCCTCAATTTTTGGAAAGTAATTTAACGCACTGATACATTAATCAAAGCCAATAAATGTTTAATAAAAATCATTTGGCAGAATGTGTTGATATGTTAGAGCTCAAAAGAAGTAATGAACTCCAACACCGCTCTGAATTCGAATGAGAGCTTCCACTGCTGTAATCTCTGTAAATGGCCATACCTCATTAATGCCAGCATCAGGTTGGCTTTCATTGGGCATACCACACCTTGGTGATCGCAGCAGGTGGTGCAGATTTTAAGCAGCTCCCAATCCACTGTACCACTCTACATTTTGGGCACAGTTATAAGCAGGGCCAGGCCAAGGGGCAGACAGGGTAGGCAGCCGCCTAGGGCGGAATCACGGTGGGGGGGGGGGGGAGCGAATTCTCAGGGCTTGTTGGCGTTTATTAAAAGCATTCTAATTTATAAAATTTGCATGTCCAACCCCCTCTGGGGTTTGTTTTAGACTGGCAAATTTCTGAAAGCTCTCCCACCTTTGAGCGTGAGTTGGGCCTTCCATGCTTACACGCTGGCACACATGTGCGTAGGCTACAGCGCCGGTGCGAGACGTCAGTCACAAAGGATTGTTGGGGCGTTGGACCTGCCGCAGAAAGGACCTGCTGTGCAGGCTAAAGGGGAGCACTCAAAATCGTGCTGAAGAGACCTGTCTGTCCTGCTAGCTGGGGCCTGGGCACTTTTGGCAGCTGCACCTACATTTTACAGTTTTACTACTGTCTTTGACGCTTGCTGCTGGCACAGGTAAAGATCATGGGGGCTTGGGTTGGGCCCAGGTACAGGTGGAGGCTTGGGCTTGGGGAATGCATTATTAAAGGTGGATATGGCTGGGCCTGGGCTGAAGGTGGCCACAGACAGGGAGATCTGCTCGTTTAGCAATATCGCCAAACGAGCAGATCTCTCCCCAATATGCCCACATTGAGGTGAGCGATATCGGGCTGATCAGATCGTGGGCCCTAAGGCCCACAGATCGGATCATAATGGAGGCTATACAGGTGGTCGGATCTCAGGACCGCATACATGCAGAGATGCGCCCCCAATCCGACTGGGTTTTTTAACCTGCCCGATCGAGATCTGGCCGACTTCCAGCCAGATATCGATCTGAGAAGCCCGTAGGATGGCCCCACACATGGGCCAAGAAGCTGCCAACTTGGTCTGTCAGCAGCTTTTATTGGCCCGTGTATGGGGGCCTTTATTGTTGGCTGCTGTCAGTGGCACAGATACAGATCATGGGGGCTTGGGTTGGTGAGGTGGGAAATATAGGACTTGGGGGAGCTGAATGGAACACTTGCCTAGGGTATCAAACTACCTTGGCCCAGCCCTGCTTATAAGGGACAATTTTGGGAGTTTTTGAATGATTTCGGTGGGAGCAGTAGTCTGTGCACAGTCACTATAGTTTAAAACAGGTTTCACTTCTACTTTAAATCCAAGAGATAAAAAAATTAGAATTAGAAGGAGATGAACAAAGGGATAACATTATAACTGTAGCTGAGTATGCAAATTCATGGGAAGCCATTCATAAAAAATACACATCTACATAACCTTTACATTTTCATGATCAGGCTAGGACCCGCAACCTAAAATCTGCAGAAATGATAGCTCTTCTACTGCCAATACTGCACAAAGCTGAGCTTTCTAAAATAGAAAACTATTCAGCATGCAGCTGCCAGCAATTCCTTTGCTTTTAGGGAAAAAATGCACATTTTGTAATTGTTAACTCTGGTCTTTGTGGGCGCTTGAATATATAAGTATAAGAAAACATATGTGTATTTTGTACATCTACTATAGCTTAGTGGGTTATCTATGCCACAAGCGCAGAGGCTGGACAATAAGAAAATTATGTCACACACAGAAGTAATTGAATTGGCTTAGTGCAGGAAAATATATCTACTGAGAGTTTTATGCTATCACAGGCTAAGAAAAAATGGAAAAGCACACCACCTCATATAATAAAAACCACTGTTTATGAAACCATTAAAAGAAAGGGGGCTGTAGTGTGGTAGACGCATAGGCTATGATTAAGGGGTGTTCCCGAAATGCGTTAGGCATCTACCAAACTACATCCCCCTGTTTTATAATGGTTTAATAAACAGTGTTTTTTTTATATGAAGCAGTGTGTTTTCCTCTTTTTCTTGGTTTTGGATTTTGCATGGATAACCAGCGAAGGTAATCAGGGTGATTTGTATTGAACTATTGTGTATATCACAGGCTAAATCCAAATTCAAAGGGCTATCCCTCCTGCTGCTATGTGTGTGGTACAAACTGGACATTTGTGGTAGTCCACTTCTCTGCTGGAACAGAACAAATTAGTTGGGTGTCTTAGACATGACTCCTGCTGACACTACAGGAGAACAATATGGTCTTAGAAACCGCAAGCATAGTCAGTTAAAGCTATTGATGCTTTAAAATAAACAGTTTAGCATTTCATCATATATTTCCCCCAACTACAAGGGAAGAAAGGGATTCTGTCATGATTTTTACGGTGTTGGTTTAATTTCTAAATTACACTGTTTACACTACAAATAATTCACTCTACCATAGAAAACTATATTCCTGAACCAACGAGTGTATTTATTTTCGTTGTAATATTGGTGTGTAGGCAGCCATCTCGGTAATTATGCCTGGTCATGTGCTTTCAGAAATAGCCAACACTTCATTATGGAACTGCTTTCAGATAAGCTATTGTTTCTCCTACTCAATGGAACTGAAGGAGTCACAGTGGGACTTCAATTTTTACTATAGAGTGTTATATTCTCAAAGTTACCAGACAGCTGTTATCTTGTGTCAGGGAGATGTTATCTTGTTACATTCCCCTTGTTCTGTTGTTAGGCTGCTGGGGGGTTGGGAAGGGGGAAAGGGTGGGGGTGATATTACTCTAACTTGCAGTGCAGCAGTAAAGAGTTTTTTAAATATAGAGAGTTTTTTTAAATATAAAAAAAAATCTGTTTGCTCCTTTGCAAAACAATTTCAGTGCAGAAGTCTGCTGGAGCAGCACTATTAACTGATGCGTTTTGGAAAACGACAGTATCCCTTTCAAATCCTGCCTCTTTTAAAATTTCCTGGGTACTTTTTATTTTCCATGATAGAACAATAACTGCAGTGCTCTTTGTTTAATTAAACTTATTAACCAATAAAACTTTACTAAAAATGTCCTACAAATGCTCCCAATCCTACTGAAACCTAGAGATGCAATAAAATACCCAAGAATCAGCCTAATAAAGATGCATCAAGGAGTTAAGTGTTGGAGATGTGACCAAGAAATAGGTACCCCATCTCATATATGGTACAAATGTACCGTATTGAAGGAATACTGGGGTAGGGTACTACAAACAATAAAGAAAATTAAAGGAAATGATATACCATTAATATTGTTAGATAGAGTTGTAAAGTTAACCGTCTATGACTATGAAGGTGTTATTAATTGCGACTGTATATGTACACCAAAGAATGTGTCTTTAAGAACCTCCCCCCCCTTTATCTTTAATCCAGTTTTTCTTTCTGCACCCACTTTCTTGAAAATATTTTGGAAAAATAAAAAATATAAAAAAAATAAAGCTGCATCAAGGACTAAACCTTCCAATATTAAATCAAATAATCTGGAATAGAGGGGGACTGAATCCAACAAGAAACATAGTCCCAACCTATAAAATAGACCAATACTTCAGTCAAGGATAAAACCCTATCTATCACACCCCACCTACTCCTACAGATCAAGAAATCTAAGACAGTCTGTTACTGATTAATGTATACAGAACATGGAGAGTCATCAGAACCAAAGCTAACATATCCTTTCAATACACTCTATATTTACCAAAGAAAGGCAATAAGAACATTCCACAACTCCAAGTAACTCCATTTACTTTTCTAAAAATGACAAACATAAACAAATAATCTTACATTACACTAATCTAGTCTTAGACATTCTTTAGAAACAACTACTACATCTTACTGCTATTCCATGGCTCACATCTTTACCCTGATTAGAGATAACATGGGAGGCAACTAACAAAGGGAAGGACTGGTGGACCAAGGATTTACCACATCATACAATGGCCAATCCTGGATTGATCTGGTATAGCAGGAACCTCCTAACTCCAGGTACAAGAGATGGCCATGCATAATGCTTTACATTCCATAACTCCATGTCCAGGAGATGGCCATCCAGATAGAGCATAGATGCCCTAACTCCAAGTCCAGGAGATGGCCGTCCACATAGCAATAGATCATATTTTATGCAGTTACTGAGACATAAAACAAGAAGACAAGAAAATGACTGCAAACGAAAGAGAACACAAGAGAACTACTACAACTTGGGGAATAAGGGGTCTCAGGCTACACTTTGCTTTAAGTTCTATAACTTTTGTTCTGACTCAATTTGGCTGTGCTCAACTGAGTGATGATGGAACAGTTTAAACAACAATAGTAGAGGAATTTTATTAAACGTATAATAATGTATTGTACGTTATTTATAAGTTTAAGACATGAGCAATTTATGCTGTCATGCAGTTGCCCTAAATACATTTATACTCTCAATAAAAAGGTCCCAAAAGAACCACAAATTTCATTGCTTTATGCAGTGAGATTCTCCATTTAGCATTTTATTAAAAGGTGCATTCTTTAAAAAAAAAAAAATCTCTTTCCTAAATGGGAACAATTCAGTTTAAATCCCCTTTATGTCATTTAGCTATTCACAGCCCTTTCCTGACACTCTTTTAATGTTCACTGCTCCCTGACTGCTTCTAGAGCCATTGTAAGAGGTGATTCCTTTGGAAAGAAGGAACACTCAGCTGGACCAGGTCAAAGAGGGAAACTATTTTATTTGACACAACAGCATTGGAAAGGACACATCCAGTATGGTGGTGTTCTGGTGTATACCTTCAGGGATAATAAATGGTATGTGGAAGAAATCTACAATAATTCTGTATCTTGGCGATATATCACAGAATGTCATAAAACCCTGACCTCAGTCAATTGAACAACAGTTAATTAATGTCATCAAATAATTCCAACCAATGCTAGATGGCAGTGGCATAACTAAATACTGCTGGGCCCCATATCTAAATCTTAGACAAGGTGGTCTATTTTGTGTAGTGTATACTGAAATTGTATTCGCTCAGAATGCCCACTGGACCCTCAATAGCTACTTTGTCTCCTTTGTTTACCCGTCCTAGCAATGTTGCTACTGAGTATTGGTGTCCTGACATTGACTGCAATCAGTGAATGAACTGCAAAAAGTTTAGTGGGTTTTCTCTGCCTACTCCACTTTTTCCCAAAGTCCAAAAATTAATTTAACCAGAGTAAATGTGTGTGTATCAGGGACTTAGACTATAAGCTCTATTTGGCCAGGGATTAATGTGAATAAAAAAATAAAATAATGATTTGATTAATATATAAGCGCAGTATAACTAAAAGATACTTAGGGGACATCAGTATATGCTGTCCACATAAAATGCATATTCTGCTTTAAAAATCTGGTTTTCTGGAACCCTGAAACAATCTGTTTCCAATATGTGTTGGAGGTACATATATGTATACCCCTGAGGTAATTTCCTGAGCTTAAAGTAATGTAACAGGGACCCCATGTATGAGGCTAGTCATTGACAGTGTAGCTGACTGAGTATACTCCAGGGTTGTAAGATAGTCAGGGCTAGTAAGCAAGGTCAGTCCTATGCTCCACCAAGTAGTAGTATTAGTATTTCCCAAGCCACACCTTATTGACCACAGCTGAAAAGGAACTTGGACAATATTTATCCCTTAGATCAGGGGTTCCCAACCTTTCTTACCTGTGGGCCATATTCAAATATAAAAAGAGTTGGGGAGCAACATAAGCAGGAAAAAGGTCACTGGAGCAAATTATGAGCTGTTTTTGGTTATTTGGTAGCCCCTATGTGGACTGACAGTCTACAGGAGGCTGTATTTGGCAGTACACTTGTTTTTTATGCAACCAAAATTTGCCTCCAAGCCTGGAATTCAAAAATAAGCACCTGCTTTGAGGCCATTGGGAGCAACATCCAAGGGGTTGGTGAGCAACCACACCTTAGCTCTGGACACTTCCAACAAGGGCTCAACTGAGTTGGAGGGTAGCAATATTTCAGTTCTATACTATTCGTTAACTGTGGTTTTAGGGAAGTTATTTGACCTCTCTTCTATCAGGTTGAAGAAATTAAGAGATACAGGATTAATGTATAGTAGTAGTAGTAGAAGCCTTCTTCAATATCACATCCCATTAATTTGAGAATAATATATTCCCATTAGAAGAAATCATCAGGAACATGGCACAGAGATCAGAAAGTAGTCATGGCAAAGCACCAACAGGCGCACCCCTTTCCAAATATACCTATACAAAGACATACATTACAATAAAGCTATAAGTGTAAAGTTATTCTTTTGTAATCAGGAAGAAAAGTTTATGGAATATTGGGGCTTTTTTCTGAAGCATAGCAGAAGAAGACTACATTACTATGAAAACAAATCACTATGCAGACAGCATTCCCTATGAGACAGATAATTACACACAGCTGGGTAAGCATTAAACTAAGTGCTTCTTAATATTTGTAGGAACCCTCTAAGCCATTTAATAGATCCCCCCCAGCGACCTTACTTAAGGCATTACAGTTCAAAAATAGCATATTTTATGAAGCATTTAAATTTGCAAATAAATCATCAGCTCACAAAATGTAAGCTTTGCATAGCCAAAATGCAATTCAGTTTCTTCTTTTTTTACTTGAAAGGGATATATATATAAATCCCTTTTGATATTATTTAAAAGGTTTGCTTTTGCTTGGACTTTATTTGTGTGTGTTTTTTTAATTATTTATCTTTTTGTTCAGCTGCTCTCCAGTTTGAAATTTCAGAAGCCCTCTGGTTGCTAGTGCTCAAATTACCTTAGCAACCATACCATGGTTTGAATGAGTGACCTGAACAGAAACAAAAGTATTCAAGTATTAAAAAGTAGCATTAACAATACAATGGGTCTCTGTCATTTCACCTGCCCCTTCCTCCTGGTCTTCTCATAAACCCTCTTATCAGTTTTAAAATCTATGATAGTCCCCAGAATGGGGGTGTGGTGTAACCAATATAGGACTGGGGTCCCCCAGTCCCTAAGTCTACCAGCTTATACCTACAGTGCGATCTCCCAACCCCTGTGACGCATCACTTTGGGTAACAACGTCATGTAACATTGGTTCGTGACAATTTACTTGTTGATGGGGTGGGGCACCCAAAGTCCAGGCAGTGGGCCTGAGTCAACAGGGTAGTTCGGGGGGGGGGGGG
>CM044431.1:207625905-207653458 GCA_024363595.1 Xenopus borealis
GCTGAAACTTTAGCCTCGTGCAATAAGTTCAGTATATAAAATATGGCATTTTTAGGGTTTCTTTCTCCTTTAAGTAATAGCCTCTTCTTTCATCACATCCATTCCATCTAATAACTAAATCCTCCATAAAGAGACAATTTGCTCCTGCTGACAAATGATCACATTTGTTTTGTATTTATGGCGCTTCACTATAACACAAAATATCTTGGTTATGCAACTGAATTTTCAAGTCACTAATAGGCCAGCCCAGCCTGCTACCCCTACCCCTCTGTGCCCCCAGGAACTGAAAAGATGCACATTTATTTTTAGATTGTAAGCTCTAATGAGTACGGTATTCTTTGCTTTCTGTATTAATTAATATCTGTATTGTCAATATTTGTTTGATGTATACAACCTTGCAGATTATGTTTGCACTTT
The DNA here is from genome assembly GCA_024363595.1 of Xenopus borealis. Classification (NCBI taxonomy): domain Eukaryota; kingdom Metazoa; phylum Chordata; class Amphibia; order Anura; family Pipidae; genus Xenopus; species Xenopus borealis. Next base: position 207,626,323 of record CM044431.1, read on the forward strand.
ATAAATACAGACACACACTGTGATTCTGGGAAATAAGTCGCCTGGTGTCAAATCTCCTCTTCTTCTGGGCGACTAATCTCCCCGAACTGCCTCCCCTGCCTTCCTGCTGGTTGGAATGAAAATCGCTGGCAGGATAGCACTCGGAGCACTTTGCAGAGGTCACTCGAAGTTGTGTATCACTCTCCTAATGATGATGTATGTCTATTCAGGAGCGATCTGGTCCTCTGATCCGGGGAAGGGGCCCTCACCTTTACAGTGGGGGGTTGGGGGTGGTCCACGACGCTAGTGCAGATCTCTGCACTAGAATAGCTGAATTTCCAGGTTAGAAAATAGAAATTCAGCTCTAAGTTACCAAGGGCGGCATTTTTAGGGACCTAATCTGAGAGCCAAGACAATCATTGAGCCATGGGCACAAAAAGTGAAGGCTCTATTGCTCTCAGTCTGCATATTTTTTGCAGGGTAAGAGAAGTGGATCCACTCCTTGGAAAGGAGGCATCTATGGCCTGACCTTCACTCCGCTGTGTGTAACTACACGCAAGTGGAAGCGCCTCAAACGAATGGAGAAGGGGTATGGAGTAGATCTACTTCTCTCAGCCTGGAAAAAAATATGCAAGCTGGCAGCAGCGGAGCCTACGCTCTGTTTTCCGTTGTACCTGGAAGAATTCAGCAAGAAAATGTATTTTTATAACCACTGTCTTGTTTAGTTACAGATCGAAGCGAAGGTGTTAAAATTGCTCAATAAATGAAGTCTCTTGTGAATTCCAGAGCTGGTGTCCCATTGCACTGGGATTTCTCTATCTGTATGATAACAACACAGCTGGTGCACACCTGCATTATACACATTCATCCAGAGCGGTATCCTGGTAGCATTTATAAGCCCAGAACACTCCCGTGTGATGTCATGTGTGTATTCCTGATCAGTGACAAGTCTCTAGATACAGCGGCCTGCGTCTCTGGTATATGGGTGATGCAACTATTACTATGAAGTTGTATCAGACAAAATAATCACAATTTTAAAATATTAATAACCTGTAAAATGTCCTAGTATTTTATGTTTTCTTAAAATATGGACATCAAAGTTGTCTAACATACTGATGGAACGGACTGTATACATTGCATGAAAAAGTTGTTCTACTCATTTATTGTGGCCACAGAGCGTCAAAGCAAGATAATGTTTTGGCTGCCCCACCATTTATCCATCAGGTTCAGTGTACGGAAACCAGTCACTCAATACTGAGAGTAGGGACACAGTCACACGGCTTGGATAGTAGATTTTAGCCAAGGGAATGATCTCCATTTGGGTGCCAACGAAAAATTGCCGGTGTCTAGCCTACGCTACAGTAGCCCGGATCATAAAAAACACGACATGATACAATGGCCAATAAATTAGGATTACTGATGCTTCCTGCGGCTTAATAAAAGCATCAGACAAAACCCTTAGAAGCCATAGCACTGTGCCCCCAGGGATAAGCAATTTTCTAGTCTGTTTGGTGCTGTCAGTCTCATAAAAGCCGCTCCTGGTCCATTTAAGAGACAAATTTCCATTTTTTTAAATGAGATATTTGTCTTTTCTAGTGCATAATTGCACTTGCCGCACTAGCGATGCTGATGCCCCCCATGCAGGAAAGGTAAGCAGTAAGCGGGGGACATCACTACAGGATCCAAACTTGGTCAGAGTCTCCCTTAGCACACATAACAAGTTTACAGGTATAGGAAAATCATCGGTGTATAAAACTTTCAGCCACAGTTACAATACTCACCGGGCAGTAAACATGTAGTAACCCTGAATCTCATCCTCACTGACCTTCAAGCTGGGTTTTCAGGTGTATCTAGAAGAACATAACATCACTCTACCTAAATCTTACCCTAACTGTCATATAGGCTGAGCCCCCTGCCATTACGTCAAGCTTCCCTCAATGGGTCAGCCCCCCCAGTTTGGGAAATCATTTTAAAAATGCATGATTTTCTTTGGTGAATGCTTATTCTATGAGTTTAATTAAAGGTATACTGTCATGGGAAAACATGTTTTTTTTTTTTAAAAAGTGCTACTCCAGCAGACTTCTGCACTGTAATCCATTTCACAAAAGAGCAAACAGATTTTTTATATTCAATTTTGAAATCTGACATGTGGCTAGACATTTTGTCAATTTCCCAGCTGCCCCTGGTCATGTGACTTGTGCCAGCACTTTAGGAGGGAACTGCTTTATGGCAGGCTGTTATTTCTTCTTCTCAATGTAAATGAAGGAGTCACAGTGGGACATGGGTTTTTTTTACTATTGAGTACCAGGCAGCTGTTATCTTGTGTTAGGAAGCTGTTATCTGGTTACCTTCTCATTGTTCTTTTGTTAGGCTGCTGCGGGGGGGGGGTGATATCACTCAAACTTGCAAAAAATTAAAGAGTGACTGCAGTTTATCAGAGCACATGACTTGGGGCAGCTGGGAAATTGACAATATGTCTAGCCACATGTCAGATTTCAAAATTAAATATAAAAAAAAAATCTGTTTGCTCTTTTGAGAAATGGATTTAAATGCAGAATTCTGCTGGAGCAGCACAATTAACTGATGCATTTTGAAAAGAAAAAAAAATGCACATGATAGTATCCCTTTAAGTTCTCTAATTATGTAAAGACAATACATTTATTGAATACCATTGTGGTCTGCTCTATCATCTATCCAATTGTTATTTTCAAGCTTAGCCTTACAGAATCTAATGCTATAATCTGCACGTTGTAGCAATGCACAGTTAGGCCCAAATCCTGAAAAACTGGCAGTCAGCATCTTAGGCAAGTAGGTAGGACAGGTGACAAGTAGGTAGCAGGCCAAGTTACCAGAGAGCAAGCCCCTCTATGATATCCTCAACCTGGAGGTCTCTCACACATCATTAGCATGAAAAGATTATGCATTTTTTTCATTAATAGGGGGGTGTCCACTCTCTCTCTGTGTTGTTTCTCTATCTTATTTTATAACATTTGTATTTTATTACATTTTCATCACATTTATATAAAGCATGTACAACATATTTATTGCATTATAGTATACATTCAAAATATGCAGTCAATTAACCTTTTGTGTTAGAACTATAGAGGCCCCCCTTCAGCTCCGGGACACTTGTCCCCCCTGTCCCCCCCTGATGGCGGGCCTGATTAGGGCTATACTTTGTTGCATAGAAAGTTAAATAGTGATGAGATATTAGTTAACTGGGTTAAATCATACCAAAAAAGAAAAAAGTGATTTCCTGTATATACGTATAGTTGTCTTTTGTTTGGGTTGAATTGAAGCAATGTGTATTTTATTAATTTATTGATTTATTGCTATATATATGTTTTTGGTTGTTGGTAATTTTCTTCCTCTCCTGATACAGCACCGTATTTGGAGTTCTCTTTGATATTTAAGGACAGCTGTCGCCTTAAGGGTAGTGACACACGGGCAGATTGGGGGAGATTTAGTTGCCTGGCGGCTAATCGCCTGTTGCCTCCCGAGGAAACTTTGGGTGACTTGGGAAAACTAAGCGTCACGTGTGCTTAGCGCCGGTGACTTTTCATCATAGAGGAAGGGATGGCACGTGAAGGCAGTTTGCCCCGAGAAGAACAGGCGATTAGTTGCCAGGCGACTAAATCTCCCCGAAACTGCCCGTGTGTCACTACCCTAAAGAATGAGATGTGATCTGAAGACTCATCAGTTATTTATTTTTATAGGAATGTGACAGTTTTATCAGCAGCCAGTTTAGAGAACTCACAGGCGCACCCAAACTCTGTATAGTTTCACTCCGATGCTCTTCTACGGGGTGATCCCCTGTATTTCTTTTGTCAAACAGACAAAACACAATGTTTCGGGGCGGAGCATCAGGTGTTTTTTTCTATCAGCTGCTTATTATATCCTCTCATCTGTTTTGCGGTTTACAAGAACTTAATGAAACTCATTGAATGATGTTATTCAGAAATGATTTAAAAGAAAAAAAAGTAGCAAATTTGTTTATAAACAAATGACGTGTCCTTTAATGTCAGCAAGTCTGGTCAAGGACTAACCAGTGAGGTATATGTGGTAGACCAATCACATCTTCTACAGAGTCCATTTTAAGCAAGTAATTCTTAAGACTAAAAATGATTTCCTTATTCTCTGTAATAATAACACAGTAGCTTATAAAGATATGGGATCCATTATCCAGAAACCCGTTATCCAGAAAGCTCAGAATTATGGAAAGGTCATCTCCCTTAGACTCCGTTTTATCCAAATAATCCAAAATTTTTAAAATGATTCCCTTTTTCTCTGTAATATAAAAACAGTAGCTTGTACCTGATCCCAATTAAGATATAATTAACCCTTATTGGAAGCAAAACCAGCCTATTGGGTTAATTAAGATCAGTTATCCTGAAAACCCCAAGTCCAGAGCATTTTGGATAACAGGTCCCATACCTGTACTTGATGGTAACTAAGCTGCATGAATGCATATTGGCGCCAATACAAACCTATTGGGTTTATTTCATGTTTAACGTTGATAGAGTTAAGGTATGGTGATCCAAATTACAGAAAAATCCATTATATGGAAACCCCTAGTTCCTGAGCATTCCTGTACAAGATTGATGCTGAAAGAAAATGTTTACTCTCTCTCTTCCCCCTCACTTAGCTTAGGGGAAAATAAATAAAATGAAATTTCTTTTCATACAAACCCTTTAATAAAGAGCAGTTTTCTCAGTTGTAGTATTTTAACACCCTGGAGTCAATATCAAACTAGTCCTGCTTTCAAGACAATGGCACAAGGTAATAAGTTCCTTGCCTCTGGGAGCTTGCTAACGAGACAATAATGCCCTCATATTGTAACTGCATTTATTTTTAATGAACGAGTCCCCTTGGCAGCTTCAGATGATTCCACAGAGTGTATTATGTGAGATTGCCAGTGGGTTTATTCAGTAGTGATACACTGTAATCAGGGCTTTGGCCTTTATATAAAATGTTCCCTAGCGGATCGGCCTCTTCGCTGCTTCAGGTCATGCATTGTAGTGGAAGGAGCAACTAGACCTCTGAGACTCAGGTGGCTGTGACTGGAATCATTGTGTATTAAACATCCACTGACGTCAGAGATTGGCCTTACACAGTTATTTTAGTCCTGTCTTTTTTATTTCTAACATTAAAAGAATGTCAAAAATAAAATAAGGGTTTCTCATCTAATCATTAAAGGGGTATAGTTTCTTTACTCAAAGGAGAAGGAAAGTTAAACTAAAGACACAGGCTAGAAATGTTGTACAATATGTTTTATGCTTGTGTACCAGCCCAAGGCAACCACAGCCCTTTAGCAGTAAAGATCTGTGTCTCCCCAGTAGATGCCCCAGTAGCTCCCCATCTTCTTTTCTGATTCTGATTCACTGATTCACATGCTCTGTGCTGCTGTCACTTACTGAGCTTAGGGACCCACTCACAATATACAGTACATATAGAATAGACACTTTCCAAGATGGCGACCCCTTGTTTGAAGTCCTGGATCATTGCTGCTATTTCTGTACTATTTCTGGACTATCTGTGTTTTTTTTTATTGAAGATGTTTCACCAGTCATCCAACTGGAATTCTTCAGTTCAGAATAAATTGTAAATAAGATCTTTTATCAATAATATATCCTCTGGAATGTTGCTCCAATCAGCATAATCTGTTTATCATAATCCACAATGATGTCATGAAGTTAGTTGTTGGTTGTATTAGCATGATTGGAGCTTTGGGGCGTTATTAAAGGAGAAGGAAAGCTACAGAGGCAGTTTATTGCTAATATATTAGCCACAATATTGCAAGCTATAACTATATTTATTCCTGCAGAATCCTTTACCATACCTGTGAAAACAGCTCTAGAAGCTCTCTCTGTTTGTTTAGGATAGCAGCTGCCATATTAGCTTGATATGATATAACTTCCTGCCTGAGTCTCTCCCTGCTCACTCATAGCTCTGGGCTCAGATTACAGAAGGGAGGAGAGAAGGGAGGGGGGAAAGGGAAGGGGAGAGAGGAGCAAACTGAGCATGCTTAAGCCCTAGCCCTGGAGGTTTAAGCTGAAACCAGGAAGTCTGATACAGAAGCCCATGTGTACACAATAGAAGGAAAGAAATGCTGTGTTTCTTTTGACAGAGGACTCAGAGCAGTATTACTTTGAGAGTTTTCTGGTATATTTATATAAATCTTTCTGATCAAGCTTACTTAGTTTTAACCTTTCCTTCTCCTTTAAACCTTCTTGGGAGAGGTGCCAAAACAGCATTGCATGTGTATGTGTAACACCTTCAAACAAAAAAAAAAAAAAGACACAGCAAGTCCAATTGATTTGACTTATTTCTACAGATATACCATGACCTGGATGAACGAGAATCTTCACAAACCTATTGCTGCTATTGACAAGCTGAAACTTTAGCCTGGCGCAATAAGTACACTATATAAAATATGGCATTTTTAGCCACATGCATTTTTAGGGTTTAGTTCTCCTAAACTCTCACCCATTTAAATGGTTTAACAAAGCCAGATTAAAGAAAAAATGTAGTAATAAAAAACGAATGGCTCAAAGAAAAGAGAAAAATAAAGTCATAACGAAAAATATGTCATGGCCATACACGTACAGGTTATGTGTATTCTGGCCCAACAATCCTGACCAATATCCTTTTACTAAGGACATCAGTTGCTTCATTGATCAGCAATGTTTGAAAGGTTCATGTGTAGAGCATGAATATGATCTTAATATTCTGAGTCAATCTGCAATTGGTTTTCATTTTTTATTTGTTTTTTTATCAGTTATTTAGCTTTTTATTCAGCAGCTCTCCAGTTTGCAATTTCTGTAATCTGGGATAGGAGACTGGAATATGAGTAGTAGAGGCCTGAATAGAAAGATGAGTAATAAAAAGTAACAATAACAAAACATTTGTAGCCTTACAGAGAATTTGTTTTTGACAGGGTCAATGACCCCCCATTTGAAAGCTGTAAAGCATCAGAAGAAGAAGAAGGTAAATAATTAAAAAATGATTAAAAAAAAGAAAAAATTAAGGCCAAATGAAAAGGTACTTAGAATTGTCCATTGCATAAAGTAGTATAATTTATCTTAAAGATGAACCACTCCTTTAACACTAGTTTTGTGAATTCCATGTGTCTGTTTGTTTTGACATAAAATTATCAGCTTTTATATCACTTTTCTGAATTATTATTATTAACATGTATTTCTATAGAGCCAACATATTTTGTAGCGCTGTGAATGTGGCCAATCTGTGGTTCAGTAATGAATTTACAACTGAACTTAGTTCCTGTTTAAAGGGGTAGTTCAACTTTAAATTAACTTTTAGTATGTGAACATTGACATTCAGAGAAAATTTGCGGTTGTTCTTCATTTTCTAATGGTTCTTTAGTTATTTAGCTTTTGGTTCAGCAGCTCTTTGGTTTGCGAGTAGCAGCTATCTGGATGCTAACATCTTATTTACCATTGCAACCAGGCAATGGTTTCAAACAAGAGATGGAAATATGAATAGGGGAGGGCCTGCATAGAAAGGTAAGTAATACAAAGCAATAATAACAATACAATTGTAGCCTTATAGAGCAATAGTTTTTGGCTTCTGTGGTCAGTGACCCCCATTTGAAATAGGCAGAAGAGGAAGGCAAATAATTCAACAACTATGACTTTAGCTTTTTGTTCAACAGCTCCCTAGGTGTTTCAGCAGCTATCTGGTTGCTGGGGTCTTATTTACCCTAGCAACCAGGCAGTGGTTTGAACGAGACACAAGAAGATAATTAGGAAGATAAGCAATACAATGGCACACGGGGCAATAATTATTGGCTGATTGGGGACCATTGGTATAAGGGCTAATGTATTACTTACTGCAAATTATTCGGTTTACTTTACATTTTTTGGATATCTATGTTTACAGGTTTAAAAGCAAACGACAATTGTTTATTATGTTTAAATGTCAGCACATTCATCCCCAGCTACATCCCGTACAAAGACAGAGCTCTTCAGCCTAAAGAAATGCCACGCAGAGCAACGTGCCATGTAAATGAAAGACTTTTTGTTGGGACCTGCAATGGCATGAAAGTAGAGTTTTCTTTTGTCTTTGTCAGAACAAATTACAATGGAAAAGTGTCATTATTTATACAGCTCTCCTTATGGAAATACTGTCACATTCAGTGATGTGAAGTTAAATGCTTATTATGGTACCATGGTAAGTTAGGCTGAAAAAAACACACATCCATCAAGTTCAACCCTTTAACTATTTTAACCTTCCTAACTGCTAGTTGATCCAGAAGAAGTAAAAAAAACCCATCTGAAGCCTCTCCAATTTGCCTCAGAGGGGGAAAAAATCCTTTCTGACTCCAAGATGGAGTCCATAACCCTGTATTAACTCACTTGCTAAAAAGCCATCCAACCCCTTCTTAAAGCTATCTAATGTATCAGCCTGTACAACTGATTCAGGGAGAGAATTCCACATCTTCACAGATCTTCACTGTAACCCCTTCCGAATATATATATATATATATATATATATATATATATATATATACTATGGTATACTATACAGCCAACTGTGCCGGTTGCTGGTGATTAAAGTGTTAAAAAGTTACTGTATTATTGCAATTGATTTAGAACGGTGGTTCATCATACAATGGATCTTCCTGGAATCTGTCTCACACTTTACACTTCATTTCACAAATCGGAGGAGATAAATATTTTCACGTTTGTCTCCGCAAAGACCCTGCTAGTCTGACACTGCTAAGCGCTGATATGATACCTTCTAAATGGACTGCTAATTAGATTGTGGCACATTTTTAATGGCAAATTCAGAGGGTGAGTAACACTGAATATTCTCAGATCTGTAGGAAGCACAGGAGCACCGTGTATCCATTTATGATAAATGCCCCGCTGTGATGCTGAATACAGTAACATTATTACTCCAGTATGCCCATATATAAAACCACATGTGAAAAGTCCTTTAACCATTTTACTGCATTTTTCAAGGATCTCGGTAATAATCTGTTCCTCTGTTACAGATTTAGCATTTACATTGGATTATAATCTACTCATGAAAGGCTGCCTGATCAATGATACCTGTCACTTGCAGAAAACACACACATTAATCATTGGATTTATATAAAGTGGCTACGGTGGGAGTGGAACCAGAAGCTACAAAAAATTCCCCCATATCGCTATATGGCTTTAGGCACGCCAAAACTTGGGAAAAATATTTATCTCTGAACATGAAATCCCTATTATAATCTAACAAAAACACATACAGGTATGTAATCTGTTTGTGCGGGGGTGGGAACATGATGTAAAGAGGTGGGGCTGTTATGTAAAGGAGTGGGGCTGCTATGGTAAGGGGTGCCGTCATTATGCCAAATTTGGAAATGCTTTTGTGAGAAGGGCAGGAGCCTGTAGGATAGAGGGGGATGCTGGGAGAGGGCATTGGGTCGATTGGATGCTCACAAGGAACCAGAGGCTGCACAAAAATCCTGCAAAAAACATCATACCGCTTTACAGCTTTAGGCATGCCAAAACATGGGAAAAATATTTATCCCTCAGCATGAAATCCCCATTAGAAACTACAGGGATCCATTGTCAAGAAACGTTATCCAGAATGCTTCAAATAACAAGAAGGCCATCTACCAGCTACACTACATTTTAATAAGCTAATTTCAGTTTTTAAAAATTATTTCCTTTTGATGTGTAATGTACCTTGTACTTGATCCTAACTAAGATATGATTAATCCAACATTACCTGTAATGGTACCAAATGCTACTCTACAGACTTTTTCAGAAAATGATCTTTAAGTTCATTTGGGCAAAGACGAGACATAGACTACCTAAAAAGATAATGACTTTGAGCAAATCCCAAGGAGATTTAGCAGTGCCAAACATCTGCAGATATTATGAGGCAACACAACTACGCCAGCTATTGGGCTGGACAACTTATTTCCCGACAACCCGATGGGCACTGATTGAATAGCTTACCTTGGCCCCAATACATCTAAATGCCTGTAATGATCAGTTACCTCAAATCCCGGACGAGGATGGCTGGTAAAGAAGGACTGGTGGCAACTGGAACTCCTCTATGGCTCTGGTCTTCACATGACCGGCGGGATGGGTTACAATGCCCTTCTCTTGCAAACTCCCAAACTAGTCAAACTACCGTCCAACGACTTACAGGCCACTAAATTCACTTTTATGGTTTGGGAACATTGTCGCAGTAAAGCCCCATTGATGTCCTTCCCATCCCCTATGCAGTGGATTCTGGCCAGCCCACAGTTTTCACCAGGCTTGACCACCTCCTTCCAGCGCCATTGGAGCTCCAAAAACAGTTTTTGAGTATATGATTTTATCAATCCCCTAGAAAATAGAATTCATACATTTGCGGAATTACAGGAGAAACACCAAATCCCCCAAAGTTGGAACTATGAATACATCCAAATTGTACACTTTATCAAGGGTATATTCAAGGGCCTCCCCCTATGTGGATCATTGACCTCCTTTGAGAAGTGGTGTATAGGAGGTTTACCCCAAAGAGCCTTGATCTCGACTATCTACTCTATTTTAAATACTACAATGGAAGAACCCTTACCAAAGCATAAGTATATGTTGCAATGGGAGAGAGAGCTCTCACTTGACCTCACAATAGAACAATGGGAAGATATATGGGATAATGCCCGGAGAAGTGTTACCTGTGTAAGACAGAAGGAAAATATTTATAAGGCAATGTTGTCTTGGTATTACACCCCACTAAAGCTTGGTAGAATATAGATTAATACTTCAGTGCTGTGTTGGAGGAGATGTGGACATGAGGGCTCTCTCTCCCATATATTATGGTATTGTCCAGAACTGTCAAATTTATGGAGGGATATCAAAGCCATGATCACTCAGATTTTCTTCTATGAAATTTCTAAACAGGCCTCTAATGTTCTTTTGGGTTTACCCCATGTGGATATCTCCCATCCCCAAACTCCTTAACTTGATTTATACGGCAGCTAGGCTGTCTATCACCTCTAAGTGGAAAGCACTTAATGCTCCAACTTTAGAGGTGGTTATCCTGCGCATTCGAGACATGAATTCAATGGAGGAGATGACAACAAAACTCAAAGGGATGATTTCTCAACATGAAGTTATATGGTCTAAATTGGATTATTATATCTCCCAACTTTTCCGGTTCGGATAAGAAACACATTCCCTAGCTGAGGAACAGATACCTGCAATATGCATCTTGGTCGTTAATGTTGATTCTGCTCTTTATGCTTTTATGTATATGTGTCATGTATTTGATAAACATTGTTTACAGCTGTCTGCAACTGTAAGCCTGTTCTCATATAACTGTGTTTTGCGAAATGTAAATTTTGGAAATGTAAAATGCTGGAACTGAATAAAAAAATTTTTGTGTCACCCAGACACAAAAATCTGTATAATAAAAGTCCTTTTCAAATTAAACATGGCAAACCTAGAAGGGGCTGGCCCTGGTGCGTGCTGTGCCCCTGGGCCCCCACCCTCCACCATGTGGAGTTTCCATTCCTTAAGTCTACCAAAAAATAAGATTGCTTTACTGCCAATAAAGATTAATCATACAGTATTTTTTAAAGTGGACCCATCACCCCCAAAAAATATTCAAAATCCTATTTTATCACATTAGCAAAATGAACATTAATTACACTTTATAAATTATTTTAATCTTGTTTTCTTCAGTCTGGGAATTCATAATTATAGCAAGCAGGCAGGAGCCATTTTGTGGACACTGTTATTAAGACAAGCCTTGTATCATCTCAGAATCTTGTTTGTGCACCAGAATGGGGGACCCGATGTCTATCCCCATGTCCTGGCTACACAATTAAATGGTTAAGAGAACTGGGGGAATGTGTGGGGAGCAGTGGCATCTAGGAAGTGCAGAATGGAAAGTGAAAGTAATTGTCTGCCCCACCTCTATGCCTAAGGCATAGAGGAGTGGCAGACAATATTTGATTGACAGCTGAGATTTTTAAATGAGCTTAAAACAGCTATGAATGCTTTAATAAAATTTTGAAATTGGATTTCATGTTTAATTTGAAAATTACTTTTATTATACAGATTTTTGTGTCTGGGTGACGGGTCCACTTTAATTATTTGCCTTTTTCTTCTGACTCTTTCCAGCTTTCAAATGGGGGTCACTCTGTAAGGCTACACATTTATTGTGATTGCTATTTTTTTATTACTCATTTTTCTATTCAGACCTCCCCACTTCATATTCCAGTCTTTTATGTGCATGGTTGCTAGGTTAATTTGGACCTTCGGAACCACACTGCAGTAAATGCAAACTGTAGAACTGCTGAATAAAAAGTGATATAACCCAGAAAGCAAAAATAATAGAAAATGAAAACTATCTGTAAATTGTTTTAGAATCTCACTCTCTACATCATACTAACAATTAACTAAGAGGTGAACAGACCCTTTAATGGCTAAAATGTACATTTGGTTTTCCATATTTAAAAGAGATAAATAGGTGGTTCATCTTTGAGTTAACTTGACTAAGCAACATTTCAACTGGTCTTCAGTTTTTTTCCTTTTCTTTTAGTTTTTCAATTATTTGTCTTCTTTTTCTCACTCTTTCCAGCTTTCAAATGGGGGTCACTGACCCCATCTAAAAAACAAATGCAAATGCATCTTTCTATTTTATATTGCATTGTGCACTGCTCTCTCCTGACACAAGTGCTTTCCAATTGCCGTGTCAGGTTTCTCCCTGTAGCCGGTGCAACTGGTTGGAAATCACAGACTGTTGTTTGGATAAAATCATATGCACAGAATAGTAATACAAAATAAACACATTAATGCACTGGCAGGAGGGCTGGCATGAGCTGGGACACAATGTACCTTTCCGACAGCGAAGTTGTGTTCCACATAGAGCAGGATGCCAGTAAACACATCTGTCAGTCCCTGTAATGACAAACCTGAAACTCACAGCTCAGGTGACTTTTGTTTATCCAGGTAGCCTGTATAGAGCCACAAATATTTCTCTTTTTTTCAGCAAATATATTTTTAGTGTATATATTCAGGTGCTCCCTTACAAAGATCACAAAGCGTGCAAACCTGTTGCACAGATGCTGTGATACCTTTTGTATTCTGATGTTTGTTGGCCAGTGGTAAGGAATGATTTGTCAAATAGTGAACAAACTGCCTGAGATAATATGCGTACACTGGGCCAACAGTTATTCTTGGGTTACCTGTGCATGTAGCAGTCACACAGATTGTTGTGTTTTGATAGCCGAGGATGAGCAGAGTATAACAGTGTCCATGCAGCCATTACACAACAGTAACTTACAACTCTATCCCATCCTCGTCGCCAAACTGTTGTGTTTTGATAGCCGAGGATGAGCAGAGTATAACAGGGCTTTATTAGCAGGTTCATGCAGCCATTACACAACAGTAACTTACAACGCTATACCATCCTCGCCGCCAATCTGTTGTGTTTTGATAGCTGAGGATGAGCAGAGTATAACAGGGCTTTATTAGCAGGTTCATGCAGCAATTTCACAACAGCAGTAACTTGAACTCTATTGCTTTTAAACAGTATAGAAGGTAACGTGTATGCACAGTATAACTCATGTGCACAGTGACCTCTACAGGCCATTTGTATAAATACCACACAGATCCTTTAAATTGCAAGTCACATCTGCCCCCTGATGCTGCCCAATAGCAGATGTTACACTAGCTTCTGCCCTGCTATCCCTATATAATGAGTATAGCACCTGCATGCTGAAAATATGTGCAGAATTACTAGAACTTGACATCTTGGTGCTTAGTGAAGGAGAGTCAGTAAAATATAGGTGTGGGTAATTAGCTTAGTAGCAGCACCCGGGTGTTTTCCGGTACCCACGTGTCCCTAAATAGAAATAGTAAGCAGTAGGTAGCGGTGCGCTTCTAAAGCTGGAGATACACGGGCAGAAAAAGCTGCCGATATCGGTTTGACACCTTATTTGTCCGTGTATGGGGGCTTCCGACTGGTCTTTCTGCCCGATATCTGGAGTCCATTGCACTTCCCGTAATCCGATCTTTGGACCATAGGGCCGAACGTTCGGATTACCCCGATATAGCCCTGCCAGTTAGTGGCATGTCGGGAAAGATCCGCTAGTTTGGCGATGTCGCCAAACGAGCGGATCTTTGCATCTACAGATGAAGCCACTTTGGATTGTACATTTGACACAGAAAAACTTAACTCATCTATCCCATTTATCCCACTTAGCACAGAATATTGTGTCACAGCATCCCATTCAATTAAAGAGTTCACCATTGAAAAGAATCCCATCCCAGTGGCTGCATCTGTATGGCCAGCCTAAGGCTTCAAACGTGCCTAAAAAAAAGAAGAGTCTGCTGCGAGTGTATTAACTTTTTTTAAAGGGCACCTATCAAAGCCAAAATCAAACACACATAATAACAATCTGACCATACAACCTAAACACGTTAAATCAAACTAAGTATATAGTTGAAAAAAACTGCAGGTTTTAAAAAAAATCCCTTACTTCTTTCACTGAGGGAGTCCATACAGTGACTACAACATGCAAATGAGTTCACGAGCATGCTCAGATTGTAGAACTGTTCTGAGTATTCTACCCAGAATGCCTAGCTTTAGTAAACTGTAGAAGTATCACAAGATTTCCCTATCTTATCCCCTGCTAGTGATGTCATTATGCAAATGAAGGGCACATACCAACTTCCAGAAGGTGGCAGCGCTAACACAGAAGTTTGGCAGATTTCAAGATAGCTTAGAAGGTTTATTAGGCAAGAAAGAAATTTCAACTGAGCATGTGTGAGATTTCAGATCTGCAGTTGGCTGTGAAGATTTAGGTAGGAGGAGTCAGTGAAATCCAAGATGCCTGCCTCAGCTAGAACTGCAGTGGAGATAGGGTTTTTTTTAGAAGGTATAATGAGCTGATGATTTACATTATACAAACAATTGTAACTGTTTTTGAAATCGGATTTTTTGAACTTTCACATAGTGTATTTACTTAGTAAATGATTTTAGTTATGATTGGTGCCCTTTAATAGATGTCCCTTTCAATCTAATTGGATCTTCTCACATTCGATGATGGTGATATGTTCTATATACATATAGATCTATATGTTAGAACCAGATGCTCCTCGAAGTTAAACCTGCCCAACAAAAATCTCAGATAGTGAAGTACTGTGACAGTCCGTTAATCAGACCCCAATAGGATTGTACTTACAAAAATTGAAGTTTGTGATTGCGTGTCCTGGTTATACGATGGTCTCCATATTAACCGGTTTGCTCCTCATGCAGTACTTGTTGTTCTTGGTCAGAGGTTGTAGGATTTCTAGGTCTCTGGTGAGGTTCCTTTCTTGTGGATCGCTATCTCAAATGGTTCAGGTTTTGCTTGATAGTGGTTTTGTGGGAGCAGTGAATAAATCAAAGAACCTTGAGGAAGGTTCCAATTAGATTAAAAGGGACAGGATTAGAAGTGCACCACTACCTACTGCTTACTATTAGTGAATGAGACCCTCAATAATTTACACATATAAAAACACTCTTTTAATAGATTTGTAGCCATCTTCTTGTCATGTATTCATGGCATTTTGGCTCATGCGCAGTTGGTGCAAATTCCCGGTTCCGGACAAATGCACATGCGCCGAAACTCTCGGGAATCGCCAAAGAGCCGAAAGAAGACACAAAGATTACCAAAGAAGTTGGCTGCCGTGAACTCCGATGCCTGAATCTGCCACGAAGGGTGAGTAAAAAGTTAGGGCCATTTGCCTTGGTTAGCAAGTAGGCTGGGGGGTTGCGGGGTCTACAGGTGGGAGGGGGTAGGGTATTTTTTTTAGTATGGGTTTGGTTCTCCTTTAAACTAAACTGATGCTACCTCCTCCCATAGAATCTCTCCAAGGAGCCCAAGGACAAGGCAGGAGCTGGAGACGTCCCACTTTTGGGTACAACTTTACTAAGGATTATGGTGGAAACAATGTTTTTTTTACTATTTAAAATACTTAGCTATCTCTGCCTTTGCCTCCTGCCAAAACAACACCCTTTTCAACAGATATATGATCAGGAGTCAGTCAGATATCACATGGGAAAGTTGGAAAATGGTACAAGGACAATATGTTGTCCACTGCTTGGATGGACAAAAGTTATTTGACTAATTTGGCTCCGTTACAAGAGCGGATCTTCTCATGTATGGCCAACGTGTATTGTATTAAGTGCACGGCCTCACTTCTTCCTAATACCTCTTATAGTTTACACATCTAGTACCAAATGGTTTAATCACATATCTGTTTAGCAAACCTTTATTGGATTTATTTCAAGTTGACATTGATTGGCTTATTTTTATGAATTATTTGAAAGGCACTGACCTGAAGTCTTTGACTGATAAATAGGAATGACCCTGTCGTTACAGCTATTAGACCAGTATTTAGAATTTGTGAGACTGAATGGGGTTGAAACAGCGTTATTAGATTTCTTTTGGCTTTCAAAGTGGTATGGGTAGCCCATAGCAACTGAGAAACAGTTACCTTTGATCAGTCTAGTGCAGACAGAATGAGGAAAGCAAATGTTTGGTTGCTATGGGTTACTGGACTAAGACAAAGTTAGTCCCTAACTTAGACAAAAGATGAGCTTCTGTACAGCTGGTACATTATTTAACTCAGGACCAGATAACTGTATTATATTTATTATAGAAGTGCTTCCATATGTTTAATTGGTGCCCCTACTGGAATTGCCAGTTGTGAACATTCAATTGCCATTCTAACTTACAGGATGACTCCTGCTCTGCCCCAGGGCTGCCATTAGAAATCACGGGGGCCCCTGTTTTAAAAAAAAAAAAAATTAAAAACACACATTGGTGTTCAGTAGAAATTAACTTGTGGCTTCAGGACTTTGCCTCCTTTTTTGACCTTGGTTCTTTTTGCTGCGTCAGGACTTAAATTTCGTCTGTTTTTGTGACTTTGGGTCTTTTCACCATTTCAGGACTTCGGGTCTTTTTGCTGCCTTGGGACTGCATCGGCACAGTCAAGGGGGGCTCGCTATTTTGAAAAGTGCATCCCAGCTGGCCCCCCCTTTAGGCCCACGCCCGGTACAGCATTACCACCTGTGCCCCCCTGATGGTGGTCCTGCTCTGCCCACTAAAAATGTTGAGGTGTTAAAGTGGACCCGTCACCCAAAAAAAATATTCAAAATCCTATTTTATCACATTAGTCAAGCAAAATGAACATTAATTACACTATATAAATTATTTTAATCTTGTTTTCTTCAGTCTGGGAATTCATAATTATAGCAAGCAGGCAGGAGGCATTTTGTGGACACTGTTATTAAGACAAGCCTTGTATCATCTCAGAATCTTGTTTGAGCACCAGAATGGGGGACCCGATGTCTATCCCCATGTCCTGGCTACACAATTAAACGGTTAAGAGAACTGGGGGAATGTGTGGGGAGCAGTGACATCTAGGAAGTGCTAAATGGAAAGTGAAAGTAATTATCTGCCCCGCCTCTATGCCTAAGGCATAGAGGAGTGGCAGACAATATTTGATTGACAGCTAAGATTTTTAAATGAGCTTAAACCAGCTATGAATGCTTTAATAAAAAATTGAAATTGGATTTCATGTTTAATTTGAAAAGGACTTTTATTATACAGATTTTTGTGTCTGGGTGACAGGTCCACTAACTGGATCAGGAATAAATGTTTTTTTTTTTTTTTTTTAAAGCAACCTAGGTGTCTGAATTTAACAGGTTTAATGAAGTTAATTTGATTTTACCCTTTTCTGGTTCCTCTGATTTGTCCATGCTCCAATGTTCTGACAAGACTGACCCGAAGTGATGGGTTCAAGGCAGCTGCCCCCAAACAGCATTAACAACAAAAAGTGAAAGTTTTAACATAATTAAATGAGTATGTATTGTTGAGCTGCAGTGGTAAAACTATACGTTATATAAATAAAATGCTATGTAGATAAGGGGCAGCCATTCAAAGGAGAGAAGGCTCAGGGTACATAGCAGATAAACTCTGTAGAATATAATGGTGTTCTACAGAACATATCTGTTATCTGCTATTTAACCAATTCCATTTGTTCATAGGGTTTGATTAGAATGTAATATATTGGAGCTATAAATTACATGGTAATCTTTGTATGCAACATAACAGCAAGATGAGTGATATCAATATATTGGCCAAATTTCAAGCCCATCATGCCCAAGCAGTGGTCAACTCAAGGTTTACCATTCGTTTTGGGTCAACTCGCACATCCTTAGTTGCTTTAGCTCACAAATATGGACAAGGATTTAGCTGTAGGCATTAGAGATAGGGAGACTGGGAATCAGCATGGAAAGAATTTGGGATGCCCCCTGGCCAAAGGCAGAAGGCTTTCAAGCAAGATCCTGTATGCATAATTAAGGAAGACAGAAAGCACACAAAAGTAGTAGGTTGAGGGATAGGTCAGCACATGCATTCTGCTACCTGTTGTAGTCTATAGTCTAAGGATTACAATTTGAAGTTTAATGGTAAAGCTGGCCATAGACGCGATTCGTACGATTTTCGGATCGTGTGTGGAGTGTTCCGACATTTGTCGTGCCATGCAGATCGGTCGTTTGGACGATCGGCCAGGTTAGAAAATTTCTGTCGGCTGGCGGTCATATCTTTGCGTCTATTGCAGATCGTACGATTTTCAGTGGGAGACCGTCACTAGGTTTTTAATCGTACAACTTTAGTACGATCCTTGTCAGGGGCAGAACGTCAGCTGTCTGTGCTTTTTACTACTTTAGTTGATCTGAAGGTTAGTGACAGGTCGGGAGATGCAAAGATCCGATCGTTGGAACCATCTTACGATCGGATCTTTGCGTCTATGGCCAGCTTAAGGCCACACGGGAAAATTTCGGGGAGATTTGTCGCCTGGCAACTAATTGCCGTGACTAATCTCCCCGAATGGCTTGCTAGTAAAGTCGCCTTCGCCTATTCACACGCGGCGACGCGATTTTCAAAGTCTTTAAAAACTTTAAAAACGTGTGAATAGGCGCCGGCGACTTTAATGCTAGCGGGTGCAAGATACGAGCAAGCCATTTAAGGAGATTAGTCGCCTCAAAGACGTGGCGTTTTGTCGACAGGTGACTAATCTCCTCGAATCTTCTCGTCTGGACGAGCCCTAAATGGTGTCAGAGTTTTCTCCATAGAAATATTATTCCCCGGTGCAGTAGGGATGCCACTATAATGGCCAGTGTAGACAAGAAAGCATATATTCAATAGCACAGAGACTCTAGAAGCCTAATTGCATTCTTTACTATGGATTCACAGAAATGTTTGTCTTCTCAGATTCCTCATTCTCTCTGTTACATAAAGGAGCCTGTAGGTCAAGGAATCCAGCAGTGGAAGAGGAGGAAGAAATCAGCCTCCCAGAGTTGTGACCTAGAGTTACCTGGTAGGTGCGGCTAGATAAATAATGGGCATGCAAGCAGACAGGGTATAGAGTCATGGAGAATGAAAACAACTTGTGGCTTCTTTGTACTGCGCCATAACACTGCCAGGCTGCAGGGATTAGCTGATTACATTGTCAGGGCATGGGAAGCAGGCAGAGGTCACTTTACATTATGAAACGAGAGATTGAATCAGAGAAATACGATGGTGTTTCTTAAGCTCCTTGGATATTGCTGGACTACACCTGCAGCATTCTTAACCATATTTCTAATGCTCAGGGCACACTGGGATTTCTAGTGCAGTGATAACCAAGGACTCAAGGTGAAGAAACCACAGTTCCATAGTATTCTGCAGATATTGAGCTGTCATTCTGAACTGACCAAGGCATTTTTTGCTTAAAGAATAGACTTAGTTTTATCCAAATAACCCACATTTTAAAAAAACTATTTCCTTTTTCTCTGTAATGATAAAACAGTACCTTGTCCCAACTAAGATATTATTAATCCTTATTAAAAGCAAAACCAACCTATTGGGCTTATTTAGGAGGTTATTTACTAAAAATCCGAATGTATCTCATAATTAAAATAAAAAATGTTTGACCAAACTCCCATGCCCCATTTTGCCTTATTTATTAGTAAAATAACTCAACAATAAATCATATTGAGAAATAAAACCGATAAAATCAAACGAAAACCTGATTTATGACTTTTTCCTGAATCACTTGATATTTCAGATTTTTGTCTGAAACACCCCAGAATTTATTGGATTATCCTCCTAAACCCAGTGCAAATGACAATATCGTCAAAATTGGATAAGGACATCGCCCATTGACTTATATATGACCTTGACATGTCTGAGATGACAATTTTTTTTGGATTTGGGCTTTTCACAGAATTGGGGGGTAATAAATTTAGTTTATAAATAACCTCCTTAAAGGAAAACTTTACCCCTCAAACAATGTAGGTCTCCATAATAAGGTATTGCATAAAACAACTCATATATAAAACCCTGCTTCATGTAAATAAACCAAATACCTAATAATATACTTTTTTAGTAGCATGTGCCATTGGGTAATCATAAATAGAAAATTGCCATTTTAAAAAATATGAAGCGCCCCCTGGGATCATATGATTCACGGTGCACACAAACATACCAAACAAACTATAAAGTTAGGTCACATGAGCCAATTAAAAGACAGAGTTATGTCTTTTGCTTCCATACTTCTTCCTGTTACAATTAGAGCTGTAGTTTTTCTGGTTATCTATTGCTCAAGTATTCATTTAGGGGATATTGTTTTCCTTTAATTTGTACATGTAGTAGACTTAAGGTATGAAGATCCAAATTACGGAAAGACCCATTATCCCATACATCTATTGCTAACTAGTCTCTTTATCTGAAAGAAAAGATACAACTGTGATGACATTTGTCCAGTCCTATATTCTGTATGTTTCATAAGTGACAGTAAATAATGGAGGGACTAGCAACAATCCCTACCTTTATAGAGCATTATTTTCAGATGGGGTCAGTGACCCCCATTTAAAAGCTGGAAAGAGTCATAAGAAAAAGGCAAATGTTAAAAAAAAAAAACTATAACCAATTGAAAGGTTGCTGAGAACTGGCTATTGTGTAACTAAAAGTTAACTTAAAGGGAAACTGTCATGGGAAAACATGTTTTTTTCAAAATGCATCAGTTAATAGTGCTGCTCCAGTAGACTTCTGCACTGAAATCCATTTCTCAAAAGAACAAACAGTTTTTTTATATTTCATTTTTGAAATCTGACATGGGGCTAGCCATTTTGTCAATTTCCCAGCTGCCCAGGTCATGTGACTTGTGCCAGCACTTTAGGAGGGAACTGCTTTCTGGCAGGCTGTTGTTTTCCCTTCTCAATGTAACTGGAATGCAGTGGGACATGGGTTTTTACTACTGAGTGCTGTTCTTAGATCTACCAGGCAGCTGTTATCTTGTGTTAGGGAGCTGTTATCTGGTTACCTTCCCATTGTTCTTTTGTTAGGCTGCTGGGGAGGGGGAGGGAGGGGGTGATATCACTCCAACTTGCAGTACAGCAGTAAAGAGTGACTGAAGTCACTTGACTTGGGGCAGATGGCAAATTGACAATATGTCTAGCCCTATGTCAGGTTTCAAAATGAAGTATAAAAAATATCTTTTGAGAAATTGATTTCAATGCAGAATTCTTCTGGAACAGTACTATTAACTGATACATTTTGAAAAAATTATCCCTTTAAAGGTGAATCGCCCCTTTAAACTATACTATAACTATATTGGCAGATGGATAATGAAGACTTCTCTAAAAATGGCTCAACTTCCATATACACATGTATTTGTTTTTATAAAAACCCTCCTATAAATAAAAAATGTCATCCTCCTCCAGTTAGGGTGCAAATAAGTAGACTAACAGCTAACGGCTACCTATTGTAGCCTCACTGCTCACCAGATACTGGAAATTATATATATCCATGTATGTCTGTTCATGCTCTGGTGTAAGTGTAACTATAAATCTATGCTTGATGTACAACATTAGTGCCATTTCCTAAGGCCATGTGCCTGTAAACCTACATTGTGATCTAGTACCCATTGTGATACTGAACTTCCAGTACAACAAAAACCTTTTAACAACTCAGCTGTTACTGACTCTTCTGCCAAATTGATTGGTATGTGCAAGTCATTATGAGTGCATACTGAGGCTATTTAAATACTTTATGAATGTAGTTCAATCATGGTTGCAGTGTGTTTTATATATAAAGTCTTCCATAAAAAGATACCAGTGAATGAAGCCACTGTATTGTTGCTGTACTGCAGTGACTCTTGGGCCTTATTATGTCTGGTATTAATTCAGAGGCTGTCGCTAAACAATGTTTGCATTGGAGAGCAGGAAAAACAGACTGTATTGACAAAAACCAGCTATTCATCCCAATAGTGCCATCCCCATTCTTTTTGTATAGAAGGCTTTCAGATGCTGTACATTGCACAAAGCTTCATAGAGTCTATCTAGTGTATCACAAAGTCAACTAAGTGAGATGCAGAACAAAATAGACATTCCACTGTAAGTAGCTGCAAATCTGCTCTTTTTCCTATTAGCGAAGGAATGGGATCCATTATCCGGAAAACCGTTATCCAAAAAGCTCTGAATTATGGCAAGGCCGTCTCCAGTTGACTCCATTATAATCAAATAATTCACTTTTTTTTTCAATGATTTCCCTTTTCTCTGTAATAATAAAACAGTAGCTTTTACTTTAGCCAAACTAAGATATAATGAATCCTTATTGGAGGAAAAACAAGCCTATTGGGTTACATGGTTTTCTAGTAGACTTCCAAATTACAGAAAGATCCATTATGCAGAAAACTCCAGGTCCCACATTTTCTGGATAACAGGTCCAGGTCTGGACTGAGAATCAAAATAGGCCCTGGCATTTCAGGTACACAGTAGCCCAATTAGCCCACATAGAAGCCCAAACATCCGCCACCAGCCCACTAAATACTAACTAAGGCACCTAATAGTAGCCCGTCTGGCATTTGCCAGAACCCACAGATTGCCAGTCCAGACCTGAACAGGTCCCATACCTGTATTCTCTGGGAAGGACTTTATCCTATACAAGTATTAGTATCACTTGCTATTGATTATAAAAGGTCATGACTGGCAGCGCGCAACGCGCAATCTCGGACTAGAGAATTAATAGAGAGTTAATTATTCATAAACGTAACGTGCTTCCATGGCAACGAAATCTTTAAGAACCAAGGGGCTAACAGGTTGCCTACAAGAAGCCTCTGATGAAGTCGTAGATGCTGTGAAACGCGTAAGGCAGACAGCAGCGTACGTCACAGCAAGCATGGAGGTAACGCTGGTCAGAACCCAACCACAGAACTTTTGCCATTAACACAAACAACGGGAAGGGATTTGATGTGCCTGTATTTTAAAACATGCTGACTCGCATGGAACACTACTAGCTGAATTTTTACCCAAGGAGAAACGGGCTTTTGATTTGGAAAAAATGGGGAAGAGCATCAGAGGCTGTGGGCAACTTTTTCAAGTTTCTATGAATAGGAGAGGGTCTGAATAAAAAGATGCAATAACAATACATTAGCCGTACAGAGCGTTTTTAGATGGGCTCAAAGTGTCCCCCCCCCCCCATTGAAAAGCTGGAAAGAGTCAGGAGATAAGGCAAAAAGCTATGAAAAATAAATAATGCAAACCAGTTGAAAAGTAGCTTAGAATTAGTCATTCTATAAAAGACTAAAAGTTAACTTAAAGTTGAAGACACAGAAGCCACTCCTTATAAAATTAGTTTACTAAGCAGCCAATGTCTCACTGCAGACTGGCCACAAGTTCCATATCGTCTGCCACAGGTCTACCATTGTGTTTATAACCCCACATCAGTCGGACCTTTCTGGTAGCAATAAGTACCCATATAAAGCCAGCAGTATTGAGTTTATTATCCTATATTTATAAAGCACTGTCATCATGATATAAGGTTATTGATATTTCCAGGGTTGGACTGGGCTGGTAGGATGCCAGGAAAAAGCCCGGTGGGCCCTGGCGATCGTGGGCCCAGGCAGCCCAGGCAGCCCAGACGCTTTCCCTGCTTTTGCTGCCTCAATCCTCTCTGTCCCCGGCCGGTTAAAAAACAGGTACACGCACGCGCACTCCTTGAGTCAGTGGTGTAAATATCAGGGGAGCAGGGGGTGCAATTGCACCAGGGCCCACTCCCTCTCGGGGCCAGTTGGAGAGACTAGGAGAACTCCAATGTGCAATTCATAGGGGGAGAGCCTAAAAGGGGGGCCCAGGTGCCAAACCTGCACCAGGCCCCACCAGCGAGTAGTTACGCCACTGCCTTGAGTTGCTCAAGTTGACTGTGGCCGGGGTCCAGAGCACGATTTGCATCAGGGTCGAGGCTCGGGGGGTCCTGGGCCCCCTAGTCCGACCCAGGACATTTCTACATTCTAATGAATTCATTTTTAGCCAGAAAACACTCCAACACTAAGGGCCCCTCTGGCATTTCATATGTTACATTTATCTTTGGCTAAAGCTCACTGAAACAGAGGTATTTCTACAGCGAGTTATAATTACCTATTGATTTGCCTTCCGCATATAGAGCTAAATATGCTGTTGTCACCATGACCTGATATTTCTGAAGCCTTTGTTTGTGACACCAATAATGTGTTTGCATTCATTAACAGCAGCAATGCAGGACCTTTTGCACGTTCAGTAGGTCACGTTTATTTCTCCACCCGAAGTGCGGGTTATTTGCAACAACAAAGAAGAGGGAGAAGTAAAGGGCAAGAGCGATGGATATTTTGCAGAGGAGACAAGCACAGAAGGAAAAAATATACTCAGATCAGTCCGAATTATGGTTAGCACATCTCCCATAGACTCCATTTTATCCAAATAATCCAATTTTTTAATAATGATTTCCTTTTTCTCATTAATGATAAAACAATAGATTGTACAAGTATGGGATCCGTTATCTGGAAACCCATTAACCAGAAAGCTCCAAATTACAGAATGACCTCCCATAGACTCAATTTTATCCAAGTAATCCAAATTTAAAAAAATGATTTGCTTTTTTCTCTGTAATAATAAAACAGTATCTTCTACATTATATAAGATATAAATAATCTTTATTATAAGCAGAACCAGCCTATTGGGTTTATTTAATGTTTCAAGGGTTTTCTAGCAGACAAAGTATGAAGAGCCAGATTATGGAAAGACCCCTTATCCATAAAAACTTGAGCATTCTGGATAATAGGTCCCATACCTGTTATATTATTCAAGACAATGATATAGTTCATAAAGGCATTTGATTTACAGGGTTCTAGCTTTCCAAACAATCTTTTGCATATTCACATTTACATAAATGTTTAGTATGTTATAGATGGATCTAGTCTAAGCAACTTTTTTGTTGCTCTTCATTGTGTATTTTTTTTCTTTTTTAAATAACTTTCCTATTCTAACTCTTTTAAGCCTGTATCTGAAAATGTTGTCACTAACCCTAACCAATTGGCCCTACTATTGTATTTGTCCTTTTAGTATTTTGTTTTCATTTAAGTTAACTTTTATTTAGATATATACAGTGATATTCCGCAACCATTTGCAATTTGGTTTTCATTTTTTATTATTTGTGTTTTTTTTAGTTATTTAGCTTTTTAATCAGCAGCTCTCCAGTTTGCAGTTTCAGCAATCTGGTTGGTATGGTATAAAATAGTGATTTGTGGGCCGGGCCAATGCCTGTGGGACTCGCAGATTTACCCGTGGGTCAGACGGGTTCGGGCCGACCTCACACTCTTCTTCCACTAAGCCAAATTCTGGCTTCAGACTTCTGGGTTTGTCTTTTAAAGACGCTGTACCTGCTCGCCCCACCCCTTTTGTGAGATTGTCATGGGGCGACTAAATAACTAAAAAATGACAAATAATAAAAAACCAAATTGCAAATAAAAGAGGATGCGCAGGCCCAGATTTGTGGCGAGGCCACATAGGCCCGGGCCTAGGGCGCCAGATTTTTAGGGGCGGTGTGCCGCCCCGCAGCTTTGTGGGGAGCACCGAGGATGCCATACTCCCCGGCACTCCCGTGCCAAGGGCGCACGTTAGTCTGGGGGGCACTAGGACCGCACGGCCGAGCTCCACTACTGTGTGGCCTAGGTGTGCCCGTCCAGCGAATCTGGCACTGAGGATGTGGGCAGGCGTGGGCTAAGGAAGGGTGGGTTAGGGTCAAGGAAATCCTAACCCGCACATCACTAGTACAAAATAGCTTATCAACCATTCATTGATTTGAATATGAGACTGGAATATAAATAGAAAGTGGTTCAGTGACCTCCATCTAAAAGCTGGAAAGAGTCAGAAGAAACCAAATTATTCAAAACCCATAAAAAATGAAGGCCGATTGAAAAATTGCTTAGAATTACTAAATTTTAACGTGAAATGCCCCTTTAAGTGAAAACATTGAAATAAATGTTACAGAGCAAAATATATCAGTGTAAAATTTGTAATCCAGAATAAACAGAGAATTGGTTAAGGGTCTGGTTACTTTTGTAATTGTTTTTTTAAATCTAGCTTGTGTGTCTATCACAGAAATCCACCGCTCTCCCCTCAAGTATATGAATAGTCAGAGCTTCAACTGCAGCCGGGAAACGAGCCACGACAATGAGTGATTATCTGTATGACTTTCTTTATTCTCTCTCTGTACAGTGGATTCTCATCAGTGTCGCTGTGCTTGTCTGTTTCTGTACACAATTCTGCCACTTATCAGGAGGTGATATAAGGATACATACAGTGAATTTGCTTTTTTATGTCCTGAGCTTGGGTAAAATCCAATACCATATTGAACCACATCCTTGGACACGCTGCACTTTTATCTGGAGACCTAACCTGTTCCTATTATAAGCTGTGGGTACCTTGAGAGACCATGGGTTGCACTGAATTTAGTTGCACCCAAGTGAAAAGGAAAGTACGTATACTCAACGTGATATTCAAACACCCTCTGCTTTCAGACTTTTGTTATTCCTGGGCAAAAAAATTGTACAATGCTGCATACCCAAGTAGCACTATATATATAAATAAGTATGGATTCACCCAATCCACTATTCGGGATTCTACCAAACCCCTAGTGAAAGATTTGGCCGAATAATGCAAAGCTGTATGCCAGTTTAAGAATATAATGAGTGAGTGAGGATGCCCAGTGCCATCTTAAGAATAGAATGAGTGAGTGAGTGAGGATGCCCAGTGCCAGCTTAAGAATGGAATGAGTGAGTGAGGATGCCCA
>CM044431.1:207657817-207670791 GCA_024363595.1 Xenopus borealis
GTGAGTGAGGATGCCCAGTGCCAGCTTAAGAATAGAATGAGTGAGTGAGGATGCCCAGTGTCTTGGTGGGGATGGGGGGTAGGGTTTTTTAACATAAGGGTTAAATTCTCCTTTAATGAGTTGGTTGAGAAATGCACAAAAGCCTAAAGGTGGGTGGGGTGACCTCACTAGAGCTCAGAAGATGCTAAAACATAAGTCTCAATAAAAAGGTTCTGTAACTCTATTGCCACTTGGCTACTTTGGGTAGAGACTGCACTTGTTGTTCTCAAAATAAGTAGCTCATTCATTTAAGATAAATGCATTTGCCCCAATAGCAACAGTGTGAAAGTAATAACAAATGACAGGATTAGTGTGCCCGACAGCAGAACAGTCAGAAAAACTGTGGGCCTGGGCACGTTGTGTGGAGCCCTCTAATTGTAACAATTGTACATTTAATTATCACACGATTCAACACATATTAAAGAAAAATCCTCATGAATAAGCACATTTAGGCAGTTTAGCGGATATTTATGCAAACATGTCATTACCTATGCAATCAATCCAACCAGATGTTTTGCATAGACACAGTGCAAGCTTTAACAAGACAACTATTCAGCACTGCCCCATTGCTTGAGATTCTAGAACCCCATTCTGCAGAGACAGACAGATGTCACAAGTCCCACCTGCCTCCTGTTTGTTTTACTTCTGCTGAAGATTTCAAGGCTGAACGTCCCTGGTTCCTGGGTTACAGATCTATAGAATAAACACAGACAGAAATTAAATATTTATTATAATTAATTATTTACCATTAACCATTAGTACTTGACAATTACCACTTATATAATCCATTGCATTAAAGGGATGATTCACCTTTAAAGGAGAACCCTTACTAAAAAAAATCCCCACCCTACATATACCCCCCTCTCTGCCCGCACCCAGCCTAGGTGTTACCTTTAGTAAATGACCCTGACTTTTACCACTCGGTGCAGATTCTGGGCATCGGAATTTATGGGCGTCTTCTTCCAGGGCTTCTGCAATTTCCATGACTTTCAGTGCATGCGCAGGAAGATTTCTCCAACTGTGCATGCCCCGATACGCACCAAAGATTACCGATGAGAAGAAGATGGCGCCTGTGAACTCCGATGCCTGAATCTGCACTGAGGGGTAAGTAAAGAGTTACAGGCATATACCAAAAGTACAACCTAGGCTGGGGGGAACAGGGAAGGGGGTCTATGTAGGGTAGGGTTTTTTTATTAGCAAGGGTTTGCTTCTCCTTAAAGTTAACATTTAGTGTGTTATAGATAGAATGTCCAATTCTAAGCTATTTTTCAATTGGTTTTTATTATTTGTTTTATAGTTTTTGAATTATTTGCCATTTTCTTCTAACTCTTTCCAGCTTTCAAGTCGGGGTCACTGACCCCGTCTAAAAAAAAAATGTTCTGTAAGGCTACAAATGTATTATTTTTTTTTTTTTTGCTTTTTATTACTCATCTTCATTCTTTTCTCTCCTATTTATATTCCAGTCTCTTATTCAAATCAATGCATGGCTGATAGGGTAACAACCCTAGCAACCACTACACAAATTGGAAAACTGCTGGATAAAAAGCTAAAAAACTCAAAAAACGCAAATAATAAAAGATGCAAACCAATTGCAAATTGTCTCAGAATTTCCCTCTATACTTCATACTAAAAGTGAACTCCAAGGTGAACAACCTTTTTAATTGTTTAAAGATACATCAAACCTATGATGTTTGGATTTTGGAAAATACCGAATCCTGCACAAGTTCAGTCCAAATTCTAATTAAAACCTGTACCCAAAAACACAAAGGGACATAAAAATTACAGTTAAACATAACATATATATATATATTTTTATTTTTTTTGTACTCCAGCCAATCTTAGAGCATTAAGACAATACCCTCTAGAGCAGGGGTGTCTAAACTTTTGGCTTCGAGGGCCACATTGGAAAAACAAAAACTGTATGGAGGCCACAAATGAAATACACATTACTGATTTGTAAAAGTAAAGAAAATACACAAAAAAATGAACTACAATACCAGTTGGATAACCACATAGAGCTAAACACTGGAATATGGGACACCTGGATATTAAATAGACTTATTATTATATTATTATTTTTAATAATGGGGTAATGGGCAGAGTCCCCCCTCCTCCTTTATCTTTTGCAACATGACGTTTTCTCGGGAACTGAGCATTTCAAGCTGGGCCTCATTCATATTCAACTTGGGCTGCATGAAGCCCTCAGGCCGCAGTTTGGACTAGGGATGCACAGAATCCACTTTTTTGGATTCTGACAAACCCTGAATCCGTCCCCAAAAATTCGGCCGAATACCGAACCGAATCTGAACCCTAATTTGCATATGCTAATTATGGGTGGGAAGGGGAAAACATTTTTTTACTTCCTTGTTTTGTGCCAAAAACTCACGTGATTTCCCTCCCTGGCCCTAATTTGTATATGTGAATTAGGATTCGGTTCGGCCAGGCAGAAGGATTCGGTTGAATCCGAATCCTGCTGAAAAATGTTGAATCCTGGCTGAATCCCAAACCGAATCCTGGATTCGGTGCATCCCTAGTTTGGACACCCCTACTCTAGAAAACCTTAAAAGCTTAACTTTAAAACTATGTGGAAGGGACTTCCCTCCAAACTCAAAATGGAGTCCACTGAAAATGCACTGGGAATTAAAATAGGTGCTGGCATTTTAGTTAGAGGCCCAAACAGATCCCACTAGCCCAATAAATAGTGACTGTCTATGGCATCTTACAGCAGCCCCTTTGCGATTGTCAGAACCCACAGTCTGGGATGGGCCGCTGAATAGGAATGCTGAAAGAAGCTCTAGCACCTCTGCACTCTAAACTGTGGTGCTGGTCCCCTTCTGGTACTTGAAACAGTGATGGCTGCCATAGACAGTCATTATTTATTTGGCTGGTGGGGGGCTGTTTAAACCTCTGTGTACATGAAATGCCAGGGCCTATTTTTAATCTCAGGCAAGACCTGGGTGGGGACTCAGTCTGAAGGACAGTTATGGTGATGAGGGAGGACAACCATCTGCTATATACACCTAAAAGCTCAGCTTTAAGCTCACTTAGGGTGGAATTTGGGATAAATATGTATATGCTGTTCAATTATCATGTCAAGTTAAACAGGGAAGGCTGGACCTTTAAATGAGGACCTGCCCGAAGGTTGGACCTTCTAGTTGACCTTGAAATGAAAAAAATTAGACAACCTGTGCTCTACTGCTCTAAGTATATTTGCACATCACCAAATCCAGGCTACTTTAGCGTAGGTCTCCATCCAGGGACAGTGATTATTCCATAATGGAATTCCACCATGGTTATTGTGCATGGACTGTTCTAATCCAGGGGAAATGACCTAATTAACTCTTCAGTGTTTACTGAGATCAGGACTGGATTTCAGGTACACAGAGGCCCAATCAACCCACAGAAAGGCCCAAACAGCCCCCACCAGCCCACTGAATACTGACTGACTGTCTATGGCACCTTATAGCAGCCCCTCTGGCATTTGCCAGAACCCACAGATTGCCAGTCCGGGCCTGACTGAGATCAGTCTTATTGATATTCCAGTTCCCCCCAACACTACAACCACTATGAATCACACTATTGACATTCAGTCTCTTTTATCCACTTCCGTTCTTTTTACCTTTGCAAGCTTCACATTGCTGACCATTCTCTACTTTGTGCAGAGAAGTTCAGGGTAATAAAAATAATAAAGTGACACAAGGTAGGATACATAACGGCAAATCTGACAAATTACAGAACTGTCAGTAACAACAAATATGATATCAGCAAGTATTAGAGTAGTGTTTTCATTTGTGTATACCTTGTAGCTAAAAGGGTAACAAAGTGTGTAATAAAGGTGTTCTTTTACCCTCAGATTGTTGCAGGATAAGCGAGTTTTCCTTTGTCTTCTTGTTTTGCAACTTAAACATCTGAGGACTGACAAGTACCATAATCAGTGGTTATACTGCAAAGCTAACATCTTTTTATGTCTAAGTCATTACTTAAGCTGCTCAGTACACTACTCCATTTAAGAGAAGCGGAGGTTGAGCAGTAGATTTTTATTCATTTCCTTTCATCTCACACTCATATATATATATATATATATATATATATATATATATATATATATATATATATATATATATATATATATATATATATATATTATAATTACCTACAAAGCAAACTGTATTTGTCTGACTTCATCAGTGAAAGAGAAGCCAAATAGCTGTCCTTGATACAGGTCTTATAGATATATACAAGCAGACAATGAATACAAAACTTTGAAACTGAAACAACAAAAAATCATGAACAAAACTGCCTAGAACACTCAATATCCTGTAATCCCCAGTCCTTTTCTTCTTTTTGTATCAATACCTTAAAAACAGGTAATGCAGAAGAAGTCAATAAAACCTTTTAATAGAAAAGATAATGGGCTAATGTCTTGCTATGCAAGCTCTTTGTTCCGCTGAATGGGTCATTGTATTATCGTGGGTGTGTTAAACAGGCTATTTCTTGGGTTAAATGCAGAAATCCTGTTCAAGAAATCCCAGTGGCAGCTCAGAGTGACATGAGAGAATATATGATACAGGTGGTTGTTAGTATGAGCCAGACCAAGACACCTATGGACCATCTTCACAACATATACTGGTACCACTTCCCTTTAACAAACAGCAAACAAGTTTTATTATCCAGGTGTAACTGCTGCACTCAAAGTATTGCTTGTTGTATGTTACTTTCCTAGGTGTCTGGCATCAGCTTAAAGCATGAACTGCTGAAACCTCTTTTTACACATTTATTAGTGAGTTTCTGAGTTACCCAATGTGTGTGATTTTCAGCATCTGGAGCAAAGTGGTGCCCATTCCAGTCATTCCAGACTTTCAGGCCCGGACTAGCAATCTGTGGGTTCTGGCAAATGCCAGAGGGGCTGCTATATGGTGCCATAGAAAGTCAATATTTGGTGAGCTGGTGGGGGGCTGTTTGGGCCTCTGTGTGGGCTGATTGGGCCTCTGTGTGGGCTGATTGGCCCTTTAAGCCAGGGGTGTCCATCCTGTTGCCCGAGGGCTGCATGCGGCCCAGCTTGAAACTTTTGGTTCCCGTGGAAACTTCATGTTGCAAAGGATATAGGAATAGGCAGGAGGCTAACTATGCCCATTGCCCAGTTAGTAGTTATAATAATATAATAATAAGTCTATTTAATATCCAGGCGTCCCATATTCCAGTGTATATCTCCATCTGGTTATCCAACTGGTATTGTAGTTCTTTACTGTGCATTTTCTTTACTTTTACAAATCAAAAGTGTTTGTGTATTTATATATATAGTGGCCCCAGACAATTCTTTTTTCCAATGTGGCCCAGGGAAGGCAAAAGTTTGCTTTTGTGAGTCTTAGCTCTCCCAAGAGACTTCCTTATCTAAAACTGTTACAAAAGTATCTAAATAGCTATTCTGGGCTCTCTGCCAAAAACCAATTAAGTTAGAAACTTTGTATCTTTTTCTGGCTGTTCAGTGCAGAAGATCCAAAAGAAAGTTGGGACATTTCAGTACAAATAGGAAGTGTTGGCTGAGTTTTCAAAAGCGGGACTGTCCTGCTCAAATGGGACAGATGGGAGTAGGATTGCCACCCAGGCGGTATTTTACCGGCCTAGCCAATAAAATACCTCCCAAGGCCAGGGCCGGTATTGCAAATTTACCGGCAATGTAGCTGCCGGTAAATTTGTAATATCCTTAAAAAAAACCCTAAGCCAGCCCCCATGAAACGTAACTTTAGTCTCACCGCCCCCTTTATGTCATGGTCACGCCCCCTTTACATCATGGTCCTACCCCTTTTGACATCACACCCTGCCCCTTTTGTTCCCACCCCCCACCAGCCGGTAAAAAGATTAGGAAAAGGTGGCAACCCTAGATGGGAGGTATGCTAAGGTGCTGCCTGTTTAGTGACTGCAAGGGACTGGTAGGGTCCAGGCCTACTGGGGTTGGCACATCAGGCCCCTCCAGCCCCATGTCACCCCCACAGGTTTACTGCTCCAAGATATGATGTTCTGGGGCTGGTACATATGGACCACAGATTCTACTTGGTGAGCTATCTACACAAGTTATTTATGGCACCTTTTTATTGCTTTAAAGTAGACCTGTCACCCAAAAAAATGTATTCCAAATCCTAATTTATCACATTTCCAGTCTGGGAATTGATAATTATAGCAAGCAGGCAGGAGCCATTTATTGGACACTGTTATTAAGATAAGCCTCAAAAGCCTCAGAATGGGGGACCTGATGGCCATCCCCATGCACTGGTTAAATTGTACAGAGAGAGGGGGATTGTGGGGAGTGCAGTGACAACTAGTAATGGAATGGAATGGAAAGTGAAAGTAAATTCTTGCCCCGCCTATATGCCTAAGGGGCAGGCAATATTTGATTGACAGCTGAGATTTTTAAATGAGCTATGAACACTTTAATAAAAAAAAGAATTTGGATTTCATGTTTAATTTGAAAAGGACTTTTATTATACAGCATTTTATGTTTAGGTGACAGATCCGCTTTCAGTCAGTAACGCCACATATTTGTCGTCCACTGGGATCAACCAATGGCATAGGGGCCCTGGGCCTTCCAGTGCTTTATGGACTCTAAAGGGCAATGTCCTGCTGGATATAGACTTATATACAGGATTACATTTATACAGTGAAATATTACATATGACATAGAGCACTGCATTAGCAAACCATTATCACACTGATCACACTGTGTTTATTATCATATTGGGTTTCTCAGGCTCAATGGGTTGAACTGGGTTGGGTTAAGGTCACAAGCTGATTGAACCAAAGTGGAAAGCTCAGCAACAAGAAGCAGCAACACAACCAAGCAGGAGCTGAAGTGATGACATATGATGAACATATGAAGCCATGTCAGGGGTGGGGGCCAGCTTAGCCTGCTTCATGACATCTGTGCTAGTAAGGAAGTATGAAAACAGATGTTTATGGAAGACACATGAAGGGCGTGTGTGGCTCAGGCACCTGCCCAAATATCTGAATAAATAAAGCCGTCCTGCTAAGTTTGTCCACTGGAAAATATGCACAATGCGGTTCTGGCACTAACAGCCAAATGGAAGGGGATTTTGTGATTGGAAACATCTTTAGCCCTTTATGAGACAGAGATAAAATAACAATGAAAAAGCATAGAAGTCTAAATCCTGCCTACATGGTGCCCCGTCACAAGCAAAGTGCCCCTTTCTGTGCAGTTTCATAACTGGTGCCAGTCTGGGAATGTGGTGCCTAATTGGGGTGGATGCAAAGTATTCAGGAATTCTCCATTGGGAAACTGCAAGGAAGCATGCACTGCAAGGACACCAGCGACTACATTATTGAGTGTGTGCCACCAAGTGTGTGAAATTGAAAGCTCCCTGATGTACTTGGCCAGTTTGTTTGGTCACTCTACCTGTAGTAGGTCCCACTGCCTGTTCTTCAGTAAAGGTGTGTTTGCCTGTGTCCCAACTCAAATCCCTACCTGGTCCCTCCCAGAACTCTCAAAAGACATGGGGCCTGTAACAGTTAGTAGTGGCCTCTGGTCCATAAGTACTGTAGGAAATACCGCAAAGCATTGTAGATTTTGCTAGTAGCATACCTTCCAGTTGGCCTGTTTTTCACAGGACAGTTATGATTTTGACAGCTCAACCAGCAGTCCCAGGTTTGTTACTGAAATGTCCCGACTTTCTCTTTGATCTTCTACACTGAACAGCCAGAGAAATATACAAAGTTTCTAACTTATTTGGCTTTTGGAAGATAGCCCAGAATATGTGACAGGTGCACTTTTGTAATAATTTAAGATAAGCAAAGAAACAACTGTAACAATTTAAAATAAGCAGGTCTCTTGGGGAAACGGTGACTTGCAGCTTAAAGGAAAACGATACCCCCCGGACAATGTAGGACTCTATAAAAAGATATTGCATAAAACAACTCATATATAAAACCCTGCTTCATGTAAATAAACCATTTTCATAATAATATACTTTTTTAGTAGCATGTGCCATTGGGTAATCATAAATAGAAAATGACCATTTTAAAAAATAAGGACAGCCTCCTGGGATCGTATGATTCAACGGTGCACACAAACATACCAAACAAACTATAAAGTTAGGTCACAATTAACAGACAGAGTTGTGTCTTTTGCTTCCACACTTCTTCCTGTTACAGTTAGAGATGAAATATTTCTGGTCAGGTGATCTCTGAGGCAGCACACAGACCATCGTGAAATATTTGTTCAAGGCAAGAGATGTAAAAGGGCAATGTTTACTTAATTATATATTCCAGTTTTGTAAGATTCTTTAATATGCCACTTAATTTGATAAACTATCTGTTGCTCAAGTATTCATTTAGGGGTATAGTTTTCCTTTAAAGGGGTTGTTCACCTCTAATTTAGCTTTTAGTGTGACATAGACATACTGAGACATTCAGAGACAGGGTCGGACTGGGGGCAGTGCGCATGCGTGCCACCCAGTATGTGCGCGAATGAATGGATTGTTTTTGCAGCGGTGCGGCACCCGTGCAGTGTTCGTGGCAGGAAGAGACAACAAAGCGCTAATCTGGCCCCACAAGAGCCTGTGGCCCACCAGGAAGCCTGGGGCCCAGTCCGACCCTGTTCAGAGACAAATTGCAAATGGTTTTCAGTTTAAATTATTGGTGGTTTTTGAGCTATTTAGCGTTTTATTCAGCACCTCTCCAGTTTGCAATGTCTGCGATCTGGTTCTACTACTAATGTCTGTGTGACACTCATACTTGCAATCATACTTCAGCTAGTGTTGAGTCCCATATTCCTAAGGGGAGTTGCCACACCAGTGCTATGGCTAGCAGAAGGTGATAACTAGCCTGTGGAAGTTTTTGAGTAGTTGTACAACTCGACCATAACACATTCATGCAGGATAAATCTCTGCCGTGTCGGTGACAGACAAGTCTAACAGGGACGGGTGGAACATGCTGCATGCTTGATTCATTTTAATGAAAGGGGTGGTTCACCTTTATGTTAATTTTTAATACATTATAGAATGGTGAATTCCAAGCAACTTTTCAGTTGGTCTTCATGTTTTCTTTTTATAGTCTTTGAATTATTTGGCTTTTTCTTCTGACTCTTTTCAAATGGAGGTCACTGACCCTATCTATAAAACAAAAGCCTCCGTAAGGCTACAATTTGTTTTTGTTATTGCTACTTTGTATTGCTCATCTTTTTATTCAGGTCTCTCCTATTCATATTCCAGTCTCTGCATGGCTTGCTGGGGTAATTTGAACCTTAGCAACCAGATTGCTGAAATTTTAAAAAGTTAACTCAAAGGTGAACAACGCCTTAAACAAACTGTCTACATATACCAAAATTCTCCAATGAGCACAAGAAAGTGTTTAATTGAAAATATAGCTGAAATACTCAGACATTATGATATTTTATCTGACCCTGACTCACAAGAGAATGTTACACAACATTTCTATAGGATGCGGCTGAATGGGGAATTGTTATCAGATCTCTTCATATCCGCTTCATAAGAACAGATTCCTCTGATTATTCTTCATAGAGGCCGTTATAGTGCTGAGCCCATTAGTTTGATGTGATGATGGCTCTCTTTACAGTAACACACACACTGTACAATACAGTGGCTCCGACAATAATATCTGATGTGAGGTGCCAGTGCTCAGATCATTGCATTGCTTATTAGTAGCTATATGCTAAAGCAGAGAGCTGAACATCTGCCCTTACTTCCGGGACACAGCCACTGTTATTGTATTTATAAAGCATCTGATATAAAACCTATGTGGACAGCAGACATAAACTGGTTAACCCAGTTATGCTTATTCAGCATTGTCTCCCCAGCATGTCCTTCTATAGGCATATGGGAACTGATAGTTGTTCTAAGAATCTGTGCCGCCTCTCCACTTCCCCAAAAATACCAATTTTTCCTACTTGCATTCTGTATCAGTGGCTGGAGTAGCTTTGTATGTATTAGAAGGTATGCATCCAGTACAGAGATGAATCATGTCTGATTGGCAATAACCCTTACTAGCTGTGATTCAGCCTCATGCCCTCTACTGTCATTATATAGTAACATAGTAAGTTATTGTCTCACTTGCAAAAAGTCATCCAACCCCTTCTTAAAGCTATCTAATGTATCAGCCTTTACAGTTTCAGGGAGAGAATTCCACATCTTCACAGCTCTCACTGTAAAAAAATCCTTCTGAATATTTAGGCAGAACCTCCTTTCTACGAATCGTAATGGGTGACCTCGTGTCATCTGGTGATTAAAGCATTAGAGAGATTATTATATGACCCCCTTATATATTTATACATAGTTATCATATCACCCCTTAAGCGCCTCTTCTCCAGCGTGAACATCTCCAATTTGGCCAGTCTTTCCTCATAGCTAAGGTTTCCCATACCTTTTACCAGCTTAGTTGCCCTTCTCTGTACCCTCTCTAATACAATAATGTCCTGTTTGAGTGAGGGAGACCAAAACTGTACGGCATATTCTAGATGAGGCCTTACAAGTGCTCTATAAAATGGAAGAATAACCCGCTCCTCCCGTAAACACTGGACAGAGTGAAAAGTGCAGAAAATAGGCACAAGGCACCATGTACTTTGTACCCTTTCTCATGGGTTGTGTGCATAGACAGCAGTCTTTGGAAATCAAAATAAAGCTCAAAGACTTGCACCATTCAGCAGCATTGTGTTCCTAAGGGGCAGATTTCCAAGCAAGGGAGCAGGGCTGGATTTATACATAGGAAGCACCTAGGCCAGAACCACTGGTTTCCCCCTTTCCTTCTTCCTGCCTCAACCCTTCACATATGTGTGTGCTGCCTGGAGCAAGGGGATTGGTGTGTTGCAGATTTAAAGAGCCAGCAAATCACCCGCATTTCCTAAGTGCTTTTTAACCCATAGCAATGCTGGTGGGTGGCATGCCACCCCAAAAATACTGCCGCCCTAGGCCCGGGCCTTTCCATAAATTTGCTTCTTCTCGGGAGCACTAAAAGTCATAAGGTGCTATGGAGTCCTGCCTATGGTGGGAGTTAAATACAGGGCGGCCTGTACTGTTCATTGCCTTGTGCTGGATTTGTGCAAAAATCACTTCTCCAAGCACAATAGGTAAGTGCATGGGCTCTAAGGAGGATAGTTTTGAGCCTGCTAAATGTTAAATCACCCCCTTCTCTCTATATAGTTCATACAGTCACCAAGGACACAAGAATGTTATATTGATGTTATACTGTAAGTTGTAGTACAGGTCACATGATTGGCCAGTTTACATGAGACAATAAACTGCCAAAACAGGAGAATGGATCAGAAGAGATCTACAGCTAGGGGATCAGAGTCTCGAAAATGTGAATAACTTTTAAGTATCTAGGATCAATGTTTTTACCAGTGGATAAAATTAGAGAAGCTGAACAATGATAATGAAATAAAGATCTATAAGTCAGTGATACAGCCAGTAGTAATTTATGGATGTGAAGCAGTGAAATGGTTTTGAAAGAAAGACTCTAAGGCAGGTGAGAGAAAATACCCAGTGGAGAAAATATAGGAATCCAGTACTAATACAGATGATGGAAGGAAACAGTAGTTTTATTAAGGGGCAATGACTGGGGAACATGAGTAGGATGGATAAAGAATAATAATATTTGAATGAGTACTGGAAAAGGGTAGAACATGTACCTGACCACATAAATAAATGACCAGAAAATGGGCAAAAGAAAATGGAGCAAGTTGGCTGTAGAAAGGCCTAGTGAAGATGAATGTCTCAGAGATGACAGCAATCTAAAAGAAGCTGGAGAGCAACACAAGCATATAAAAAGCTCCTGGGGTGCCAAATAAGGGTGGCGATTGGCCATTTGTTAGTCCCTATGCAGACAGGCAGATCTGTTTGGCAGTACACCTGGTTTTTATACAACTAAAACTTGCCTACAAGCAAGTGTGGGGTGGGCAGGATCTGGGGTGTGGCTTGGGGGATGGGCTGGGATGGGCAGGTACCAGGGGGACCATAACATTTTCAAAAATGAGACATTCATTATAATGCTCATAGTTTAATGGAGTGGTACACCTTTAAATTAACTTTTTGTGATATTCTGAGACAATTTGCTATGATTTTGCTTTGTGTTTAGTAGCTCTCCAGTTTGCAGTTTTATCGATATGGTTGCTATGGCCGAAATGACCCTAGCAACCGTGAAATGATTTTATTGAGGGACTGAAATATGAGTAGGAGAGGATTTAAATAAATAGATGAGAATTAAAAAGTAGCAATAACAATACTTTTGTAGCCTTACTGAGCATTTGTTGTTTAGATGGGGTCAGTGACCCCCATTGGAAAGCTGGAAAGAGTCAGAAGAAGGCAAATAATTAAAAAACTATAAAACAAGGAACTTTAGGTAAGCAATAGGAACATCGGAAGCTGTCATAGCATGCATCCAACATGGCTGTACGATGCAAACTCTGCATGCAGCATCTGCCAGTCGTGTCAGCAACTTCCGACATTTCTATTACTTACCTTAAATTCTGCGCATCAGACATGACACCTGCGATTAGTTTCAGCAAGTCAGAACCGACAGTAACGAAGTCGCCTGTGGAGTTCTACCCTAAATGGCTAGCCATGAATCCTGGGCTCATTTTACCATTTTTCTACAGCAGTTGTGGGGTGGGTGAGCTGCATTGTCCAAGGTGCAAGTGAGATGCACACACTTCTAGGATTTGAATAAAATGTCTTCTAGTGACAGTGAACTGTTGTGACTGCTGTGTAAAAAGCCAACTAAGAGTATGAAATCTCTGGTGCAATGAATTAGGTGTGGGTATGATGCTTGGTGCAATTAATTAGCTGGAACAGATAGGTGAAATTAAGTGGGAGTGATGCCTGGTGCAATGGATTGGGTGCTGGTTTGATACCTGGTGCAATGAGTGAGGTGTGGGTTCAATGAGTGAGGTGCGGGTTCAATGAGTGAGGTGC
>CM044431.1:207672766-207704158 GCA_024363595.1 Xenopus borealis
TGGGTGCAATGAGTGAGGTGTGGGTGCAATAAGTGAGGTGTGGGTGCAATGAGTGAGGTGTGGGTTTGATGTCTGGTGCACTGAGGTGTAAATGAGGTGCTTGTAGCTGTAAGGAGTACTTGAAACTTTGTGGTATTAACCAGATTTCTGGTGCTGCAGGCCATATTGCACAAAGTAATGAAGAAAGCAGATTTTTTTCTCCACACTTTTTTGCAATTACCCCATAACAATTTCACTAAACCTATACCTTAGCTTACTTTCCTCACCTTTCCAGTCTCCCTGCCGGTGACATTTCCCTCTACTGATCCTGCTTTCTTGGTAAGTCCTGTCTGATGGTACATTTATTCTTGCCAGCCCCGCCAGCCACCTTCACCCGTTCCTCAAAAGCTTCCTCTAGAGATGGCTTCTCATTGCAGTGAGTGGCACATTCAGTTGCCGGGATCGAAAGCTTACATGACCTAGGCCTTACTCCATATGCCGGTCTATAATCCTTCACCTGTTCCTGGACTACAGGTGTCATTTACGTAGTGTAGGGCAGGAACAAAGTGCAAAAAACGGGTGCACACCACCATGCTTTTCTCTGGATTGCAGCAAGTGTTTGCATTCAAGTATGAAATGCTGTGTGTCATTCAGATGTAAGAGCACTGTACCCCTAGCAACAGATTCCCAATACTAGTCAGAGACCCCTTAGTGCTCCAGTACTTTCATCCAAGTTCATAGTGAATGACCCTTCAGAACTCCTTAACTATAAGGAAGGCTGGTAATTCAACAGCTGGAGGGCTGGGGGTTAGATGTGTTTGCCCTAAATAGTTATTACATATCAACAAAGGACTGGAAAATGTAATGAGATTATACGTTATAATTATAGTTAAAAAATACTGCCTAAAGCCTATTTCTATATATACATTATTTTTATCCTTTAAATCCTCCCCTATAACCTTTCCCAGCTGCTCAAAGGAAAGCCGTAGGTGTAACATATCCCGTTTGGCCAGAGTAAAGAGCATCAAGCCAAAATAGCCCTGTGTGAGTGCCAGCTGTTCCACGGAGAGCCTGCAGACAGAAAGCAAGACTCATGATGAAGACAACTCTGCATGAAACGCGTGACCTCTAAAAGGGATAAGGTACGGACACCATATGGGAAAGCCTTGAACTTCTCCCTGTCCTTCAAACTCACCACTTGCTGAGTACACATCTAAATATGCTGATGGTGAGATACTGAGCTTGCAATCTAATTTATTTTGACCTACACAAATGAGTTCTTGTCTTAGGTACCAAACGGGAACATTATACAATCATATGACTAGTATTGGAAATAAACATAACCCCCCATGCTCATTTACCAAGTGCCATATAAAGCAAACAACTGCACCATAGATTCCAGCATAACTGGAGCACACTTTCATAAACACTACATCCAGCCCTTTTCTATAATGATTTTATCCCAAAGGGAAAGCACTGCATTATTTACAGTGTCTAATAAGTGCTAAGGCTGAGGCATTCTGACTACACATACACCATCCATCCATCCATACAATGGAAAGTTCTAAGCAGGCAATATATAAATATGCAAGGCTGGTACATTCTAAAAACACATGTAGGGGTTATTTTAGAGTTTTTCATACCTCGGATGAACTCACAATTCAAATGGTTTCTAATTAAAAAAAAAAAACTCAAATGGAAAAAGCTTGAATCAGCGAGTTCTGGGTTAACAATGTGAAAAGTCGAATGAAAAGAGTTTTTGGCAAAGAAACCTTGAATAACTCGCATTATTTGAGGCAAAACCCTACAAAAAAACTTCCTGAGGGCTATTAACATCTTCCAATGGTTCAAGGGACCTTGGCCATTCAATCCTACATGACCTTCGTAGGTTTTAGATGGTGTATTTTCAGATTTGAGTTATTTCCAGTGTTAGGGGATAATTAATCTAGAAAAATTCAAGTTTTGAGGGGTTTTTTTTCCCTAAAATTAGATTTTTGAACAAAATAATAACCTTGAATTTTTGGAAAAAACAACTCAATCTTAAATAAATAAGCCTTGTAATATCATAGTTAATTTGGGATAAAAAAATCATCATTATTTTGTATAATTTGACCGAACGATGATAATCCATTGCAAAATGCTCATGACATAGCTATGGCTGTGGTATTGATACTATGCAATTCTGAGTATTTAAATTGCACTGTTTACTGCCTTTTATAACTTTAAAAGCAAATAAAAATATAAGTTAACGGAAAAAAAAATTACAGAAGACCATCAAGGTCAACCCCTCTAAACAAAGCCCAGTGAACATCTAAACACAAACCTATACAGGCCTATATATACATACATACTGTATAGAACTATAAGTCACCCAAGTCACTCTTAAACGCATTAACAGAATCAGCCATCACAACATCATCCGGCAGTGCATTCCACAACCTCACTGTGAAGAACCACCTACATTGCTTCAAATGAAATTTCTGCTCTGTCTTTTTTATGCATGATAGTGATTTATTTGCTCTAGTAGCAGCCAAATGACACTGCATAGAGTTACACAGCTTGTTATCCACAAAAAACCCCAGATCCTTCTCAATTAAGGATGCCCCTAACACACTGCCATTTACTGTACAACTCACATTTATATTATTTCTACAAAAGTGCATACACTTCCATTTACACTGAACCTCATTTGCCAGTTTGAAACCCAGTTCTAAAATTTAAATTGGTTTGCAATGAAGCAGCATCCTGTATTTAGTACAATTATCAGCAGCAAAAGTAGAAACAGTATTTACATTGCCAAAAGACAGACCTCTGTGGTACTCCACTAACAATGTTGATCGTCCAATTAGAAAATGTTTCATTTATCACCAATCTTCATAGTCTATCCTTCAGCCAGTTCTTAAACCAAGTTTTATGTTCTAATCTATGCCAATATCCCTTAAATAACCAGTAACCATATGTGCGATACTGTATGAAATACTTTAACAAAGTCTAAGTAGATCTCATCCACTGCCATCAGACTCTAGGCTCCTGCTTACCTCCTCATAGAAGGTAAGTAGTCTGGCATAGGTATAACTGAGATAAACTTTTGCTATGTT
This sequence comes from Xenopus borealis, assembly GCA_024363595.1. Lineage (NCBI taxonomy): Eukaryota > Metazoa > Chordata > Amphibia > Anura > Pipidae > Xenopus > Xenopus borealis. Next base: position 207,675,844 of record CM044431.1, read on the forward strand.
TTAAGCATCTTAATGACTTATTATTAAGCATCTTAATGACTTATCACTTATGACTCCCTCCAAATGGTTTTCCTACCACTGATGTCACACTAACATCTCTATGATTTTCAGGCTTAGAATGAGATCCCTTTTTTTACTAAAAGCACCACATTAACAATTTGCAAGTCCTTAAAGTTCTTAAAGAATCCAGACACAGTATATTGTCTTATTTTGCACTTTGTTAAAGCCTTCTACCATTTGCCTGATTCAGCGACAGAAAGGGTAATTTATGTTAGGTAGGGCAGGATGCAAAGTACTGAACTATAATTCAATATAATGTCCAAACAGGAACTATTCTAACTGCTAATGTTGGAGTCATTTTTGGATAGACATTTTTGGAGATCATATTCTTTGCAGTTTATCGGGAAGCTACACAGGAATTATATGAGTGAAACTTAAACTTGTTAGACATTTGTTTTTTGGCCTCGCTACAATAGCACAGAGATTAAATATTATAGAGTTGGATCGGCAGCCAGAGATTAGTACTCGTATGAAAGAGTGTAATGTATCCCAGGGCAGGGTATCTTGTTGCAGGACATGCTATTGGCCATGGATAATGGCTTTCAGTTCACTATGTGCACAATTAAATCTACAGACAAGAGAAGCCATTTGTTTTCATGAACCCTATTCCTATGTAACGTGTGGCTGACTACTTCTTATCAGCATTTGCAAACATTCACCACTCTACCCTCATTCCTGCTGATGTATTTAGGAAGTGTTGTCTTACAAACTAACATAGTAAGCTAGGTTGAAAAAAAAGACACATGTTCATCAAGTTCAACCTTTTAAGTCTATATATAACCTGCCTAATAGCTAGTTGATCCAGAGGAAGGCAAAAAATCCCATCCTTCCTGACTCCAAGATGGCAGACTAGTCCCTGGATCAACTTGTACCATGAGCTATCTTCATAACCCTGAATTCCCTCACTTACTAATAGCCATCATACCCTTATTAAAGCTATCTAATGTATCAGCCTGTACAACTTATTCAAGGAGAGAATTCCACATCTTCATAGCTCTCACTGTAAAAAAAAAACCCTTCTCAATATTTAGGTGGAACCTCCTTTCTTCTAATCAGAATGGGTGACCTCTTGTCAGCTGGAAGAACCTACTGGCAAATAAAGCATTAGAGAGGTTATTGTACGAGCCTCGTGCCTCTTCTGTTGCGAGCACCCCCAATTTGGCAAATCTTTCCTCATACCTTTTACCAGCTTAGTTGCCCATCTCTGTACCCTCTCTATTTCAATAATGTCCTGTTTGAGCACTTGAGACCAAAACTGTACTGCATAGTTTAGATGGGGCCTTACCAGTGCTCTATAAAGTGGAAGAATGACCCCCTCCTCCTGCAAATCTATGCCCCTTTAAATACAGCTCAAGTCCTTGTTTGCTGTTGATGCTGCTGACTGGCATTGCTTGCTACAGCCAAGTTTATCATCTACAAGGAATCCAAGCTCCTTTTCCATTATGGATTTGCCTAGTGCTGTCCCATAAAGGGTATAAGTGGCTTGGCATGACTTTACATTTATCAACATTGAATCTCATTTGCCACTTAGCTGCCCAGATTGCCAGTTTGTCAAGATCCTGCTGCAAGGATGACGCATCCTGGATGGAATTAATTGGGCTGGATAGTGGTGTCATCTGCAAACACTGATACATTACTTACAACACCCTCCCCTAATTAATGAACAAGTTTAATAAAAGTGGACTCAATACCGAGCCCTGAGGGACCCCACTATGAACCTTACTCCAAGTAGAGAATGTACCATTAACAACCACTCTCTGTACCCGATCCTGTAGCCAGTTTCCTATCCATGTGCAAATGACTTCATTAAGCCCAACAGACCCTAATTTAAAAAGGAGTCTTTTGTGGGGCACTATAAAAAATGCTTTGGCAAAATCCAAATATATCACATCTACTGCTTTTTTACCTCATCATAAAAAGCTAATTTGTCTGACATGACCTATCCTTCATAAAGCCATGCTGATTTTATTATTATTATTAACATGCATTTCTATAGCGCCAACTTGTTGCGTAGCGCTGGTTTCTGCTCATAATGCCATTCACCTGGGAAAATTTTTAATGTGATCCCTTAACAAGCCTTCAAAATATTTACCCACCATAGTTGTCAAATATACTGGTCTATAATTGCCAGGTTGAGATCATAATCCCTTTATAAATACTGGAATGACATCAGCTTTCCTCCAATCCATAAGTACCATTCTCGAAAAAAAGCGAGTCGGAAAAAACTGAACTAAGCTCTCTTTTTAGTAAAGCTTTATGAACCATATCCTGAGCAAACAGTGCAGCTATGAGAGCTATGAGGTGAGAACTCTGACTCCTCTATTGTGTACACTGCAGAAAAGAACCGATTTAGCAGCCTTTTCTGTATTTGTTACAACCATACTGGTACCATTATTTAAAGGAGCCACACTCAACCCACATCTTTTTGATATTAATATACTGAAAAAACTTTTTGGGGTTAGTCTTAGCCTCTGTTGCCATGCGCTTCTCATTTCCTAACCTTGCCTTCAGGATTGCTGTTTTACAACATATATTATAGTGTTTATATTTGTTAAATGCAGATTCTGTCACCACAGATGTGTACTTTTTAAAAGCCTTTCTCTTCATTCCTATTAATGTCTATTCATTTAAGAAACTCTATTTGTCCCAGTACAGATACCAGGAACTGTAGCTTTAACTGGAAGCTGTAGACAAAGCAAACTATATAAGATTAGACTGGGAACAGTGCGCTACATATGAGTTTTGTTGCTAGTGCTAAGGCTTACTGTATGCCAAACTGATGCTTTATATTTTGCTGGGGTAACTATGTCCAGTTAATGGTTGGGAGGACTGGTGAACTGCTGCACATGGAATGCTGTTTCATGCAATTAGCTTTGTCCTGTGAGCTTCTCTGACATATCGGCTGTCAATATAAATGGGATCTAGGCGAGCTTCTCAATGGCACGCATCCGTGTTAGATGCTCCCTTGGAACAGCAGGAGTGACTTGGCCCATTAGAGTTTGCTGTCCCCCTGCCTAACACATATTAGAAGCAACAGGCAATATTAATAATGCTGCACCAAATTCATTCAAACCACAAAGCTGCCTTGGATTAAAAAAAAAAGTGTTTGCTTTAATTTCTGGCCTTTTATTACAAAGGGCATTTCTGCTCTGAAGAGGCCGAATTCATGCATATTTCATGTATAAAATGCTTCTTTTTATGGACGCTAAGCCACATTACGGCTCTATATTTTGTAGGGTTTCAGACACATATTAAATAATTAGAAGAGAAAGCCGTATGTGTGATTTGGCACAACGTCAGATGCTTCAGTTCAATATGGTGGTTTGGCTGGCTGCGTCTATGCGTCACTTATTAAGTAGAAAGTACATTATTTTATGGGTTTAGCCCTTTACTCAGAAGAAAGGCTTTTTGGTTTGGCTCCCGACCCAGAAATGCTTGCAGCAAATCCATGCCATCCATTGATCCTCCAGGTTTCAGGATCAGGTTCCTGTATTTCAGCCCGACCTTGTGGAAAAAAAAAAAAAAAGAATATTGTGACGTTATATTTCTGTGTTTGTAGACAAAGCTTAAAGCCCAAGGTGCAGGGGAATAGTAAAAGGGGAAAAAAAAAGACAAAAGATAAATTGATCTGGCAAAGTTTATTATTTGCTTTGGACTCAGCTCAGTCACGTATCCACAAACCCACACCTACCATTAAACTTCCATATTAACAGCCAGGGCCTGGAAAATATTGCAAACTAGTTACTCTTAGCTCAACTCATAATCCTCCTCTGGGGAAGTGAGCAATGATTTCATAGCAGGCTTTATATACATGACTGGAGGAAGAGCCTCTGACATATGTCTAATACTTAAATTAATTTCCAATTTGTAATTATAACTCTCTGCCTGCATGCCCACACACACACACATACAGCTCCACACAACTACACACACTGCTCCACACTGACACACAACTACACACACACACAGCTCCACACAACTACACACACTGCTCCACACTGACACACAACTACACACACACAGCTCCACACTGACACACACAAGCAATATACTTAAAGGGGTTGTTCGCCTTTGAGATAACTTTTAGTATGATGTAGAGAGTGATTTTCTGAGACAAACTGCAATTGGTTTTCATTTTTTATTATTTGTGGGTTTTAGTTATTTAGCTTTTTATTTAGCAGCTCTCCAGTTTGTATTTTCAGTAATCTGGCTGCCAGGATCCCATTACCCTAGTAACCATGCACAGATTTGAACATGAGACTGAAATATGAATAGGAAAGGCCTGGATAGAAAGAAGAGTAATAAAAAGTAGCAAAAAGAATACATTTGTAGCTTTACAGAGCATATTTAGATGGGGTTAGTGAGTCAGAAGAAGAAGGAACCTCATTTAAAAACTATAAGAAACAGAAAATGAAGTTGAATTAAAAAGTTGCTTAGAATTAGTCATTCTATAACATACTAAAAGTTAAAAGGGTGGTTCACCTTCAAATTAACTTTTAGTATATTGTAGAAGGGCCAATTCTAAGAAACTTTTCAATTGGTCTTCATTATTTATTTTTCATAGTTTTTTAATGATTTGCAATTTTCTTCTGTTTCTTTGCAGCTTTCAAATGGGGGTCACTGACAACATCTAAAAACAAATGCTCTGTAAGGCTACAAATGTATTGTTATTGTCACTTTTTATTACTTATCATTCTATTCAGTCCCTCTCCTATTCATATTCCAGTCTCTTATTCAAATCAGTGCAGGGTTGCTGGGGTAATTTGTACCCTAGAAACTAAATTGCTGACACTGCAAACTAGAGAGCTGCTGAATTAAAAGCTAAATAACTATAAAACCACAAATAATAAAAAATGAAAACCAATTGCAAATTGTCTCAGAATATCACTCTCTACGTTATACTAAAGGTTAACTCAAAGGTGAACAACCCCTTTAACTTAAAGGAGAGCCATCCTTTTAATAACATGGACATAAGGACAAATAGAAACCTTAGTTTGTGTTAAACACAGCCACCAATACAATCCCAGGGCTGCCTGTCTCACAATGTGCTTTGACTGTAAATCAGCAATGTATATAGCAATTGTATGCTCATCTAATGCATGGAAAATAATAGATGAAGATTTGACTCACAGACAGTTGATGACAGTTGCTGTACTTAAATGAAACACTGCAATTAATCCCAGTTTTATTTTTTTTTTATGTAAATACAGCTGGAGCTTTTCAGCCTACTATATATATATATATATATACAAGCTACAAAGAAGCACAAAAAATATTATGGTGCAGTATAATCATGTGCAATTAAAACACCCCACACTGAGTTCATCTAAACCAAAAGGTTTAAAGTGACAACACCAGTGATATTAGTGCCTCATGCAAATTAACTTTGAGTTAACTTTTTAGTGTGATGTAGAGAGTGATATTCTGAGACAATTTGCAATTGGTTTTTATTTTTTATTATTTGTGGTTTTTAAGTTTTTAGCTTTTTATTCAGCAGCTCTCCAGTTTGCAATTTTTAGCAATCTGGCTGCTAGGGTATAGAATAGAACAAATAGAAAGATGAGTAACAAAAAGTAGCAATAACATTAAATGTGCAGCCTTTCAGAGCATATGTTTTTTAGATGGGGTCAATGTCCCCCCACTTGAAATTGGCAAGAAGCAGAAGAAAAAGGCAAATAATTAAAAACACTATAGAAATAAATAATGAAGACCAATAGAAAAGCAGCCTAGAATTGGCCATACTATAACATACTAAAAGTTGACATAAAGGTGAACCACACCTTTAATCAACCTCCACCAGTCACACAATGACTCATCCTACTCACCTGACATAAAAAAAATCAAAGCTCATCAACCACTTCAAATAAGAAGGAGAATGCTTTGCAAGTGGATCTACTCATCTATTTACTGTATAGGGAATAATGTACCCCCTACCACTCCCTATATAAAATGTACAGTTTGATCATTTCTGTATCTGTAAATGATCTCCATGTATACGGCGTGCTCCTGACCAAATTGTTGCAATAAACAGTTCAGTTAGCAGTGCATGTTATCTTGCCAGACTAACTTAATTTCATTTTATGAGAAGGTAAGCAGGGACCTCGATTCTGGGATGGCTGTGGATGTGATTTACTTAAGACTTTGCTAAAGCATTTGATACAGTGCCACACAGAAGGTTACTGGTTAAATTAGGAATGTTGGCCTGGAACATAGTATTTGTAACTGGATAGAGAACTGGCTAAAAGATAGACTACAAAGAGTGGTGGTAAATGGAACATTTTCTAATTGGACCAGTGTTGTTACTGGGGTTCCGCAGGGCTCTATACTGGGTCCCTTGCTTTTCAACTTGTTTATTAATGACCTGGATGTGGGCATTGAAAGTACGGTTTCTATTTTTGTAGACAATACTAAATTGTGCAGAACTATAGGTTCCTTGCAGGATGCTGCCACTTTGCACAGTGATTTGTCTAAGTTGGGAAACTGGGCAGCAATCTGGAAAATGAGGTTCAATGTTGATAAATGCAGGTTATGCACTTTGGCAAAAATAATATAAATGCAAGTTATACACTAAATGGCAGTGTGTTGGGAGTTTCCTTAAGTGAGAAGGATCTTGGGATTTTTATAGATAACAAGTTGTCTAATTCTGGGCAGTGTCATTCTGTAGCTACTAAAGCAAATAAAGTTCTGTCTTGCATAAAAAAGGGCATAAACTCAAGGGATGAAAACATAATTATACCTCTTTATAGATCCCTAGTAAGGCCTCATCTGGAGTATGCAGTGCAGTTTTGGACTCCAGTCCTTAGGAGGGATGTAAATGAGCTGGAGAGAGTGCAGAGACTAAGTGCAACTAAACTGGTTAGAGGGATGGAAGACTTAAATTATGAGGGGAGACTGTCCAGGTTGGGGTTGTTTTCTCTGGAAAAAAGGCGCTTGCGAGGGGACATGATTACACTTTACAAATATATTCGAGGACATTATAGACAAACATCAGGGGACCTTTTTACCCATAAAGAGGATCACCAGAGGCCACCCCTTCAGACTAGAAGAAAAGGACTTTCATTTGAAGCAGAGTAGGTGGTTCTTCACAGTCAGGATAGTGAGGTTGTGGAATGCACTGCCGGGTGATGTTGTGATGGCTCATTCTGTTGATGCTTTCAAAAGGGGCTTGGATGATTTTTTTTGGACAGACATAGGGGCAAATACACTGAAGCGCGAAGCATCTAACGCTAGCGCTAATTCGCCAGCGTGATGTCATTTCACAACTTCGCAAATTCACTAAAACGGACTCTGGTAAATTTTTGCTAGCGAAGTAGATAGACTTGCGCAACTTCGCATCCTTACACCAGGCGAAGTTGCGCACTGACGAAGGATCGTAAATTGCAAATTCACTAAGATGAACATTTTCCTCTACGTTAGCACTTATGCTAGACGTTACTTCGCCTGGTCAGACCATTTTAGCATAGGAGGGTGATAGTCTGAAAAAGATCGATATTTCTTTGGGGGGTTTACCCTCCTTCCCCCCTTACATTTCCTAACATATGGCAACACAACTATACAGGTGGCACATGTAGGGCAATAGGACAACTTTATTTTATTTATTAAAGGTTTCCTGGGCTTGTGTAGTGGAATGTAGTGGCTGTAACATATACTTCTATTATAACTTAAAGTTCCCGCCGTATGCAAATTAGGCTTCGCTAGCGTAACATCGCTCTGCCTAGCAAAGTAACACTAGCGCAACTACCTGAGCGTAAATTCACACTTTAGTGAGTTGGCGAAATGCGTCGAACGCTAGCGAAGCCAACGCTAGCGAATTTGCGCATCTTAGTGAATTGGCCCCATAATATCAAAGACTATTTTGATACTAAACTCTACAGTTAGTATAGCTATGGGCATATATGGTTTGTGTGAAAGAGTGGAGATGTGTGTGTATGCTGGGTTTTAATTTGGAGGGGTTGAACTTGATGGACTTTGTCTTTTTTCAACCCAATACACTATGAGTATGTATGTTTATATATATAGCACTATCATGAAATAAGCTTCACTTCATGGAAACAAGGAGAACTCGAATGACTACACCACACGGGAAGACTAATCTCCCTGAATTTCTTGCCTGTGTCTCACGCCTGCTAAACTGTAAGTCACCTGTGCCTATGTAACACGAGCCTCATGAGGCAATTTTCAGCGACTTAGCGCCGCGTGTGAAATAGGCACAGGCGACTTACAGTTTAGCAGGCGTGAGACACAGGCAAGCAATTCAGGGAGATTAGTCGCCCCAAAGAAGCGGCGATTAGTCGCCAGGCGACTAATCTCCCTGAAATCTTCCCATGTGGTCTAATCCTAAACGTAATCAACGTTCTGTACTGTTTCTCCCCCCCCCCGTACCCCTCTTGGCAATCTGTTTTACACCATGCAGGAGTCAGAGTTAAACTTTGATAATCTGACAGTTAGGTCAAATACATTGAGCTCAATTCGCCTAGACAATGTACTAGAGTTAAGCAGACCATAGATGCAAAGATCCAGTGTGTGGAGTGTCCCAACATTTGTCTTGCCATGGCGATTGGTCGTTTAGTTGATCGGACAGGTTAGAAGATTTCTGTCTTTCAGTGGGAGTCTGTCACCATCTTTGTCGGACATAAACTTTCATACGATTGCCGTCAGGGGCAGAACATCGGCTGATCTGTTCTTTTACTACTTTATTTAAACTGAAGGTTATTGTCAGGTTGGGAGATGGGGACGTCTGATCGTTCATTCGATATTGCAGCAGGTCTCAAATCAACATCACCTGACGCGTTTTGGGAGCAACTCCCTTAATCATAGCTGATTGATTAATCATGAGTTTGGTTTGGGACCTGTTGTAATAAACCATCTTTTCCTTTTTACCGGTGTGCCGCCTTTCCATCCTTTTGCATAACCCTAGTTATGACTATGCTGAAAGGGCATCTGTATACAAGGCATTACAGGACCCAGAGGAGACTACAAGGGGCAGATTTACTAAATTCGATCGAATCGAATGATTTGAATAAAAATCTATTCGACAGTCAAATTATGTCCCCTTTAAATTTTTATTCGACTGCCTAGCTCGCCAGATCAAAACTACCGTATTGGGTTTCATTATTTTTGATCGAATAAAAAAATTAGATTGAATGGTTAAAATCGTTCGAATCGACCGGTTTTATCGATCGATCAAATTTTTACTATTCGATCGTTCAACCAATCGAATTGAGGTAAAAATCCTTTTAATTCGAAGGATTTTTTTTGCCTAACTATTCCCATGGTCGACCCTTAGTAAATCTGCCCCCAAGTGTTTTCACTACAGACCAGCCCTGGTGAGTGAACCTCTTGAGGAGTATATGACACAGAGGCTACAGTCTGGAAACCAAGCTAGCCACTTGTAAAGCTCATAAAGAGAGATGTACCTCCTGAAGTGTTCCCATGTGCCTGAGAGCAAATACAGTGGAAAGACTGAGAGCTAAGCTGGAGCATTTCCAGTGTATGTATCTCGTTTCACATTTCCTGACAAGTCCACTGGGCTGGAATCAAATACTTGTGAATGGCTGCTATGGGTTACCAGAATAATACAGTGGTTTTAGGTTTCCACTGCTTAAAGGGAAACTATAAATAAAGCAGCAGAGTCATTTTTAACACCAAGAAACATATCACTTAGAATTTCCATACCTTGGCAGGACCTACCATTTTTTTTGCAATGAAATTACCTTGTTTTTTTTTTTAAATGATCCAGGGGAGGGGCCATGTTTATCAGGATGAGTGTCTGACATGGAAAGGGAAATAAGGGCACAACACAGTGTTCCAGCGCCAGACTAATGCTGCAGGAAGGTCAGACAGGCACTTGAATAACATTTGTGCAGATATAGGAATATAATGAATGAAGCAAATTGTTTGTATGATCACTGAAGTGTTACCCGAGTGGGTCGTGGAGCAGTAGACTAGACTAGAACAGCTAGGAGATTAGCATTTCATCTTCTCGATTAGGCATCACATTCTAAATGTTCAAGTGTTTGTTCAATTATACGTGTGTTGTTTCTCATTAGAAGTGGTTAAAGGGTGAAGTTCATCTTCATACTTTTGCAATAAATGTGTATTATTGTTTTCTGTGGATTGTTGTGACATAATTAAAGGTATGGTTTAATATAAAAATTGGGTAAACAGATATAGGCTGTGCAAAATAAAGAAATGTTTTCACTATAGTAAAAGAATGTAATGTATAAAGGCTGGAGTGACTGGATGTCTAACATAATAGCCAGAACTCTACTTCCTGCTTTTCAGCTCTCTTGATTTCCATTGATTGTTTACCAGGCAGTAACCAATCAGTGACTTGAGGGGGGGCTACATGGGTCATAACTGTTGCTTTTGAATCTGAGCTGAATGCTGAGTATCAATTGCAAACTCACTGAACAGTTATGTCCCATGTGCCCCCCCCACCCTTTCAAGTCACTGACTAACTCAGAGTTAGAGAGCTGAACAGCAGGAAGTAGTATTCTGTTCTGTTAGACATCCAGTCACTCCAGCCTTTATACATTACATTTTTGGCTAACTAACTATATAAGAGACATTTTTTATTTTGCACAGCCTATCTATTTACCCAGTTTAATTTTTACACTGAACTGTTCCTTTAACCATTTACTCATTCACTAGCTGTCAAGTACAGGTATATGCTACTTGGGAAGGCAGTTATTGATTCCTTCCAAAGTTTGCCTGGCAGGTCTGAGCAATGCTCTTTGACTTCCCTCATGCATCCATGTTACCCGCCTAACCCACATCACACCTTCTCTTTGTCCTATGATTCTGTATATATTTATTATGTGATTTGTCTCCCCCATGTATACTTTTATATATATTGTACTTAACAACAAATAAAGTTATACAATACAAAACCTGTTCTGGAGCAGCCTGCTGTAAATGGAGATGACCATGGCAAAAAAAGGCAATGGCACGCGAAAGGGGTTTATTTATCAAAGGTCGAGTTTTAGAGGTTTGTGAGGTTTTTTACACCTTGAAGAAACTCACAACTCGAATGTTTTCTGATTAATTAAAAAACTCGAATCAGTGAATTCAGGGTGAAAAACTCAAATACTCGCATTGAAAATAAATTGCTCCAATTAATTGAGTTTTTGAGTGAAACCCACTGAAAAAAAACTTGAACATCATGAAGGCTAAAAACATCTTCAAATGGTTCAAGGGACCTCTGCCATTGACGTGTACATGACCTTGATAGGTTTTAGATGGAGATTCTACTTTTTTTTTTTTTTTTTAAAAACTGAAATATTTTTGGGTAAACAACTGAGCCTTTGCTAAATAACCCTAAACTAAATGATCTATGGTCCACTTCTCTCTTTTTGCGAAAAGTTCTGAAAGTTTGCATTTTACCTACTATGTATTTTCTGTTTTTTGATCTGTTGCTTACACGGTACACTCTACTAAAGGCCCCATAGACGCAAAGATTTTTCTTTGGTGAACAACCAATTTCAGCGCAATCCAACCAATACGTCAAATTATTGTGAGGTTAGCGGGAATCGAGCATCTCACAATTTTCCGTCTGACATTGGTCAGAAAATGAATCGACCAGGTAAGAAAATTTTCATCGGTGACAGTGAAATCTATGTATTGTATCTATGTCCAATTGTTTGCAGGAAGCTCCTTGCAGTTTTTCAACTAGACAATACTGCTTGAAATGTTTTTTTAAGTTGATGGACAAATCGTACATTTAAATGATGGTGTCAAAATAAGCTTTGTCTTACGATAACAAAAAGATATTTTAAGAATCTATGGCCAGCTTTACAACAGTTAAGTCATGTCTAATGACATATCTGACTCGAGACAATTGTAAGAGATAGATCACTTGTCTTCTTTATGGGAGATTAAAAATAAGAAGTGATATTTAATGTAAGGTAATGTACATTTTTCTTAATATTTCATGATGTTGCCCCATTATGCGCAATTAAACATTCATTTTCAGCAGAAAGAGAAATGTTTGTCTTAATTAAAACCTTACCAAAATGTGTACACTCTCTCCCTCTCCCATTTGGAAGGAGAGTTCATTCGCCACATTCTGCCTTTTTTATATGCTTTTTGAGTGAATAATTGAATAGTTGTTCTTAATAGATCTCACATTTCAGGACAGCGGAGAAATAAACAAGCTAGTGCAAGCCATTATTGGAATGAAGTCATGTTTCTGTCCAGTTACAGCACCTTCCTGTGTTTCAGCATCAGTAGTGCACAATATCATCACAAGAAATATTACTAGAATGAGCTGTTCTGTCCGAGCCAGGTTCAGACACAGCAAACATGCAACTAAGCATCTCCTGCTGCTTCTTTGGTCAGTTCTATTGTTTGAGTGAAACAACCAAAGAAGTGTCAGGAGGAGATCAGTTCATTAAAGGGGTTCTAAAGGCAAAAAATGGAAGCCCACTTTTTCAGGTTCTTCGTTTTAAAAAAAAAAAATAATAATTTGCCATTATACTTTCATGAAGACGTGTTATAATACTTTACCTCTGGGCTCATGATTCCTGCTTGCTTGAAACAGCTGTAATATATATCCATGGAGTATACCTCACTCCACAGGTAGCCGTAATACTGGCCGTCATATCCTCCAGCAAGATGGCCAAAGGTAGCCGGCATGTTTGTCCCTTTATATTGCAATATAAAAAAAAGAAAAATAATGACATGTTTTAGGGCAAAGTATCATGTGATGAATGAATCAATACATAATACAGAGCCAAAAATATAAACCTTCAGGCAAAAGTAGTTAGGGGGTTTCCAAGTAAGTATATAAGGCAGGCGCTCAAAAATATTCCACTCCAGCCAATGTGAAATGAAATTATCTATTAATACATTAGGTGCCAACCAAAGCAGCCTTTTGCCTTGTGTGCTCACAGTTTGCAGTTGGTCAGACAGCATAAAACCCGAGTAATGTACCTCTGGTGTGCCTTCCCCTCCTCAATATCTTAAACTTAAATTGTAGTGTGTTATAGAATGATCAATTCTAAGCCACTTTTCAACTGGTCTTCATTATTTTTTTTTTATATTAACTGAATAATGTGCCTTCTTTCCAGCTTTCAAATGGGGGTCACTGAAATTATAGGCTGGAGAGCTGCTGAATAAAAAGCTAAATAACAAAAAAAAACCACAAATAATAAAAAATGATAACCAATTGCTAATTGTCTCAGAACATCACTCTCTACATCAGGGGTGCCCAGGACATTGATCGCGGTCTACCAGTAGATCTTAGGCATGTTCCTGGGGTCCCACGTTGGATCAAGAGACAGCTGGCTCATAGCAGAGATGTGCCTGCTCAGAGGAGAAGGGCAGGCTTAGAGGAGAAGGGCAGAAGGGCAGGCTGAGCTGAGGGGAAGGGACACGGAGGGTAATGAAGGACAGGCACGGGGAAGTATGGGAAGGAGTGCTGCAAAAAGCACTGAGACACAGAGGGGAAGAAAGGAATAAGTTGGAGACACAGGGGAAGGAAGGGAGGGATGCAACAAGCAGGGAGACACAGAGGGGAAGGAAGCGAGAGCTACAATAAGACATCAAAAATACCGTCCAGGCCGGTAAAATACCGGCCAGGTGGCAACCCTAAACAGAGGGGAGGGCTGCAAAAAGCTCAGAGATACAGAGGGGAAGGAAGGGAGAGATGCAATAAGCAGGGACATGGAGGGGAAGGGTGGCCTGCTACAAGCACAGAGACACGGAGGTGAAGGAAGGGAGGGCGGCTACAAGCATGGACACAGAGGGGAAGGAAGGTAAAGTAGGTGACAGGCATGGAGGGGAAGGGAAGCAGGGCTGAGAGCAGCATGCACGGGGTGGAAGGGAGTGTGTTCAAACATTCATACCCTGACAAATTTTGTAAAATGAACATTGTAGGAGGTGTGTCCACAAAAATAGGCGTGGTTTAAAAAATTGCCGCGCGTTATCAAGGTAGATCTCCTGATGGGGCCAGGCGTCAAGAGTAGATCCCAGTGTAACAAAGTCTGGGCACCCCTGCTCTACATCATAATAAAAGTTAATTTAAAGGTAAACAACCTCTTTAAGGGCAGGGTAAAATGGGCAGATTCAGGGAGATTTTGCCTGGCGACTAATAGCCTCTTCTTCTGAGCGGCAATCTCCCCAAATTGCCTTCACCCTGCTAAAATGAAAAATGCAATTTCTCATTATAGCAGGGGGCAGGCAGTTTGTCGCCCAGAAGAGGCGATTAGTCGCCAGGCGACTAAATCACCTCGAATCTGCCAGTGTGACCTTACCCTAAGAGTCCTCTGGAGTGCCCAGACATTGCCTTGGCGGCTTTGAGATGTGCAGATAAGCACTCTACTACCAGGGCTGTTTAATTGTGGATTTTTTTCCAGCACTTGTTTTTTAGATGGGGTCAGTGAAAAAAGGCCCAAATATGTAGAAAGAATCACCGCAGAAACCTCAGCTGTGTAGATGGAATCCTTAACTGCCTTTTATCTTCAGAAGTACAAGTACGGGATACATTATCCGGAAACCCATTATCTAGAAAGCTCCAAATTACAGAAAAGCCATCTCCCATAAACTCAATTTTATCCAAATATTTAAAAATAATTTCCTTTTTCTCTATTACAGCGACAATGGAAATCGTTTTTAAATATTTGGATTATTTGTTTTATTATTAAAATAAAAAAGCCCACTTGAGCCAAACTAAGATATAATTCATCCTTATTGTAAGAAAAAACAAGCCTGTTGGACTTGTTTAAAGGACAAGGAAAGTGTAAAATAGAATAAGGGTAGAAATGGTGTATTTTGTATACTAAACATAAACATGAACTTACTACACCACAAGCCTAATCAAACAAATGATTTATGCTTTCAAAGTTGGCCACAGGGGGCTGTCATCTTGTAACTTTGTTATACATCTTTTCAAGACCAAGACTGTGCACATGCTCAGTGTGATCTGGGCTGCTTAGGGATCGTCATAATATCTGCCAGAAGCCGATACAGCGAGACTGATTAATAATCATAATATACAGACTGCACTGGGTCCTGTGTTGTCATGAAATCTAATGTGGATTTTATAGTTTTTGTATTGTTTAATACAAACTTTCTCCAACTCTGCAGAACCAGCGGCTGCAGCGAAATATCCTCCAAATAGAATCCCAGTTAATCTGTCTCCATGATTTTTGTCCCTGCAACTAGAGTTGGAAACAGTAAAGGGGATGTTAAGGCAAAAATAAAATCCAATACAAATTTCTACACAGTCGCCGACTGCTCTACAGGGAAACAAAGCTGCTTGAGTTCTGCATGACTGGGAAGTAAAGCCGGGGCTCCCCTGCTATTCATAAATATGATTGCTTCCTTGATGAGCTGTTAGGGACTATCGTACAATACCTATCCACAACAGTAAATGAAGGGAGAATTTCACTGCATACAGTCAGGTTTTTATTAAAACATTTTGGGATTTTATTTTTTGCCTTTACATGCTCTTTAACGATCACATAATTTTCTAGTAGATGTAAGGATGAAAGATCTATGATCCGCAATCCCCAGGATCCATGCATTCTGCATAACAGGTCCCATACCTGTACCTATATTTTATGGACTTACTAATAACCACAGAGTGGGTGCAAAGGTATATTTACCAGGTGTAGCAGGGATTCCCAGAATCTCCTCTGAGTACCTGGCATATTCTTTGGAGGCGTCGGCAGATGATTTTATATGAATTGACTGATCAAGCTTGCTCAGAACAATCTGGCGAAGGGTCAGGAGACCTACGAAAACAAAGATGACCTATGAAGAGCACTGCTTTGCTGTTGTTACAAAGTGGCTCCTTACCAAAGCCCACTGATATGCTCCTGTACATTATATGGGTAAAATATTCACCCCTGAACATTCTAGATGCATGCACATGCTATCCGTTCCCTGGTAAACAAGTACAATTCTATTCTTCAGCAAAAAAAAACTTTATTAAATGGTGAAAGGATCAACACCGACAGAACTGCAATAACCTTTTAGGGAAGCATTTCCCATAAATCATAAAACCCTGTTTATCTGTGCAGAACTGGCAACATATCATTCGCATAACATGTACATGATACTCTGCTACTTTAATATTTATTCACTGCTGTTTTAATCGTCTCTAAAGCAAATATTTATAGGCTTCTGGTGAATGGGAAGGGGGTAGAGTAGAAAAAAATAGCTGGTTCTGAAAGGAAGTCAGTTCTTTGTTCTGTTTATTCCCGATTTCCATTTCTAAAGCATTTAACTTCCTATTACATGTGATTGTTTAATAGACAAGCCTATACATATACAGCTCACTGTAGCATTACTGATCCTGGTATGTGGGTGTGTTAACTAGGGTGGGAATTGTATTGCCGCAAATTTGTCTTAGGGCAAGGAAATGGGAGTGGCACAATGTGGGGGCCCTGTGTAACCTAATATTAAGTGCACCTTTAGGCATGAAACGTATTAGGATTTTCGATGTCCTAATTACATTTAAAGGACAAATAAAAGTAATTTACTTTGATAACTGGCTGCTGCCACATTAATTTTGTAAAGAATCAAGTTTGTACATTGATAGCTTGTGCATCATCTCTGTTGCTGACGGCTAAGGTGATAAACATATAGGATCTACTTTGCCCTTACTAATAATAAAGTACTTATATTTGGCAGACACACCACACATACTTTTATCTGGGCCAACCAATGCCTTAAAGTGCCCCTGTCCTTCTGCATGTTCACTCTAAATCATGCAAGCTAACCATTTACTTTTATATTACCCATTTAACCTGTGACATTCAGCCTATACTACCCATTGTAAACAATCCAGCAAACAATGCTGTGGAAATGGCGGAGCTCCCCCAACACACTCCGTCTCCTTTCGATCACTGATCTCGCAAGAAACCAGATACTTCTCTCTGACTGCAATTACATATACTAACTCGCTTGTAAGCGCTGATCAAAGCATTCTTGCAGAACAGTCAGTTTAATAGCAAGTCGGCTTTATTAAAGCACACTCAATTATATTACAGCAGTGGGTGTACAAAACTAACGCGTCTTGTGCCTACACACTCGCCACTTCCTCAGAGTCCATTGTAAACAGCCTGCACTGACCACTCTTTCCCGCTCTGTATGATAAAGCCATAGATGCAACAATCCAATCGTACGAATTGAGGATTCCTATGATTTTCAGACCATGTGGGGAGTATCCCGACATTTGTCTTGCCATGCCGATCGGTCGTTCAGTCAATCGGAAAGGTTAAAAGATTTCTGCCGGCTGCCGATGATATCGCTGCATGTATTGCTGATCTGACGATCTTCAGTGGGAGACCGTCACCAGCTTTGTCGGGCATAAACTTCCGTACAATTGCTATAGGGGCAGAACATTGGCTGATCTGTTCTTTTACTACTTTATTTAATCTGAAGTTTAGTGGCAGGTTGTGAGATGGGGATGTCCGATCGTATAACGATTCGTACAATCAGATCTTTGCGTCTATGGCCAGCTTAAGGATTGAATTTTAGCAATCTCTCTTGAGTATGCAAGATGTGCCTACAGCCATTCTATACAAAGTAACCTGTGTCTGTGAAAGAATGGGGAGCCAGTGGGTGAAACAGAGTTGCTTGGCATGTGCAAAAGGGTGCAGTCAGGGCCGCCATTAGAAAATCACGGGGTGCCCACCCTGGCACCCAAGCCCATCCTTGATCCCACCCACTCCACATCACAGCTAAAAGTCCACACAGATATCAGTGCTAAAAAAGTAACCCACCACACACAAAAGTTATAAAAAGCTCAGGGTCCCCCTTACAAGTTCAAAAAAATTGGGGCTCCAAAAAAAATTATTAAAAAAAAAAAAACCTTGAAGACAGGGCCCCCCTTACAAGTTAAAAGAAATTGGGGCCCCAAAATATTTTTTATAAAAACATTGGTGACAGGGCCCCCCTTACAACTTAAAAAAAATGGTGGCAGGGGCCTATACAGTATTAAAATAAAACATTGAAGGCCAGGGGAATGAAAAATAAACAAAAAACCCACATTGGTGTCAGTAGAATTGAACGAATTGAATTGAATGAATTGGACTTCCATTACAGCTCCTTTTGTGACATCGGGTCTTTTCGCCGCTTCAGGACTTCAGTGTCGGCTCCTTCATGACTTTGGGTCTTTCCACGGCTTCAGGACTTTGTGTCTGTTCGGCACTTCCGCATTCAGTAGCAGGACATCAGAAGGAGGTGGCACGGCTTCGGCACTGGCAAGGGGGGCCTGGCTCTTCGAAAAGTACAGCACTGCCGGGCCCCCCTTCAGCCCTGGGACCCCCCTGATGGCGGCCCTGGGTGCAGTTACCATGATCGGATCAGCCCAATATCACCCACCTCAATGTGGGCATATCGTGGAGAAATCCGATCTCGCCAAACGAGCAGATCTCACTGTCTATGGCCACCTTTAGTCAGTGATTTGAAGGGGGGCCACATGGGACATAATTGTTCAGTGAGTTTGCAGCTGATCCTTAGCATGAAGCTCAGATTCAAAAGCAACAGTTTTGACCCACATGCCCCCCCTCAAGCAGGTCTGGACTGAGAATTAAAATAGGCCCTGTCATTTCAGGTGCACAGAGGCCCAATCAGCCCACACAGAGGCCCAAACAGCCCCACTATATACTGATTTTCAGCTGCACCCTATAGCAGCCCCTCTGGCATTTGCCAGAACCCACAGATTGCCAGTCCGGGCCTGCCCTCAAGTAACTTTGGTTACTGCTTGGTAACCAATCGGTGGAAAGCAAGAGAGCTGCAAAGCAGGAAGTAGTGTTCTGGCTATTGTTACACATCCAGTCACTCCAGCCTTTATACATTACATTTTTGGATAACTAACTAGAAACATTTTTTTTTAATTTTGCATAGCTTATTTACCCAGTTTTTATTTTTATACTGAACAATTCCTTTCATATTTAAAAAAAAAACATATTCTTGGAATTGTATTACCTGTATTGGCAAGCCTTGATTCAATCAGTTTATTGAGAAGGTCGTCTGGAACTGGACTTCCGTCTCTGTAGTGACCAGACATTCTCTGCAGAGCCTCCTTCTCCCACACCCAATTCTCTAACATCTGTGAAGGAACCTCAACAAAATCCGTTTCGACATTTGTGCCACTGAATCTGGAAAACGTGGTCTGTAATTTTAAGATAAGTGAAAAAGAACAGATTAGAACCATTTAAATTGTCATTGCCTATAAATGAGAATAATGATTTAGTGAACCAGAGCATATGAAATTCTACATGTTGAAAGGTCAGATTATCTTGAAGAATAAGGGCATACAAAGAAGTTGCTGAAACCTTGGCCATGGTGGGGGCTATAAATATGTTGGAGAGCTTCATCTGGGGGATGTAGAGGTGTAGCGATAGAGGACAGAGTCAGCTTCTATCACAAGGGTTTCTGCAGCAAAATGAGGATTTTGGGAGATCATGTGAGTTAAGAGACTGGAGAAACACACAGGAATGGGGGGGGGGAGGAGAAGCAAGATGGAGGGCACAATACAAAGAGACCGGGTAAAAGAGGAGAGAACTGAAGAATTGGCTTTGGGGAGGTTGGGACATGCAAAGTGAAGCCTTCTGAAATCAGAAGGTATTTACTTGTCTCATGCCATACATATAGCACTGCCTAGATATCAAATATGAGAGTTTTTTTCTCCCATAATGCATCATGGGCAGAGACATGTAAATCACCCCTTTATGTCCCTGTGGCCAACTATGCATCCAGAACTGCTGGTTTACAGCACAGATACAGCCTAATAGTTCAGAGCCATATATCCAAATACTATTATTATGGTGAATAATTTTCAAGAATGTATTAGTTCTTCTTTGTTCATGAAACATGCCGAAAGGTCACATGCTATATTTATAAATTCATACCTCAACACAGTCAAACAAGTGTGAGATAAGCTGGATGGAACCAGTGCCTTCCTCAAAACTAGCCTTTGCCTTACTAATAAGATTTCATCATAGTCACAATTAGAGTTACGTGATGTAAATTTGTCATTTTCCATATCAGCAGAGTTCCATTTGTCACATGAAGGTATGTAAAACAGTGGCTTGTATTTGATCCAAACTAAGATATATTTAATCCTTATTTGAGGCAAAACCAGCCTATTGGGTTCATTTAATGTTTACATGATTTTCTAGTGGACTTAAGAGAATTCAACCCTTACTTAAAACACCCTACAAAGACTCCCCCACCCAACCTAGCTGCTACACCGGGTAAATGCCCCTATTTACTTACCCCTCGGTCCACATTTAGACATCCGGCGTTCGCGGACGCCATCTTTTTCTCTTCGGGAAGTGAGTGGCGTATCGGCGCATGCGCAGTTGGAGCAATCTTCCTGTTTGCAACAACTGTGAATGTGCCGAAAGTCACAGAGATTGCCAAAAGGAAGAAGACCCAAAGATTTTGAAGAGTCAGAAGATGGCGCCCGTGAATTCCAATTCCTGAATCTGCATTGAGGGTTAAGTAAAACATTAGGGGCACTTGCCCAGGGTAGCACTTAGGCTGGGGGGGGAGGGTGGGGGTTCTATGTAGGGTAGGGGTGGTATGGGTTTTTATAGTAAGTGTTGAACTCTCCCTTTAGGTATGAAAATCCAAATTACAGAAAGATCCCTTAATGGGAAAACCCCAGGTCCTGAACATTCTGGATATACAGATTTATAATGACCACAGTTGCGACCATCTCTAACAAATCAAATGTATTAGTAATAGCCTAGTTCCTAATAGGCAAAAACTAGAAAATAGGGGGATGTATGCTGCTATTCCTCAATGGGACCTGCTCTGGTAATATAAGCACAGTCTCACTAATACAAAAAGTTGTCCCAAAGCCAATATTCAATAAAAATTACAAAGGTTTATTACATCAGTAGCTTAAATTTTTTTCCATACAGGCACACTCACCATAAAGATCCACCTGACGCGTTTCACCCCTTCCGGTGCTTAATCATAGGTATATCTGTCTGTAATTACCGCATCCACACTTATAAAGCCAGAATAAGTGTGGATGGGGTAATTACACACAGATTTACCTATGATTAAGCACTGGACAGTGTGAAATGTGTCAGGTGGATCATTGGGGTCAGTATTCCTGTATGAAAACTACTGATGTGATAAACTTTTGTAATTTTTCTTGGATATTGGCTTTGGGACAACTTTTTGTATTAGTGAGACTGTGCTTATATTACAGGAGCAGGTCCCATTGAGGACTAGCAGCATACATCCCCCTATTTCCTAGTTTTTGCCTATTAGGAATTAGACTATTACTAATACATATGATTTATCTCAGAGACGGTAACCCTATAAGATTTCCTGCACAGTCATATTTTAATGATTTATTCTAGTCTGTCTCATCAACTAAAACATATTTTATGACTTTGCCATGAAGTCAGAAGAACAAATATAGAATGAAATGATGCAGATATGAGTCAATGCACCTTGATCAGCTACGCCTACAAACCGCAACTGAGACCTGCAACTCAACCACCAAGTCACATGAGCACCCGGCAGTTGGGCAACAATGTGCTAATCTGCAGCTGGGATTGGCAAGTTGATGCACATTGAAAAAGTGTTCAAGTGGCTGTTTATTAACTTACATTCTGCTACCAAAAAAACAAAAGAAAAAAGTCATAATGACATGCTATTCAAAACATTTTTTTATGTTGCAGTGAATAGCATTGCTGCCATGCAGAACTGGGGCACTAAATTGAATTCCAGCCATGGCTCTAACTGCAAGGAGTTTGTTTATATCTCTCCTTCCTTTCCTTTAAAAATATACTGGCAGGTGAATGGCTTGACCATAGTGTGTGTGTGAATGTGATAGAGCCTTAAAGGGTGGTTCACCTTTACGTTATATTTTAGTATGTTATAGAATGGCTTATTCTATACAACTTTTAAATTGGTATTTTTTTTTTTTTATTGTTAAATTTTTTCTATTCTTTTTAAAACTCTTTCCAGCTTGCAAATGGGGGTCACTGACCCCATCTAAAAAAACAAATTATCTGTAAGGCTACAAATGTATTTTTATTGCTACTTTTTATAACTTATCTTTCTATTCAGGCCTCTCCTATTCATATTCCAGTCTCTATTCAAATCGATGCATGTTGATAGGGTAATTCAGACCCTAGCGACCTGATCCCTATAATTGCAAACTGGAGAGCTGCTAAATAAAAAGCTAAATAACTAAAAAAAAACACAAATAATAAAAAATGGAAACCAATTGCAAATTGTCTTAGAATATCACTCTCTATGTCATACTAAAAGTTAGTTTAAAGGGATACTGTCATGGGAAAACGTTTTTTTCAAAACACAGACTTCTGCACTGAAATCCATTTCTCAAAAGAGCAAACAGATTTTTATATACTCAATTCTGAATTCATGCCTCTGGTCATGTTGTGACTAGTATCAGCACTTTAGGAGGGAACTGCTTTCTGTCAGGCTGTTATTTTTCCTTCTCAATGTAACTGAATGGAACGCAGTGGGACTTGGCTTTTACTATTGAGTGCTGTTCTTAGATCTACCAGGCAGCTGTTATCTTGTGTTGGGGAGCTGCTATCTGGTTACATTCCCACTGTTGTTAGGCTGAGTGGGAAAAAGGGAGGGGGTGATATCACTCCAACTTGCAGTACAACAGTAAAGAGTGATTGAAGTTTATCAGAGCACAAGTCACATGACTTAGGGCAGCTGGGAAATTGACAATATGTCTAGCCCCATGTCTGATTTCAAAATTAAATATAAAAAAATCTGTTTGCTCTTTTGAGAAATGGATTTTAGTGCAAAATTCTGCTGGAGCAGCACTATTAATTGATGCATTTTGAAAATTTAGACTTTTTTCGGCATTTTATCTGCCCATGTTTGGGGAATTGCGACAGGTCTCCCCAATCGATCGGGTAGGTTTCTTGGTGATCGAGTACGGCATTGGCTAGTTGATGCAGTGCTAGTCTTGTCAACGCTCATTTACTTCGTTGTGAGTCAGTTTTTTGGCTCTAGGGCCAATATCGTCCTGCCTTTGGTGAGCATATCGGGTTAAGATGTGCTAGTTTGGAGACCTTGTCAAACTAGCGGATCTTTTTGTGTAGGGGAACCTTTAGACTGTAAGCTCCGCTGGGGCAGGGACTGATGTGAATGATCTCTGTAAGGGGCTGCTGACTATCTTGGTGCTATTTCAGGAATTATAATAACGTCACAGATACATAAAAAAAAAGGAAGTATTTGATTAAACACACAAAGTTCAGTGTCATTGACCCTATATAAACAATGTTTGTATATATACAAACTTCGGTCCCTGGCACACTCACTTTTAAAGAGATGCTGCTGAGTTTCAAGCCTAGTATGGGCAGCCTAAAACTGCTACTATCTCAGAAATAGATTAATATAAAGTGCAATGCACACAGAGAGACAAATCTTCATGTAGTCAATTTTGGGGGTTTAGATAAACCGTAGATAAATAAATAGAATTTTGCTGTCTCTGACGTTTGCCACGGGATAACGGCTAGTAACTAGAGCTATGTAGAGAATGTGAATTCTTGAAGGGGTTGAAATACTGTACATTTTTAAAGGAGGAAAAAAAATATGTTGTTGAATATTTCTAACTGGTAAAACAAGGGGGGGGGTCTCTCACATCTGGGAAATGCTTCATTCAAATTTACAGTGTTGCACAAAATCTGATTTTGTCACTGATTTATTGCTGCCCGACTGTTGGCCAGAACTATGCTATTAATTATTAAGGACACAGAGCAGAATATTGCTAAGTGTTATTGTTTACCGTGCTGCCCATCCCTCCCATAACAACTTAACCTTCTTAGATAACTTGAAAGCAACTCCCAGCAATTATAAAATCATGTGTTACAGGGGGTTTGTTCACTTATAAATGAACTTTTAATATAACGTAGAGAGTGATATTCTGAGACAATTTGCAATTGGTTTTCATTTTTTATTATTATCTAGCTTTTTCTGCAGCTACTCTAAATCTGCAAACTGGTCACTAGGGTCTAAATTACCTTAGCAAACATGAATTGCTTTAAATAAGAGAATAGACTATAATAGGAGAGGGTATGCATATAAATACGAGCAATAGAAAGTATTTATAACAATAAATGTGTAGCCTTACAGAACATTTGTCTTTAGATGGGGTCAGAGACCCCAGAGTTCACTGGCGCCATCTTTTTCTTTTCGGTAATCTTTAGGTCTTCTTCCGGCACTTGCATGCACAGTTGTCAGAAACCAGATTACTTCAACTGCGGATGCACCGAACACCGCTCACCTCACTAAGATTACCGAAGATAGCACCAGTGAACTCCGATGCCCTGAATCTGCAAGAAGGGGTAAGTATAGAGTTAGGGGCATTTACCCAGGGTAACACCTAGGCAGGGTCGGACTGGGGGGCCCGGGGCTACTGTCCAGGGCCCCCTATGACCCCCATGCCCTGATGTGCAGAGTGAGGGCGCCGCGTGCTCCTGCTTGAAAAGTGCTGCGCGTGGTGCCGAACGAAATCTTTGTTTTTTTAACATTTGATGGGGAGAGGGGTTTGGCCCGGCGGGGGCCCATTAAGGGTCGAGGCCCACCGGGTTTTTTTGCTGGGCCAGTCCGTCACTGCATCTAGGCTGGGGGGAGCAGGGAGGGGGTCTATGTAGGGCAGGATATTTTAATATAAAGGGTTTGTTTCTCCTTCAAAATTTGTTCAGAACTGTAGTCCAACAACACCAGGAAACTCAAGGGTGACATGATTCTGACATTTCATTTCCAGGACCCGATTTTCTGGGGATGGCACTTCTTACAAAAAGCCTTATTCTGGGCACTCATTTTACATACATGTAATACACGCAGTAGACAAATAAGCTCAAGATGGTAACTCTAAACCTTCACCCCATCACTGAAATATGGCACTTTTCTGTGCACACAGAAGCCCTATATAAGCACATGGCTAAATATAGCATGAATGATGGCCCTGTGTGCATTCTTTCAGAGTCACACTTATTTCATTAGAATAAAAAAACATATGCTCGCTGTTGGTTTTGAGGCTAATTTTAGTTGTTCAGTCTAAAATAATCCCACAGACTTGAGCTGAACAGTCTCCTGGCAACTTTATATTAGAACACAAGGCATAAAGGCTGTAAATTGCCTGACGACAACATGGATTTCTGAGCTGCTTTTATAGCAATCAATTCTAATTGTGCAGATGTTAAAGATTAACGATCCTGGAGGGTCCTGGAACCACAAAGCTAGAAGAAATTCACTTCCACCCCCGTCTGGCCCTAGTGGAAATAAATGTCCTTAATATGCCCTTTAAAGAGAAAGGAGCCCTGGGTCGATAGGCTTTCTCTTCACTCTCAATAGAACAGTGTCAGCCAGCAGAAGTCCTGCATTTGTGCTTCAGGTATAGGACCTGTTATCCAGAATGATTGGGATCTCTGGTTTTTTTGGATAATGGATCTTCAAGCCTTGTGTAATGTAAACATTCATTAAACCCAATAGGCTGGTTTTGTTTCCAATAAGGATTAATTATATCTTAGTTTGGATCCAGCAAAAGATACTGTTTTATTATTACAGAGAAAAACTAAATAATTTTTAAAAATCTGGATTATTTGGATAAAATGGATTCTATGGGAGATGGCCTTTCCGTAACTTGGAGCTTTCCAGAGAACGGGTTTCCGGATAACAGATGTCATACCTGTATTACATTCCAATATTCCATCACTTATCCTGTAATAAACAGTTGATATTTAATTATCAAACATAAACTATATGTATAAAATACACCTTTTTGTGTGTATTGACCCAAATAGCCACATATTTTCATTCCCTTGGTGTCTAAAGGAGAAGTACCCTTTCAGCTGTCAATCAGATATTGTCCGACACTCCTCTATGCCTTAGGCATAGAGGCGGGGCAGAGAATTACGTTCACTTTCCATTCAGCACTTCCTAGATGCCGCTGCTCCCCACACATTCCCCCAGTTCTCTTAACCATTTAATTGTGTAGCCAGGACATGGGGATAGACATCGGGTCCCCAATTCTGGTGCACAAACAAGATTCTGAGATGATACAAGGCTTGTCTTAATAACAGTGTCCACAAAATGGCTCCTGCCTGCTTGCTATAATTATGAATTCCCAGGCTGAAGAAAACAAGATTAAAATAATTTATATAGTGTAATTAATGTTAATTTTGCTTGACTAATGTGATAAAATAGTGATTTTGAATATTTTTTTTGGGTGACAGGTCCACTTTAACATAGTTACAAGATGACATCCCCTGTGGCCAAGTTTGAAAGCATAAATCATTTGTTTAATTGAGCTTCTGGTGCAGAAAGTTCATGTTTTTATTTAGTACACAGCATGTCTAGCATTATTCTATTTTAGACTTTAGTTGCCCTTTAAAGGGGTTGTTCACCCATAAATTAACTATTCGTGTGATGCAGAGACTGATCTTCTGAGACAATTTACAGATGGTTTTCATTTTTTATTATTTGTGGTTTTTGAGTTATTTAGCTTTTTATTCATAAGCTCTCCAGTTTGCAATGTGTAGCCTTACAGAACCTTTGTTTTTTTAGATGGAGCCAGTGACCCCCATTTGAAAGCTGGAAAGAGTCAGAAGGCAAATAATTTAAAAACTATGAAAAAAGAAAAAATGAAGTCCAAGTGAAATGTTGCTTAGATGTATCCATTCTCAAACATACTAAAAGTTAACTTAAAGGTGAATTATCCCTGGCTATTTGGGTCAATACACAGGTATATATTTCATAGAAATGCTACACTATATTTAATTATTCGGATTGTCTCTTCTCAAGCCTTTGTGATCTGGCTCTTTTAGGCATCATTTATGTTGATAACAACCAGGGCCACCATTAGAAATTGCAGGGCCCCATACAAAGCAATTTTCTGGGCCCACCCTGGCCCCCAAGCCCCACTCCAGATCCCGCCCACTCCACACCACAGTTAAAAGACCACACAGACATCAGCGCTAAAAATGGTAACCCTCCCACACACACACAAATTATAAAAAGCCCCCTTATAAGTTATAAAACTGTAGTGCCAGGGTCCCCCATAAAAGGTTTTTTTTTAATAAAAAAAATTGGTGCCCGGGCGCCCCTTTCAAGTTAAATGGTGGCAGGGCCCCACTTACAAGTAAAAAAAAATTGAGGCCACAAAGAATAATTTTTTTAAAAAATACCTTGGCGTTAGGGCCCCCCTTTCAAGTTAAAGCAAATTGGCATGCCAGAAATAGTTTTTTTTTTTTTTTTTTTTAAAACATTGGTACCAAGGCCCCTATTACAAGTTAAAAAAAATTGGGTCCCCAGAGAATATATTTAAAAAAAAAAACATTGGTCTATAGAGTATTAAAATAATAAATTGGTGGGCAGGGGATTTTAAAAAAGTAGAATTGAATGTGTGGCTTCAGGACTTCAACTTCGCCTCTTTGTGTGACTTTTGGTCTTTTCGCCATTCAAGACTTTCAGCTGTTTTCATGACTTCAGGTTTTTTCGCTGCTTCAGGACTTCATTTCCGGCTGTTTTCGAGACTTCTGGTCTTTTCCCTGCTTCGAGACTTTGGCTATTTTCTTGGCGTTGGGTCATTTTGCTGCTTCAGGACTGTTTGGCTTTATGGATTTGTCTGTTTGGGACTTCGAAAGGGCGGAATGGCTTCAGCGCTGTTAAGGGGGCCCAGCTCTTTCAAAAGGTGCAACACTGCCGGGCCCCCCTTCAGTCCTAGGGACCTGGTACACATGTACCCCCTGATAACAACCATGGGGTTTGTTTACTTTACCCCTGAGTTAGGGTGCTAAGGGGTGCAAGTAGCCTAAGGAGCACTTGCATGCTGGAGTAAGCTGCTCCCAGCACAAGGAGCAAAGAAGCATCAGAAATCACAGCCAAGCCTTGTCCTTACTGGCTGCAATAAAGCCTTGTTCAAGTGAATACAATGGAGGAAGAACAGCTTCTGAATATATGAAATGAAGGGGTAAAACAAGGTATTGGCAATGTCAGGATACATTTGAAATAGAATGATGGACATTTTTTTAAGGGACATGGAAAGTGAAATTCACTTGCACAGAGCATTAAATAGAATTACTCAATTTTTTATCCTTTTCAGGCTGCACAGGATTGGTGCAGGTACAACTGCTCAGAACTCCTCCTATTGAATCCCAGATCTTCTTGTACCTGTATCTGCTGCTGAACGGAGATCTGTGCTGCCTTTAATTTCTATAAAATCTTAAAGTGGACCCGTCACCCCAAAAAAAATATTCAAAATCATATTTTATCACATCAGTCA
>CM044431.1:207705835-207751564 GCA_024363595.1 Xenopus borealis
TAATTTGAAAAAGACTTTTATTATACAGATTTTTGTGTCTGGGTGATGGGTCCACTTTAAAATAAAAAGGACGGCAACCAATATATACTGAATGAGCATGCCTGGACCTTCCACGCCATGAAATACATGACTCCATGTTGACATATGTTGATGTATGTTTGTGACTTTAAGCTATTTTTTCTTTCTCCATTAGTCATTATTTAGTGAAGGTTTGTCCCACGCAAGTACCACTCATATTCCAAGTGTATGCATATTATCCCTGATGATTAAAGAGCAGTGCCATCCCTTAAGTATCTATTCTTAATTATCCTCTGCCTGTGCAACAAACACTTTGAGCTTTCCCTGCACTTCATATGTAAGTGTTGTCCCCTCTCAGTCTCACTGCTGCAGAGCAATTGTCATTGGTGAGCCAGTTAACTGAATGGCCAAAGCCTGAATATCTCCCATATGCTCATTCTAGACGCAATAGGCTTTGTATTGCTGTTGTGTCTCATGTCTCCTTCTGCTCACTGGATACTGATAAATGATCAAGCATACTGGATACATGGTTGTTTCCATCAACTTGATCAGCCTGGATTTTGTTTTTCTGGAATTTGATTTAATTTAAATTACAGGAGAACTAAACCAAGAAGTAGAGTAGACATGCAGCACATTATTATTTGGGTTTCTCAAGGCAAGCGCAGCCCTTCAATCATATGCAGTAGCTCCCCATCTTCTTTTCTGCTGAATCACTGATTCACATGCTCTGTGCTGCTGTCATTTACTGAGCTTAGGGGCAGGTGCAATCCCAGCCACTTTGCTGCCTAAGGCAGCCTTAAATTTGTGACCTCACTTTTCCCTCGCCGGACAGGGGTAGGGGGGGTCCATGGCACAAGTGCACACTCTGCACTAGAAGACCCGATATTTTTCTGGGTTGAAAACCGGAAATTCGGCTCTAAGTTACCAGGACCGGCATTTTTGCTGCCACCTGAGGCAAGTGCCTCAACTCGCCTCATTGGCAGAGCGCTCCTGCTTAGGGGCTGACTTACAATATATAGCATATACTCCAGAGCACACAAGTAATTTATTTAGATTTCTCAGTACGTCAGCTTAGAAACAAGAGTAATTTGAATAATATGAATTTAATAACCAGTCCTGTAGCATCAGTCTCATTTTCTGCTTGATAATTTCCCATGGCTACCTAAGCTTAGTTTCTCAGCAGCTGCCCTGAGAACACATGTGAGAGCATGTGCAGTGCCACGGACATTCCTAACAGAATCCAAGATAGAGACCCCCTGTGCACAACCTTGGATCATTACCATTATAAAGTTGTTGAACCATTCTAGCCATATACGTTTTTAGGGTTTAGTTCTCCTTTAACCCAGCGGGGTAGGAGATGCTTCTTCAAAGCTCTTCTTTTCATTCTCTGTTTTTCATTACAGTTCCACCTCCATTCTTCTTAAAGAAACCGTAATATCAAAAAATGAAAGTGTTTTTAAATGAATAAACTAATAAAACTGGTGTATTTGCTTCAGAAACTACCAGTGCTTGAATTGGAGTAAAACAAGTGGAGGGATGTTCTAAAGCAGGAGTGCCCATACTTAACTAATGCAAGGCCCACTTTAAGTAATGTTGTCCCATTATGATCTACATCCATAAAAGCATTGTTAGCATTTTGTTCCATGGATAATACTACTTAAATATTGTATTGATTTATGAAAGAATTTATATTGCTATGTTTAACAAACAACTATTTCTTAGGTAATCTTAGCATACAATTATCTTAAATAAAGCATGAAATAGGAGGGTGTCTTGAGATCTACTGATCACCAGATAAAGGTCTACTGGTAGATCCCCATCTACCTTTTAGGCACCCATGTTCTAAAGTGTGGTGAGTGTAGCCCCTCCCACAACCATAAACCACACCCATTGTTATATTAATCCTCACACACCAGTACTTTCACCCACTTTAAAGCAAAACCATTTTGTTATTTCCATTTTGGTGTTTCCTTCTAATGTTCAGTTTAATGCCCAGTATGTATACCCTAAGTATGTGACCTGTAGGGACTCCATAATGAAAATTGTGTGCGACTTTTCTTGGCTGTCAATCCAACTTCTGCAAACACAGCTTCTTCCCTGTGTATTGTGTCATAACATAGCACAACCCCATCATATTCCAAATTACCCAAGATTATTTCATATATATCATTCTCTCACTATTCTCTAATCTGCTGCTGTTTAATACCTTCATTTTCTCTGTTTCTCCTGTTTTCTTCTTTCCTTTTCTCAAAAAACCCTCTCTGATGCCTTTATCAGTTAAACACTTCTCTATTTCTCTCCCAGCAATCTTTTCTCTCATTTTCCCTTCTATATATTTAACTATATTTTATTTTACTTCTGCATTTTATTTGCATGCAAAAGTGGAGAGGAGCAAAAGAAAGTTTGGGGATTCAAAACTCTTGCATTTCATGCTATTTCCCAAAAAAGGGACGGCATCCCTGCCCAATTGCAGCAATGGAAACTACTATAGTTTATTTAAACAAGCTGCTGTGTAGCCATGGGTGCAGCCATTCAAACACAGGACACATAGTAAATAACAGATAAACACTGCAGACTCCCATTGTACACTACAGAGCTTATCTGTTATCTGCTGTGTATCCTGCAACTTTTCTCCTTTTTCAGCTTTGAATGTCTGCCCTCACAGCTACCCAACAGCTTGTTTATGTAAACTAAAGTATAGTTTTTGAAGAAAAGACAAAACTTTCACCAACGCAGGAAAATTGTACATTATGTTTAAATGACTCTAAAACACTTTCATTTGTTGGTGTTGCCCCTTACAGGGGATACTGTCACAAGGGCAAACATGCTGCACACAATAAGTTACACTGGACACAGAACACGTTTCCCTCCACATAAAAGCTGATATAGATGGACTTTGTTTTTGTGTTTCTGATTTTCCATTGTTGGTATTTACTAAAGTATTCATAAAGACTTTGGAATAGGACACTATTAAATGGGTGTGGGCCTCGATATTAAATGAGTAACAAATGGGATTTGTTGTGTTAGTGTTTATGGGTGATAGAGAGTTCATAACTGTTAGGGCTAATACAGTGAAATATATATGTATGCTCAATCAGCTTCCAGCACTCAAATTATGCCATTAACTGACAGCAAGTATACAGCTGTATCAGCATGAAATACATTGTGAAGTGGCAACACCACCTCTGTAATTGCTCATGTTTAATGCCTGCATATGGACAGACAGAATGGATGAGTGACTGCATTAAAAGGGTAATTCACTTTAATGAACATTTAGTATGATGTACCTGTGATGTAACTTGAATCATATTGTCCTGTCTGCCTAAGGGAGATGGGACACAATGAGGACTATGCTACCCCTGTTCAGCCTGAACCCACACCTTCCCTAATCTATTCTGCACTGAAACAAGGCCCAGACTTTCATTTTGTGATGGCTCTGAAAAGGCACAGTACACTACTGATGCTGACAGAGAATTATTTGCAATTGATCCTGATTCTTCATTTTTTTTTCATTGTCTTAGGGGCTACATAGAAAGGTAAATAATACAAAGTAAGAATAAAATTGTGACCTCAGAGTATTGGGTACAAATGAATTAAGTGTGACTTACCTACAGCCTATTTTTAAAGGAGAAGGAAAGTAATTTTATTCTTGGGGGTGCCAAAGTTAGGCACCCCCAGTGATTGTATTTACTTACTTGATACCCCAGACACCAACCCAATCCAGCGAGCGCCACTGAGCGATCCTCTTCCTGCTTCTTCTTTCTTCAAATTGCCTGGGACAGATGCATGTGCAGTAGAATGAAATAAATGATTTTTTAGTTATAAAGTTCGGCTTTTCAGTCTACTGCGCATGCGCACCCGTGAGAAGAAAGAAGAAGCAGGAAAACAATGGCTCCTTGGTGCTCACTGGTATAACCCCAGGTCGGTGTAGTTTTCTGCTGATAGGAACACAGGCCTGGGGTGTCAGGTAAGAAAATACATACAATATATGACTTGGGGGGGCTAACTTTTGGCACCCCCAAGAATAAAAATACTTTCCTTCTCCTTTAAGAGCAATGACACAAAGGGAGATTTGTCGCCTGCATTAAACTATCACTGTGGGCAACAAAGCTCCCCAAAAATGCCTTGCCTTTCCCTAACACTGTAATAACTGCAAAATCTCCCTGTGAGTCATTGCCCTAAGCCAGGGATCCCCAACCTTGTTTTACCAGTGAGCCACATTCCAATTAAATAAATGTTGGAGAGCAACTCCTCTTCAGATGCATGCAAAAAGAAACGCTTTACCTTTCTCTGTATATGGTAATTGGGTATGTGACGCTCATCTCTTTCTTACTTTAGGTTAAACCTAAAATCTAACACCATTTGAAAACACATTGTGCAGGCCCACTGTAGAAATTTGGCTTGTTTATGCCAATGTGCATAAACATGACTTTCTAAATGACCAGACTGCATAAGGGCTCTGGTGAGTGGAGCTTCTGCCAATTCTGTCAGTCACTGACCTCCCATATACACCAGTCAAGGACAAGATTTTCAGGCCTCACAGATGGCTACTGAGTTATGTTATTTTATCATAAATTCATTGTGATGTTTGAAATCAACCAAGCATTTATTAAGTCATGTCCCAGCCAGTGGCGTAACTACCAGACCCTGAAATTGCAGGAGGGCCCATAAAGGACCTGGATACCCAGCCTCCAGCATTCTCTCATGCCTACAGCCATGTTGTCAGTTCCATTTGATTATGGCTGCACAAGAGGGGTGGTTGTAACATGACTTAGAGAGGGTCCCCAAAATATGCAGGTGGGTCCTGGAAAGTGAAAATACACTCTGCTTCCGGATGTAAAACTACAGCTGAAATGACAGACAGAAACTTTTCTTGAAGCGTAGGCAAATATTTCAGCTGAAGATCTGGCCTGTATGTTAGCCAAGTGCGCCTCCTAGTGACACTGAACTGACATGACTGCAGCAGGGTGAAAAGCCAGCTTCAGCTGATACTATTTACCCCTATTATGTGAGTATTCCTCCCACTAACAGGTGTCATCACTATTTCAGGATCAGTTAGAACCCAATGATATACTATATAGTGAAATATAATATATATATATATAATATATATATATATATATATACTATATAGTGAAACCTTACTCTGATTTTAAAGGAACAGTTTAGGGTAAAAATAAAAACTGGGTAAATAGATAGGCTGTGCAAAGTAAAAAATGTTTCTAATATAGTTAGTTAGCCAAAAATGTAATATATGTATATAAAGGTTGGAGTGAGTGGATGTCTCACATAACAGAATACAACACAACATCCTGCTTTTCAGCTCTCTAAATCTGAGTAAGTCAGCGACTTGAGGGGGGGCCACATGGGACATAACTGTTCAGTGAGTTTGCAATTGATCCTCAGCATTCAGTTCAGATTCAAAAGCAACAGTTATGACCCATGTGGCCCTCCCTCAAGTCATTGATTGGTTACTGCCTGGTAACCACGGTAACCAGTCAGTGTAAACAAAAGAGAGCTGAAAAGCTATGTTAGATTTACAGTCACTCCAGCCTTTATACATTACATCTTTGCCTAACTAACTATATTGAAAACATGTTTTATTTTGCACAGCCTATCTGTTTACCCAATTTTTACTTTTATACTGAACAATTCCTTTAAGTTTCCCCGCATTTTCCATTTTTTTCCTGTGATTCCATCAATATATATTTATTCCTCAAAATTTAAACTTGCCCGGATTATACACCATTCTACTGTATTTTCTGATTAGGAATAAACAAATAGCTGGATATGTGCTGATTGCATGTTATTTCTTTGTCAAAGGGGTCACGCCCCAAAACGTTGCATCCGCAATAAACGAACAAGGGCTCGCCCTGCTAGCAGCATCCTTGTTGTGCCGGTGTATCTTTCTTTGGAACATTGTGGGGGGCCGCCAACCCCTTTATCACTGAGCACCAGGGTATCTCATCACGTGGATGGCCAGGGTGTGCGAGGGTAATTCTCCTTTTTTCCCAACTGATTGCATGTTATGACTGTGTTGTATGCCATCGAGTCCCTACTGAGTAACCAGTGTTAGGCTAAGTATTTGGGGGGTAATGTGCTTCAGTTGTATGCAAATTAAAGGGGTTGTTCATCTTCCAAACACTTTTTTCAGTTCAGTTGTTCAAAAAAAAAAAGGGGGGGGAATGCTTCTCCAGAATCCCCCCCTGTGTGTTCCTATTAATGCAGCTCCATTAGTTAATTAAGGTGATCCAAGTGCTCTGCTATCAGTGTCCCCACTGAAATCATAGTAGCTCAAAAGATGAAAAGGCGGCACTCCGGTTTGATAAAAATGGTGGTTTATTCCAACAGGTCACTGATCCACATCGCCTGACGCGTTTCGGGAATAACGCCATTAATCATTGCCTGATGTGTTTCGGGAATAACTCCCTTAATCATAGACATAGGGAGTTATTCCCGAAATGCGTCAGGCAATGTGGGTCAGTGACCTGTTGGAATAAACCACCATTTTTATGTAACCGGAGTGCTGCCTTTTCATCTTTTGAGTTTCCAGATTGTTCACATAATATAAAGACTTTTTTCCAATGCTTTTCAGTTTCTCTTTCTTACAACCCCTTTAAATAAATGCATAGTGAGTGCAATAATGAACAGAGCCTCTTACCTGGGCACATATCTGATGCATGACATGGCCAAACTCATGGAAATAGGTCTTCACTTCGTCATGTGTTAATAGCGAGGGGCGGTCAGTGGTTGGCTTAGTGAAGTTTGCCACCATAGCTGCAACAGACATCATTCTGCTCCCATCAGAGCAAAGGCAGCCTGGCTGTAACCCAAAGCATGCTGCATGGCCATATTTGCCTTTTCTGAAATGAAAGAGAAAGTAGAAGTTACAGTAAGTTTTAGTAGTTATGTATAATATACAGATATTTCTACAGGTCTCTATGCCGAATGAATCAACATAGGTAAGTACCTCCTACTCCTAAAGGTAACTGCTCTCCTTGTCATAAAATGCATCAAATAGCTTGGGCCTGCATTAGACCGGTCCATTTGGGATGACATAAGGATGGTTATTATGGCGCTGCATTATGATGATTATTTGGGGGCTGCATTCAGGGATACTAGTTTGGGAGAGCCAACAACAATTTTGAGTGCTGGTAACTATCGCTAAATTTATTTTTCCCATAGTGACGAATGATGTCTGCAGAGCATTTAATCTTAAATTGCAGCATGGGTAACCTGTGCAAATAATACCTAAGGTACTTGCTGCTGACAAATGATGGGTCATGCTTGAGTTTAGGAAGATGGCCACGTCAGCTCCTGCTGGGGTTTGTGTCTTACAATAAGTTTTGCATGAAAGTAAAGGTGCTGGCAGGTGTATATTTGCCCTTTGGAGATAGAGGTATGGTAAGCAATGAAGCAGAGCAATTATTAATAGGCAAACAGAACAGAGGTGCGAGGCTCAGCCAAGGCAAGTAGCATGTCCGTTCTCGTACAAAAATTACGACACACAGACTTTTGGGCAGATAACTGGCAATTTCCTATTACAGGCATGGCACCTGCTGACCTGAATGCTCAGGACCTGGGTCTTTCTGGAAAATGGATCTTTCCATAATTTGGATCTTCATAACTTAAGTCTACTAGAAAATCATGTAAACATTAAATAAGCCTAATAGGCTGGTTTTTCTTCCAGTAAGGATTAATTATATCTTAGTTTGGATCATGTACAAGCTACAGTTTTATTATTACAGAGAAATAGGAAATTATTTAAAATATAGATTATTTGGATAAAATATCGATTATTTGAAATCTATGGCAGAGGGCCATTCCATAATTTGGAGCTTTCTGGATAACAGGTTTCCGGATACTAGATCCCCTACCTGTACAGGTGTTATTCAGAATGCTCGGGACCTCAAGTCTCCAGTACTAAGAAAAAAAATTTAAATAAATCCAAATGGATTGTTTTGTATCCAATAAGGATTAATTATATCTTAGGATATATTATAAACAAGCACAGGCACTGTTTTATTATTAGAGAAAAGGGAAATTTAAAAATGTTTGATTTATTAGCTTAAAATTAACTTTAATACCTCCCCACATTTTGGAAATAAAAAGAGGGACAAAAAAAAAGTTGGCACACGTAGTGCTGCAGATTTTTTGACCACGCCCGTTTTTGTGGCTACACCTCCTAATTAACATGTTCATTTTACAAAATTGGCCAGGTTATGAAAGTTTGAACATATTTCAGTTATTACAGTTTTGCTAATGAAGGTGAATTGCCCTTTAAGCTGTGAGTCTAACTGTTCCCAAGGGAACTGTTATCTTAGATAGTTACAATTAATTATTTGCTTATCTTGAAATTGTTACAAAGTATTTTATCCTAACCCGTGGGCATTTTTGGGCTCGCTGCCAAAAGCCAATTAAGTTAGAAATTTTGTTTCTTTTTCTGGCTGTTCAATGCAGAGAAAAACTGGACTTACTGACAAGTGCACTTTCAGCCTGGTTCTTTAGTCAGAATTAAGAAACCAGGAATACTGAAACAAGGACAATCTAAACTTACTACACCACTTGAGACGCCAGCGAGGACCATACACATATGAACTGTCTGATGGACATATATGGAATGCAAGTTATCTTGCTCCTGCTAGATATGACTTTAGAGATGTTCCATTTGATGAAGGACATTTTCCTACTCCTGATGCCAACTGCAATAGGCCTGAAGAAAGTGAACCAATAAGGCATACTGAGAGAATCAGAAAACTACCTGCATGGACCAAGGACTATGTGTTGTGAAGAATGCATAATATTGCTTTAAATGCATACAATTTTATGGTTTATGTTTATTACATTTACCTTAATGCTTTCCTACTATAGGGGGAATATGTGGTATTTGTGCAAGGTGCCTGTAGGTGTCACTGTGCACAAGAGTTATACTCTCCATACACTGTACTTTCTATACTGCTTAAAAGGGTTAAAGTTCAAGGGGTTTGCGGCTGGGGGGGCTCATGGGGTGTGGGGGCCCCAGTCCGACGCTGCCCAGCATTAACAAATGTTGCTAGCTCACAACAGTTATGGCAACAGGCAAATGAAAGCTTCTATGTAAAGAAGAGTATCCTTGTATTCTAATACTGTATTCCCTATATGCAGAACTACAGACCTAAGTGTCTGCCCTTTACACATTACAAATCTAACGGTCTAAGGCAAAGGGCGATTAAATAATTTGCACCAGGCCACAAGAAACAGGCACAGGAGAGGAATCATGCTGTCTCTGGAACACTGCAAGCAAGCTGAAGTTGTGAGATTTTCTTGTGCATCTGTTCAATGCTTCAGCCATGATGGTTTTAGTATTACCAATGATGAGTCTTGTGTCATAATTACAAGTGATCCAAAAATGAAACTTTACACTTCAATATCTGAAAACCGGTCACACGGAAAACAGAAAGTAATTTTCTGTTAGTTTATTTCTAAGGAACAATCTGAAACCAACTGAACTGAAAAAGTGTTGGAAGGTGAACAGGATCCATCTTCTTCTTGAACGTCTTCTTCCTGGATCGAACGCCGTCGGCGGCGCATGCGCAGTAGGAAATCATCTGCTGAAGTGGATGATGCAGGTTTTAAAGTAAGATGGAGGGGCCTGTGGCCCCTGTCATCTAATGACAAGGGGATCCATCTATAGTTAAGATTTTTTTGCCCAGACAGACCAGAAGTTGATACCTAATATTACCGGAGTCTGGGGGAAAAACTGAATACAGCACAAAGTGCCATCTGCAGAAAATAGTAGCTACTGGTAAGATTACTGATTAAACAGAAATCTTTACAGAACTAAAGAAGCAGTTGAAATATACAAAAAAAAACCTTGCCCACTGTAAGAACAAGTAGTGCTCAGAGATCATTGTACATTCTAAATATCACAGAGAATACTTTAGAAATAGGGTAATTGTTGATTTTAAATAGCTACTCATTTAATAAGAGAACATTTATTACCTTGGATAAAGGTCCAAGTAGAACTGGCCCAATTCTTCTCCTGTCTCTTTATCAAACACGGCATAAAGAGTGACACTCTCGTGCCACACGTGGGCGTTATCCACTTGCTGGAACCGTAGCCCTAGTATCTCCTGGTAGATACTTAACAGGTTTTCAGTAACAGTTTGCATTGGAAAGAACTCCTTCAGCTTTTCATGATCCACTGAAAATGTGGTCTCTACAATGCGATTGAGGTAATAATGCAGATCCCAGGCGTTGATCTTGTTATCCATTTCCAGGCCTCGTTCAGAGCATTCTTTGCTTTTCAACTGCAATACTAACTGTTTCTCTTCATCCCCCAGAGGCTTTAGCTTGGTTTTTAAATTATCTGCAATTACAATGATAATGTCAAGTTGTTGGTGATGATGACCCATAGCAATATCAGGAATATGGAGTGCAGCCACTCTTATGTTTCATAATGTGTTTATTCTTTTTCAAAATGTGTAAAAGCACATAAACATGGTAGAAAAGCAGCCCTGTCTTTTATAAAATTAAAAATTTTTAGCCTAGGTTTGTGTTGTATTAATACACAGTTCATAGTAGCACTAGCAATTAAATAATTTGCTCTTGATACCCTTGTTTTTTTTGCACTATATAAAAATATAAACAAATAACTAACCTAGAAAAGATGATACATTGCTAGTGTTTTTGGCAGTGTTCAACTCGAGAACAAAATCAGCATGTGTCTGGTATCCCAGCAGCTCAGACAGTTTTGCCCTCAATGTAATCAGTTGTTCAAGTATGGCTGTGTTCTCCTTAAATAAAAGAAATAAAGAGAATGATGGGTTTGGACCTAAAATATGCACATCATTTCAAGAAAATCCTTGCATGCCATTTCTCCTATGGTCCAATAAAGATTTCACAGGCAGCACATACACAGGAGGATTTCAGGCGCTTCTTGGACACTTACCTCAATACACCTTCTGTTGAAAGCGCTTTCCATTTTCCTTCTAGTGTCAGGCACACAGCACTTCTTTAGCACAGGGAAGTAATGGGGATACTGGAGAGTGACCTTAAAGCTGTCTCCATTTATCTTTTCTAGACTGTCAAAAAAGTCATTGGGAAGACCTTCTGTATAACACAGCAATGGAGAGAAAGCAAGGTATTAGTCCCAGTAGTGTCTAGCTGTTCCACTACTGCTAAAATTATTGGCATCATTAGCCAGTGCATCTTTGCTGAAAAAAGCTCAGATATCTTTTATGAGCTGTGGAATTGCTCTGTGCAATGTACTCACTGTTCTAAATGTTAATAAGCATTGTACAAGTATAATGAGTTATGGGCAAATATAGGTTGCACTAGTAGGCATACGGAGTTGCGTACCCTACATAGGGTCTTAGATTTTCAGGTGGATTCAAAATAAGCAGGAGGAGAAGGGCTGTTAAAGGGATACTGTCATGGGACAGTATGTTAAAGGGATACTGTCATGGGAAAACATGTCTTTTCCAGAACGCATCAGTTAATAGTGCTCCTCCAGTAGACTTCTGCACTGAAATCCATTTTTCAAAAGAGCAAACAGATTTTTTTTTTATATCGAGTTTTGAAATCTGACACGGGGTTAGACATTTTGTCAATTTCCCAGTTGCCCCATGTCATGTGACTTGTGCCGGCACTTTAGGAGGGAACAGCTTTCTGGCAGGCTGTCGGCTTCCCCGATCGATATCTGGGCAAAAGTTGGCCAGATGTCGATCGGGCAGGATTAAAAATCCCATCAGATCGCAACCGCATCTGTCCGTAGATGCGGTCCCGCGATCCAACCACCTGTATCTGTGCCA
Source organism: Xenopus borealis (assembly GCA_024363595.1). NCBI lineage: Eukaryota > Metazoa > Chordata > Amphibia > Anura > Pipidae > Xenopus > Xenopus borealis. Next base: position 207,717,646 of record CM044431.1, read on the forward strand.
TTCTGATCCGATCGTTGGGCCCTAGGGCCCACGATCGGATCAGCCCAATATCACCCACCTCAAGGTGGGCATATTGGGGAGAGATCCGCTTGTTTGCGACAAGCCAAAAAAGTGGATCTCTACGTGTATGGCCACCTTTAGGGAGCTGTTATCTGGTTAACTTCCCATTGTTCAGTTGTTAGGATGATTGGGGGGAAAAAGGGAGGGGTGATATCACTCCAACTTGCAGTAAAGAGTGATTAAAGTTTATCAGAGCACAAGTCACATGACTTGGGGCAGATGGGAAATTGGCAAAATGTCTAGCCCCATGTCATATTTCAAAATTAAATATAAAAACGTTTACTATTTTGAGAAATTGATTCTGCTGGAGCAGCACTATAACCGATGCATTTTGAAAAAACTTTTTTTTCCCATGACAGTATCCCTTTAAGGTCTACTACAATTGTCTGTGGTTAAGGAGTAATGTTCACTGTTTATCGTCAGAACTCATCTTTATTTACCTTTACCAAAAGCTAGGAGGCAGAGAATAGGGTACCCCTGGTAATAGACAACTGAAAACACATTAAATGCTATTGGGTTCTAACTCATATCCCCCAGGTTGCATGTACTGTATTCAAGGGACTCCCTCCCTCCATCCCCATGTGAACCACAGATGCTTTAAAGGATCTAACAGTATCAAATGACTATGGCACATGCCCCTACTAAATATTCATATTATACATTTGGTACCCAAGTGCTTTTAGGGCAAGCAAGAGATCCTTATGTTATCTTTTTCAGTTCTCTGCTATCTACTTTTAATTTTACAAGTCCATGTTAGATTCCTACTTTGATGTAACTGCATCCAATTGCTAGGCCCAGATTTGTGGCAAGCCCACCAAGGCTTGGGTCTAGGAAGGCAGAATTTCAGGGGGGGCATGCCCCCCATCTACATCCAAATTAGATATGAGTCTGGAGACTGACGTTCGGGAGAATTTCAAATCTCCCACATGTCTCAAGTGCATGACTGGTTAGATGCACGCATGCAAAGGAAGATGATGGGGGGGCAACGAGCAGAGCAGGCCTAGGGAAATCTGGTTAGCATATTCGGGCCTGCCTATTGTGTCGCTGTGTGTATATATATACATATCTATATCTATCTTCAGTTACTGATTTAGAAATTGTAAGCCTGATGAAGAGATTGCTGTTCCTCAAAGACTTGCATTATTACATATAGAGTTAACCAATAAATGACCGAGGAAAGCAGGAAAAAAGCAGAGAATCCAAACAATTTTCTGACTAACAAAGGTTTCCTTCTTATTAGACCCAATTCTAATAAAGTAACTATTGATAGTTGAAAGTCCTGTCTCTGTTTTTAGCGGATACTAAATGCTACAAAACTATAACTTGCTTGCAAGGAAGACAAAATTGGAGGACTATGCAGCAAACTAGCAAATGCGATTCATTATTGTTAAATGCAAGGTCATGTACTTTGGAAGAAAATGTTTACCCAGTTCTGCCTTGGTAAAAATTAGATAAGTGTTTTCTTCATTGAGATTTTTATTAAAGTCGATGCTGAGCTGACTGATCTGTTTCTTTATAGATTTTATTTCCTAGGGGGAGTAAAAAGAAAAAAAAGTCATTTCACACTTTCACCTCACAGGGGGTTTATTAACAATATGAATGGAATAACCAAATTGCTGCAATAATGTCACTAAATGTGGAGGGGTAGTGTCTAAATGGCCCCAGTCTGCAGAGTGACATCAATGGGTGTGTTGCACTTAACTTATATGACTGTGGCAGGCTAGCTATTATGATCATGTTAGGAATCAACCTCCTGTATTAATATGTTGAGGTCAGATACCATTTAAAAAGCTGTTAGGTTATTATTATTATTATTTACTCGCAGTGACTGTGAATGGAGTAAATAATATAAGGCATACATGATCTCAAATCACAAATATACTTACACTCTGGACTTCCACAGGAAGATGAAGTCCATTGCGCTTTCCCATCTGTACTGACTTCTCCAAGTATCTTCTGACCTCTGGATGCAGTTGTTTCAGATCCTGTGTTTGCTAAAAAATAAAGGTTTTTATAAATATGTAGCAATCTAATTGATCATACACACACCGGGAGGAGTCCATGTAAGACAGAGGGAAGGTTGTACTCGCCACTAAACAATTGTAAACTTTACAAGGCTGTGGCCACAAAATACTTACAGACAAAGGTAAGAAATCCTCTGCACTCGTCCATGATCAATATATGAACAAACATTCCCTGCTTTGTGTGTATGTATTAAATAATAATAATATTATTATTATTAATAGTAATAATAACAACAATAATAAAAAACAATACACATTTAATGTAGGACTATGCTTACATGAAAATGAAAAATCCTTCTGAATATATCTTCTCTCATAGTCATCTCCACATCAAACTCAGACAGCCGTTTGTCTGCTTCAGTGCTTGATGCACGCAATTCTTTGCTGGGTGAGACGTGTTGGGGGAAATCTAACATGCTCCGCTCCACTGTCAAAAAGAGAAGCCAAGTTAAAGCAACAAATGGCACAGTGCTCTATACATCCAAAACAGTGTAATGATGATGATTCAATACAAATGTTGCCAGGCTACTAGCAGGAATATTGCCACAAATCTTTATGAAACATATACACGGAGGTGAGTTTAAAGGTAGGTGGGGATTGTAAACAAAAGAAGAAATCACAGCTCCTCCCAAATATATTGGTGAAGCATTACATGTATGGGTCAATCTGAAAGAGATGAAAAGAAGCTGGGTTAAAAAGTGGTTGAACCTAAGTTTGGAAGGAAGGACTATATGATAAATAGATTTGCTATGAAGGTAGGGAATGAGCTGGAATATTAGAATACCTGTGCTGTGTGGCCCTTTAAGAGGAACATTCAGCTCTTCTGTCACTGGGGATATGCTTCTGCCTGACAAGTTTGCTGTGATGAGGTTTCCAGAAAGCTTAATTTGTATGAGACTTTTAAAAAGTGATGTGCATAATAAAAAAGCATCTAAACTATCATATTCTCTAATACTATGATTCCACCACGAGCATACATCCAGTAATAAACGTGGTATCTGGTAAGTAAAACTTACGAACGAATTTATGTTTTATTTTTTTGCTTTATTAGATTGTAAACTCTTGCCAGTAGGTCCCTGTAATCCCATACTTCTCTGTTAACCATTGTTTGTTATTTTTTTTATAAGATCCTTGTTCGCTATAAATGGCTGGGTAATGTGCTGGTACTATAGAAATAAATGATGATGGTTGTCACGCATGCTCAAACCATCGACACTATTCCATTCAACAATAATGTGCATCACATTTACAGTGTTCTTATTAAAGTGACATTCTGTTCACCTGCATAGTCCAGCTCCAAGTCTGCCAAAGCCTTTACTGTATTTTCATAAGTGATATTCTCCAGCTGGAGAGAGCCAACTGCATCATAAACACGTTTAGCTTTAGCTATCAGATTGTCGGTCCTGGTCTGTATGTGCTCGGGAGACAGGTCCCACCGCAGAAGGTTTCTGTTAGTGGCTGTGCTCAGTGGTGCACTTCTGAAGGCTGTGTGGCACTCTGATCCCAGTGTCATTTTCAAAAAGATTTGACAACTCTGTTTCCTGTAATAACCCAGAACAAAACAACACAACATGAATCTTCATGCGCAATCTGACAGTTCCACAAGCTAAAATATCCACCTCTCAAGGACTTATCTCCAGGAATGCTTCCTTTTAAAGGAAACATTTTGTGTAAAAAATAAGAACGTACCAATGCGTTGTTCTCATTTGGATACAGAGGAATTGTGCTTAAAAAAGTAATGTTTCAGGCTGATGTATTGAATATTTCTGCAAAAACCCTAATAATCCCTTCTCTTTCACTTCCTGATCACTGAATTCCCAGGCTGTGCAGGGGAGCTGGCAGCACTCAGCACTCAGCTCACTGCACTGTAGGACAGGAACCAATCAGCAGCTAGCAGGACCTGATAGGGAACTGAAGTCTGTCTGTGCTTGTGTGACTGCAGAGCTGTAATTGGCTGTCCCCCTCCTACTGTGCTTCTGGCAGGGACCATTAGGACACGCCCACCCCTCATTTGAAACATGGACAGCAACCAGAGAACATCTATAAGGAGCTTCAATAAAGGGGCTATTTTTAAAGATAATATTAATTTTAGCACCATGTAAAAGCATCACTATATATTAGTCATAATTGCCTACAAAATCAAGTTTTTTTTTTATTTATCCTATATGCAGTGATCCTCAAACTTGGCCCTCCAGCTGTTAAAGAACTACAAGTCCCACAATTCAATGAAGGAGTGACAGCCACAGTCAGGCAAATGCATTGTGGGACTTGTAGTTCCTTAACAGCTGGAGGGCCAAGTTTGAGGACCACTGCTATATGTCTCGTTTAAATGTCAGGATCCCTTTTGTGATGGAAGCAAATTCAGCTGGAATATTGGCAAGTGTGCCTGCATAAAAGGTCAATTGTTATACGCCTCTAAACAAACAAGGAACATTCCTTTAAAAGTTGCCATTTGTGCTACTTTAATTAAAATATCCCCCAAACTTTACTAGTAGCACCCAGCCATTAAACTCACTGGCTGCTTTACAGGGCTGTACAGGAAAGCAATTTGCCTTGTAGGATCCTCATTGTAGTAAGGCAGCCCCACTGTTCCTCACCTGTGTGGGGGGTGCAAAGTTATGACTTGCTGCTCACATGCAACACTAATACCAAATAAATAAAGGTGTCAATTTTAAAGGTAACCATTTTTAGCCTTATATAGTGAATAAAGTACCCCCTCTTGTAAAATATAAGGATATTATAAGTTACAGAGGAGTTCCATGACCATATAAATTTATACAGGTCATGGAACTCCGAGGTAACTTCTAATATCCTCATATTTTGCAACTGGGGGTACTTTATTTATTATAATACACAAGTTTCAGCGAGTCATGTGACAAAAATGACATCAGAACTCACCGTTTATAACTGATGACATCAGAACTCATCCGTTTATAAGGATATCATTTACAAGATATTTACGGCTTTTGTGTATTATATAGTGAATAAAGTACCCCCTCTTGTAAAATATAAGGATATTATAAGTTACCGAGGAGTTTCATGACCATATAAAAACACGAGGCCGAAGGCCGAGTGTTTTTATACAGGTCATGAAACTCCGAGGTAACTTCTAATATCCTCATATTTTGCAACTGGGGGTACTTTATTCATTATAATACACAAGTTTCAGTGAGCCATGTGACAGAAATGACATCAGAACTCACCGTTTATAACTGATGACATCAGAACTCACCGTTTATAAGGATATAAGTTGCAAGATATTTACGGCTTTTGTGTATTATATATATATATATTATTTACCATTGACTATGTGATGAGTGTGATTTAAAAAGACACTAACCTTGATTTAATATTTATTCCTGAAGTGCTCAGTCAATTTCCATTGGGGTTCCCATAGAGCAGTGTTTCCAAACCTATTTTGATGATGTTTGATTCCATAAGGATGAAAGCTACAACGCAAGACGGCTGGGTTTTACCAAACAAGACGGCAACAATATAGGATATTACCTACAGCTAGGGTTGCCACCTTTTCTGGATAAAACACCGGCCTTCCTATATATTTACCTTTTTTCTTATAAATAACATTGAGACCAACCATCGTTTTTACCTGCCAGGCCGGTAAAATACCAGCCGGGTGGCAACCCTACTTGCAGCCTTCCAACTAGTCCTAGTTTTCAACTCCCAGTATCCTCCAACAGCCCGAGGCCCACAGACAAAATGGCAAGTAACTAGAAAGATTATACAAATTTAACCATAGGCAAAATGGCAAGTAACTAGAAAGATTATACAAATTTAATCATAGGCTTTAAATGAGTTGTTCACCTTTTAATAAATTTATAGTATGATGTTGAGAGTGATATTCTAAGACAATTTGCAATTGTTTCTCATTTTTTCTTATTTGTAGTTTTTTTGAGTCGTTTCACTTTTTTATTCAGCAGCTCTCCAGTTTGCAATTTCAGCAGGGCCAGAACTAGGGGTAGGCAGAGTAGACACGTGCCTAGAGCACAAAGCTGGGGGGGCACCAGGCATGTATCTTCTCTGCCGCCTACCCCATGTCCAGGCCCCTTTCTCCCCAACTGCCTGTTCTGTCTCCCAGGCATTTTGCGCTTCCGCGTCGGTTCACGCATTCGCACACAGCAATTCTCGCATGTCGTCCAGCTAGCGCAGAGACCCGATCAACCAAGGCTAGTCCTGATTGCTAGGGTCCTTGTTACCCTAGTAACCATGCGTTGATTTAAAGGACATGTCAACCCAAAAAATTACTTTTTGCCTAATAAAAGAACACAATTATGAGAAACTTTACAAAATGACTGTATTACAAATTATCAGTGCTTTAAAAGTAATTTGCAAATGTAATTGCTATTGAAACAGCATTTGCATAATTCCTGGTTGTTTAATTTTAAACAACGTTGCAAAAGGTTGGCTTATGTTACATTGTTTCAAAAGCCAGAGCCCCCAGTACAGGTCCGGACTGAGAATTAAAATAGGCCCTGGCATTTCAGGTACACAGAGGCCCAATTAGTCCCCACCCAGTGTCGGACTGGGATGCCAGGGGACCACCAGAAAACCTTTAGACCAAGGGCCCACCAGAAAACCTTAGACCAGGGGCCCACCAGAAAACCTTAGACCAGGGGCCCAACTTTCCAAACTATTATTCCTTCTCCCCTCGCCTCTTTATTCTCCTATTCTTTTAGATCTACTTACTATACTCTATTCTTCCATTATTAAGCCTCTTTTTCCACATAAAGAAATAGGGAATGAACATGAAATAGGCCTGACACCTGGGCCCACCGGGAGTTTTCCTGGTCTCCCTGTGGGCCAGTCCGACACTGCCCCCACCAGCCCACTAAATACTAACTTTCTATGGCACCTTATAGCAGCCCCCCTGGCATTTGCCAGAACCCACAGATTGCCAGTCTGGGTCTGCACCAGTACAGCAAATAGAAAGGGACAAACAAACACTGCTTTCAATAGCAATACATATGCAAATAACCATAGAAGATGTGTCATGAATGTATATTGCAAAGTTGCTTAGAATCATGTTTTCTTTTATTAGGCAAAAAATTATTTTTGGGGTTGACATGTTTAAATAAGAAATTGGAATATGACCAGGAGAGGCCTGAACAGAAAGAGGAGTAATAGAAAATAGCAATAACAATACATTTGTAGCCTAATAGAGCATTCGTTTTTAGATGGGGGGGTCACTGACCCCCATTGGAAAGCAGGAAAGAGTCAGAAGAAAAAGGCAAATAATCTAAAACAATACAAAATAAATAAGAAAGACCAATTGTTAAGTTGCTTCAAATGAGCCATTCTATAACACACTAAAAGTTAACTTTAAAGGCGTCCTACCCCTTTAATTGTAAAATAAGAAGAAGGTCCTTGTGAATAAGACAAAAAGCATGGGAGTGACTTGAATATCAGCTGCCCTGAAACACAACATACGGCACAATGGTGAAACAATACATCGTGCTAATGGTATATGTATATGTATATGAAAGCGTGAGGCACATGAACGGTGTATATATGCTACACATAAAGGCATGGGAAAATGACAGATACCTGCTGAGAGGTCGCACACACAGGCGCACAAGGAACATGGCAGAGAGAAAGCAATAGGCAGCACATGCGCCCGCTCCTCCCACCTACCACTATTCCCTCCTCCCATCTGTCAGCTTCCTTGTTTTATTACACACTGTCCAACCCTTGCACGGCACTGTGTCAGCCAATCGTTACGCGCAAGAGGCGGGCATATCTCTATAAACCAACCTCGAATCAGCGGGGACTGACTCATGTTTATTGCCATAAGTGACAGCCAATTGACGCTGTAGATATAGGCAAGTCGTTTTTTTTTACCCATGTTGTACGCAAGGGCAGTGCAATCGTAATTCATCAATGTGCAAGGTCAGCAATCGCCCTGCCCTTAGTTAAAATGGTGGATGTATTGCGGAAGTGATTCCGGAACGGCAGGTTCTCCTTGAGTTGTAATTTCTTAAACGGCCTCTGATTGGTCCAAATAGTAGTTGAAGGGGGTGGTCAGAAAAGGGGCGGGCTGTGAAGTCAAAAGGGGCATAGTCACGCAAACGCCGCAAAAAGGGCGGAGCAACAGTGGCAACACTAATTTTTCATAGAACGACATTTTTTGCATGAACACAGCTGATGGTATTTGCAAATAATTTCCAGGGAAGCTTTGCTGCTGAACTGGTGCTAGGGTTACGGTGCTAGGGTTACAACCTTTTTTTTGGAAAAATACTGGCCTTCCTGTATATTTAGATTTTTTCCCTATTAATAACATTTGGGTCAGGCATAATTTTTACCAGCCAGGTGGCAATCCTAACTGGTGCCGCAATGGAAATTTGTGATTACTTTAAGCTACACCATTTTGGAATACTATCTTATGGTGGAACAAAAACATGAGTGCCTGTTTGTAGATCCCTAGTAATCCCTAATGTTCCACCCCTGGCCTTGCCCCACTGCCCTATTCACCTAATCCAAGGGCTGCAGTCCTTCCTGGCTAAACTCTATGACTCCACCCTGAAATGTCATAACCCCACACCCAGAACGGCACAATACAGCCCCTCACTGGCCCACCACCATTCTTTACGTCACCAGATTGAAAAGGTGGCAACCCTATTCAAACACACCATATAAGCAGTTAAAACTCCCTTCTGCCCACCTCTACTGCACTCTGCTTGGTATTTTTTAATCTAACATAAGGTGGACACAGGTATGTCCTGGGCACAAATGCTTTATAAAAGAGCACTAAGGGGTGCAATATTATACCCATTAGTGCTCTTTCCATTTGCATCATGGAATTAATAGTTACCCCATTAGTCGCATGCATGGCAGTCTTTGATAATTCAACTTTTGGCATCAACTGTACACCATAATTATTTAGTGTTGCTACCAAGTCAATCCAGTAATGGGTCCCAATGACCCGAATAGGGAAGCAGGGCTTGACGGGGGGTTGGAGTGAACCAATCCCCGCCCTTCTTCCGGTTAGCTGGGTCCTGATTGGCTGGCGTCCCGCGGAGGCGTGGTGCAAAAGGGAAAGCCGCGCGGTTTTACCTCATTCGGCGCTGGGACGTGGAGACAACAGGACGCAGCATCCCACCCCCCCTCCCTATGATAGAAGTTTTTGTCGCAGTTGGCGGAGGGTACCTTGGCAAGGAGCCCCAGGGCAAGTTAAAAGGGAAGTAGCCTGGTAGGCCTGGGTCCTCATGGGAGATATACAGCCCGGTTTAGGGTTGGGAATGGTACAGGAATCAACCCAGGCAGTTGGGGCACAGCCCCTCCCCCCTTTTCTTTATACCTAAAGTTTGTTATACAAACGTTTGATAATGTTATTATATATGTTTATCTGTTAAATATTATTATATGGAAAGAATAAACAACTCCGGCCATCTCTCTCCAAACCAGTGGTGTTGTGTGTTTATCTAGGGTTTGGTGTTGGGCGGAAGGGATTGGTGCATAATCGACAATACACCCGTCAGGGAAGCGGAGCCATTAAAGGATTAGTAACACAAAAAATTTAAGTATTTTAAAGGAATGACAATATCATTTATTGCTGCCCTTCACTAGTAAAACTGTTGTGCTTGCTATAGAAACACAACACAGTTTAAATTAACAAGCTGGTGTGTAGCCATGTGGGCAGGCATTCAAGCACAGAATACTCAGTAGATAAAAGATACGTTCTGAAAAATCCTATTGCATACTACAGAGTCAGTCTGGTATCTGTTGTGTTTCATGTTCCTTTTCTCTATTTTTTTAGCTTTGAATGGCTGCCCCCATGGCTACACAGCAGCTTGTTTATATGGACTATTGTAGAGTTTCTAAAGCAAAACAACACCAGTTGTACCAGTGCAGGGCAACTGTACAATATATTTCCATTACTTTAAAACACTTTCATTTTTTTGGTGTTGCTGTTCCTTTAAACAGAGCACACACAGGGCAGCGTCTATGTTACATTTGCCATTTTACAATCTGCCCATATGTGGTAGTGACTGAATCACAGTTTTTCAATAATTAGCCCAACATTGGGGAAGCGACTGAGATGCAACTCATACTTCTGTCAACCAGATGTAATTCAGTAAATAAGTAGAGAATGGAACCTGCACATATGTCCCAAACTTAGATTTCTCACTTAATGTTGGAATGGTTAATAAGGTTTACTGACCTGGTGTGGGCCACACAAGGTCCTTAGTAACCATTCAGATATGTAGTTCATTGGTATGAATGCACTGAGACTGATTAAAGAAAAATGACTGGTTGCCATGGGTTATTACAATGCACTCTGAACAAGTATTCTTACATTTCTCCCCATAAATGCCCATTTGGGTGGTAAATTCTAGTGTTTCTCTACCAGCCCAAGACCAAAGCAGCCCTTTAGTAGTAAATGTTTGTGCCCCTCAAATATTTTCACCTGATTCACATTCCATGAACATCATCAATATATGACTCCACTGAAACTACATTTAAATGACAGACAGCATGTAACTATAAACTTAAACTCAATCCAGACCTGCTGTGACCTGGGAGCTCATACTTTAAGGAGAGGAAGGGCCCACAACCATAAAGCACAGTTAATTCACACATATATATATATATATATATATATATATATATATTGTCCTAGGTGCTAGAGTCTTGACTAATGGAACAGAACTGCAATTCACAAAGTCTCGAACACACTCCATAATGTGTAGGAAAGGTATAGCTGGGGGAAATTTCACATGCTATGAAGGCTTGTGCACTGGATAAAAAGCAAAATCTTTTGTTACTGATTCATTATTTGGAGACTTACTTTCTCTTCGAGAATATAAATGTATCCAACTGTTGTATACTACTTTTTTGAAACTTCATCAAATTTGGCAGGCAGTCAGAGGCCAAGTGTCTGAGATACCAGGAGCTAGAGGCATCCTTCCTACACCTGGCATACCACTATCCCTCTATACAGCGCTACGCAACAAGTTGGCGCTATAGAAATACATGTTAATAATAATATACAGGGTATTTGGGGGGGGGTGATCAGGTACTTTGTTGAGAAGCTGGCATTCTGCACTCCCCTGAGATCATTAGGGCTGTGTTACCCCTCATCAGAGCAGTCTTACTGGTGTTAATGCATTGTATTGGAAATATTATCAAAACAACGGGTCGACTACAGTAAATTAAAAAAATGGCTTCCTTCCATTGATCTTACTTAGCTGGCCTGTGGGTGAAAAAATACAGTCCCCATGATTCAATGTCAGTGTTATGGATGTCTACTTCCTTGCTTCATTTCAATTTGTTCTCCTGATATGCCTTAGAGCAGGGGTCCCCAACCTTTTTTGCTCGTGAGCCGCATTTAAATTTAAAAAGGAGTTGGAGAGCAACACAAGCATGAAAAAGTCCATGGGGATGTCAAATAAGAGCTCTGATTGGCTTTTTGGTGACCCCTATATGGACTGGCAGCCTACAGGAGAGAATGTTTGGCAGGACATCTGTTTTTTATGCAACCAAAACTTGCCTCTAAGCCATTAATTAAAAAATAAGCACCTGCTTTGAGGCCACTGGGAGCAACATCCAAGGGGTTGGAGAGCAACATGTTGCTCGCGAGATACTGGTTGGGGATCACTGCCTTAGAGATTTCTCTTGTTTGGCATTTCATATACTATGTGATGTACTATGTGTACTGGTTATTTATCACTATTTCATACCTATGACTATTATTTATGTTTATTTCCCCCTTGTTTACCCCTCCGCTTCAATAAATACAAATTATAAAAAAATATTTTCTGGATCTTAAATTTTGATGGTTTGATAGTTATTGTATGTGTTTAAAGGACCAGTAACATCAAAAAAAAGTTTTAAAGTAATAAAAATATAATGCAGTGTTGCCCTGCACTGGTAAAACTGCTGTGTTTGCTGTAGAAACTTATATAAATAAGCTGTTGTGTAGCCATGGGGGCAGCCATTCAAAGGAGAAAAGGCTCAAGTTACACAGCAGATAAGCTCTGTAGAACATAATGTTATCTGTTATCCATTGCTTATCCTGTGCCATATAGCTGTTTTTCAATTTCCACCATTGCTACTCAGCAGCTTGTTTATATGAACTATAGTAGTGTTTATGAAGCAAATACAGCAGTTTTAACAGCGCAGGGCAACACTACTTGATATTTTCTTTACTTTAAAAATCTTACTGTTCCTTTAAGTTTTCTAAAGTTCTCATTGTTTAGAGCAGACTCCTGCTACCCAAATACATTTTTAAAGGGATTATTGCGGGTCAGAAAAGGAAAAGATCAGGCGTGTGACTTACAAGATTGATTTCTACCTTTCTTCCTGAGATACCACTCAAGAATGACATTTTGACAGCCTATAGGAAGCAGAAATCTGAATTGCTAAAAGACAGAAATAAAGAGTTAACTGTAAGTGTGCCTGTCTCTGTTAATTTACAGATTGTATCAAAATTTCTTGATTTCATTTTTTATAATGATGATAAGATTAAGCAAGTACTGGGCAATGGATGCAAGTCTGTTTGAAAAAAAAAAATCACTTTCATTATCATTGAGTAAGTAAGTCGAGGAGAAAAACCAGATACAAGAACATGGCTTGATACAGTTGGTACTTATCCTTGTGGAGCATCACAGCATGTGACCTGTGCTAATATTTAAAGGGGAACTATCACAATATGAACATTTAATATAAGCTTCATCATACTGAAATATAGTCAATTAAACATTCTGATCAGTTTCTGAAATATTCAAGGTACAATAACCCCCTCTCAGCATCTGTTTTACTTCATTCTCTCTTCATACGGGAGTCGGGAGTCTGATTTTGACTGACAGTTAAATCCAATATATCTTATATCCTTTTGCCTAGAAGATGAATTAGAACTCACTCTATTAAAATCACCAGAAATCCTGTCTCTCTATGTGCAGAATTTGTGCAAAAGGCAGTTATTTTGTTAGTTTTTGTTTGTACTGGAATCAGTTATTTGAGTGAGTTCTAATACTACAGAGCTACGAAATAAGTTGGCGCTATAGAAATACATGTTAATAATAATAATAATAATAATACATCTGCTAGGAAAGGGAGCCCCCACCTCCCCGTACAATATATTAGATCTAACTGTCAATGAAAATCTCCTGCAAGAAGACAGTATGAAGAGAAACAGATGCTGAGAGAGGGACAGTGGACACTAACTTGATTATTTCAGAAACAATACAGACCTTTTAAATGAATGTATTTAGAAAGTTTCTTATTCCAGTATGAGGAAGCTTAGATTAAGTTTTCATTTTCGCAAATAGTTGGAGCTATATTAATTGCAATAGTAGCTTTGTGATATATCTCTTAAGCTGTGGAGAATATAGTGTTCAGTATGTTGTGGTACATTAAAATGATCTTTCATCTCACTGGACAATCGATCTGGAAACCTTGGTGTTTCATGTGGTGATGATGCGCAATCCCCAGGAAATAACGTCACAGCCAGTCGTTCTCAGCTGGGGTCCAGTATTCTGCCTGCTTTACAATGGCAAGTGGTTTATTTATACAGACAAAGACAAAGGGTGGTATCCAATCAAAGAGCATGTTATGCTATGAACTAATTGGTCGAGCCTGTACACAGGTACATGTCTATAGCTGGGGCAGGGGAAGGTAGGAACAAAAGACATCAGAACAAAAGGGCACTTCCCCCGGTAGTCACAGAGCAACCTTAGCATGGCTTGTACTGATAACTTTGTCTGCTGATTTGTGTATAAGTACATCTTTGCTCAATGGTCTATATTCCTCAATTCCAACCGGCGCCACACCCAGCATGCTGCAGTCATGCCTGGTGTACACAAATCGGATGGGATTTGGAATGATAGGGCGACCGTGCAAAGGTCGGTCACAAAGATGCTTTTCCCGCATCGGTGGTGACCATATGGTGAAATATGATTTCATAAAAATTTCCACATCAAGTATGTAAATAAAAATATAGAATGCTTGAGCATGTTAATATAATAAAGTCTGAGTGACAGTAGACCTTTTTGATGGTTGATCCCAATGTCATTAATAGATAAAAAAGATAAATATATAGGAAGGCCAGTATTTTTTTTCTAGAAAAGGTGGCAATCCTGGGGTATGTTACAGCACATGTGCGTCCACAAGTTGTGTGCAACAGGCCCAGACTGGCAATCTGTGGGTTCTGGCAAATGCCAGAGGGGTCGCTATAATGTTCCATAGAAATTCAGTATGTAGTGGGCTCGTCTGGGCTGTTTGGGCATTTAAGGGCTGAGTTGGCCTCTTTGTGGGCTGAGTGGGCCTCTGTGTACCTGAAATGCCAGGGCCTGTTTTGACTCTCAGTCCAGGCCTGGTGTGCAAAGTGCAATTTTGAGTGTAATCAACCATGTTTTTCTCGCACAATTCAGCATTTATTCCTAGAATTCCAGCGGCACTGTGTTACCAAAGGGGTGATGCTTGTGATGCAATCGCACCTGCCTTTTCTAGTATTGGCTGATGTCCAGGCCCGGACTGGCAATCTGTAGGTTAGGGTAAATGCCAGATGGGCTGCTATAAGTTGCCATAGAAAGTCAGAATTTAGTGGGCTGGTGGAAGCTGCTTGGGCCTCTAAGTGGGATGATTGGGCCTCTGTGTACCTGAAATGCCAGGGCCTATTTTGATTCTCAGTCCAGCACTGCTGATGTCATTTACAGTGTTTGGTGTGCAAGTGACTGTGCTTTCATCAGAGGGAGCCCTGCAGCTTCAGCTCACTGAAGAGTTAGCTCCAGGGTTCACTTGTGTCAGTAGCTTGAGCCCAACTGTATGGAAGTGCAAGGAGCACATTTGGATGCACGTACCTTTGAAGAAAATGGTGCTACACACAACTGACTGGAGGGAAAGTGCACTGAAGTAGCTTGGTATCAGTAAATTACTGAAATAATATTTGCTCGCCATTGTCAGTTATTAGTCTGTAGAAAATAAATGTATATTTATATAAAAATGACCGGGGCAGCTGGGAAATTGACAGTATGTCTAGCCCCATGTCAGATTTCAAAATGAAATATAAAAAAATCTGTTTGCTCTTTTGAGAAATGGATTTCAATGCAGAATTCTTCTGGAACAGCACTATTAACTGATGCATTTCCCTTTAACCTGTCAGTTAGTGTTTCTTAAGCTGGCCATAGATGCAAAGATCCGCTTGTTTGGCGACATCGCCAAACGAGCAGATCTTTCCCCGATATGCCACTAACTGGCGCATTCAAAGACAATGTTATAATAGATAATAAAAAAAGGTTATTTTCTCATGTCAGTATCTCTTTAACATATGAAAACAACCCCTTGAATATGAATACGTGAACCACCCCTTGAAATTTTAGTATGACATAGAGAGTAGTATTCTGCGACTATTTGCAATTGGTTTTCATTTTTTATTATTTGAGGTTATTGAGTTATTTAGCAACTCTCCAGTTCGCATATTAAGCAATCTGGTTGCTTGGGCTCAAATTATCCTAGCAACCATGCATTGATTTGAATAAGAGACTGGTATATGAATTGGAGAGGCCTGAATAGAAAGACGAGTAATAAAAAATAGCAAAAGCAGTACATTTGTAGTCTAACAGAACATTTGTTTTTAGAAGGGGTCAGTGACCCTCCACTTGAAAGCTGGAAAAAGTCAAAAGAAAAAGGCAAATAATGATAAAACCACTTGCAAAGTTGCTTAGAAATGGCCATTCTATAACATGCTACAGATAAGGGTTCCAATACCTGTACTGTATATAGGTTTATACAAGTTTTAGTGCACAAGTGTCTATAGCTCTATATAAAAATTTTTACATTTAACATAAACTGGTATGGGATCTGATATCCAGAAACCTGTTATCCAGAAAGCTCTGAATCACAGAATGGCTGTCTCCCATAGACTCCATTTTATCCAAATAATCCAAATTTTAAAAAAATTATTTCCCTTTTCTCTGTAATAAGTAGGGATGCACCAAATCCACTATTTTAGATTCGGCCAATCCACCGAATCCATTGCAAAAGATTTGTCCGAATTACCGAACCCTAATTTGCATATGCAAATAAATGAGAGTAAGGGCAATAGCCAGCCGTGCATGAAGTTCGCAACAAAAAATTTTTTAACTTCCTTGTTTTGTGACGAAAAGTCACATGATTTTAAGGATTCGGGTTCGGCCAGGCAGAAGGATTTGGCCGAATCTGTATCCTGCTGAAAATAGCCAAATCCTTGCCGAACACCGAACCGAATCCTAGATTCAGTGTATCCCTAGTAATAATAAAACAGTAGCTTGTACTTGATCCCAACTAAGTTATAATTAATCCTTATTGGAGGCAAAACCTGCCTATTGGCTTTATTTAATGTCTATATGATTTTCTAATAGACGTATGGTATGAAGATCCAAATTACAGAAAGATCCGTTATCCAGAAAACTCCAGATCCTGAGCATTCTGGATAATAGCAGTATCACTGAAGAAAGCAAATAATGGTAATGAAGAAGGAAGCATAGGATGACTGTAAGTGGTCCAAGCAGTGAGCCCTTGTGTGGAGGAAGAGTTAATGGCTGCATCTAATAGGGAAGGAGCAGGGAGGGACCTGCCCATAGAGAACCTATTGTGACAGAGGGAGGTTCATTGTCAGCACATCTCTCTGACATAGGCTGCTCCTGCTTCACAATCCACATTCACGTCTGCTGCCCGTGTGTATGGTAAGGGATACTGTTATTTGCCGCTAGGGTTGCCACCTTTTCTTGAAAAGAATACCGGCCTTCCTATATATTTATCTTTTTTCCCCTATTAATAACATTGGGATCAACCATCAAAAATACCAGCCAGGTCCGGTAAAATACCGGCCAGGCGGCAACCCTATTTGCCGGCAATGTATAAGCATGTATAATGCTGGGGGTTTTCTCTTATACATATAGAAGGTGTTTTGGCTGCATTGCTGGCTGTGAAACTTGTCAGAAAGTCAGGATGAATTAGCTTAAAATATCATAATTTACAGATTCCCATCCATCCTCCCACAAAACCAAGCGGGGAGATGATTATGTCCAAGAGCTGACAGAATAATACTAGTTGCACGCAGGGGAAATGCTGAGTGTGTGCTTATGTAATTGCCTGGATGCTAAGTAGCAATGGGCTGAATGGATGTTGTCTGTTCCAGCTGAATTCAGGCATTATCTGCTTTACCGGGAGATGCTGCTCTCTGCATTGGGAAAAGCTCCTGTCCTGGTAAATTTTGCATGGCTTGCTGCGCACGGAATACTAATTTGGAAACATAAAAGAAGGGGGGCACTGTTTTGGATGCCTGTGCAAGATAGGTGCTGTATTGCATTCCAGGAGGCACACACGCTGTGGACTTGCTTGCATAGTGCTTGTCAGTTCTGTAATGAAAGTATAGCTTATAGAATGTCTGCTCGGTGTCACACCAGGGAATTTCTATAGTAAAAGGGTCAGTATTCCGTTTATTTTTCCATAGATACTCAAGAATGAGGCCACAGATAGCGCTGTCACCTTTTCTTGAAAAAAATACCGGCCTTCCTATATATTTAGCTTTTTTTTCCTATTAATGGCAAGGGATGCACCGAATCCAAGATTCGGGATTCGGCCAGGATTTGGCCTTTTTCAGCAGGATTCGGCTGAATCTTTCTGCCTGGCCGAACCGGATCTGAATCCTAATTTACATATGCAAATTAGGGCCAGGGAGGGAAATCACGTGACATTTTGGCACAAAACATGGAAGTAAAAAAATGTTTTCCCCTACCCACTCTTAATTTGCATATGCAAATTAGGGTTCAGATTCGGTTCGTTATTCGGCCAAATCTTTCGGGAAGGATGCTGGGGTTCGGCCGAATCCTAAATAGTGGATTCAGTGCATCCCTGTTAATAACATTGGGATCAACCATCAAAAATACCGGCCAGGCCTGTAAAATACAGGCCAGGTGGCAACCCTAGCCACAGATGAAGCCTGCCAATCCCACACTGGGGTGCCTGGGGGCTAAATGCAGTGGATTGGGGTTAAGCAATGCTTATTTTTCTCTGTTATCTATGTCTACAGTTGCCACCTGCCCAGTATTTTACTGGCCTGGCTGGTATTTTTGATGGTTGATCCCAATTTTATTAATAGGAAAAAAAGATAATTACATAGGAAAGCCAGTATTTCTTTCAAGAAAAGGTGGCAACCCTATCTATGTCTAGAGCTACAACAATATGACTGTGATGGCCATGTGTTAATAAATATGCACATAAATAGTGTGAACTAAGGGAGGCCTGAGTTTATTTTAGCTAACAAAGGAGACTTTAACACAAAGACTGCGAACCTCATGTTGTGTAGAAGAGGACACATATGGAGTTTGGTGACAGTTGCTTACAATACAACTGAGGAAATCACTGCTTTTCTGCAAACAAGTAAAGGCTGCCATAGTGTTTCTCTTAGTTAGGCCTTTCAACATGGTCTAGGGTGAAATATGTGTATTTTGAACCTTATTGTCACAGCTGCAGTTTAAAGCATACCTCCCAACTGTCCTTTTTTTGGAAGGACATTCTTTTAACAGCTCAACCTGCAGTCCCTCATTTGTACTGGAAAGTCCCTCTTTTCTCTGCACTGAACAGCCAGAAAAAGAAACAAAGTTCTAAATTAATTGGCTTTTGGTAGAGATGCAAATAAGATACTTTGTAAATCTTTTGAGCTTAAGAAAATAAGTAATTGTAACAGGAGAAATATCAAACTTTCATAATCTGCCAAATTTTGTAAAATGAACATGGTAATTAGGGGTAGGGTTGCCACCTGGCCGGTATTTTTGATGGTTGATCCCAATGTTATTAATAGGAAAAAAAAGCTAAATAAATAGGAAGGCCGGTATTTTTTTCAAGGGTTTAAAGGGATACTGTAATGGAAAAAATGTTAATAGTGCTGCTCTAGCAGAATCCTGCACTGAAATCGATTTCTCAAAAACAGATTTTTTAATATTTCATTTTGAAATCTGAAATGGGGCTAGACATATTGTCAATTTCCCATCTGCCCCAAGTTACGTGCTCTGATAAACTTCAGTCACTCTTTACTGCTGTACTACAAGTTGAAGTGATACCCCCCACCCCAGCAGCCTAACAACAGAACAATGGGAATGTAACCAGATAACAGCTCCCTAACACAAGATAACAGCTGCCTGGTAAATCTAAGAACAGCACTCAGTAGTAAAAACCCTTGTCCCACTGTGATGCCTTGAGTTACTGAACTCTGCTGCTGGATCTGCTGAGCAAACTGCTGCCCACTAATGAAAAACACCATCCATATTATAGGATATATTTTCTACCTACATACATAGGCCAGGCAACGGCAACAGCTTTATGGCTACTTAGCATTCTTATAGGTTATAGCCCCAAAGAAATGTCATACAGGTATGGGACCCGTTATATGAACACCTATTATACAGAATGCTCCAAATTATGGGAAGACCATCGCCCATTGAATGCATTTTATTAAATGATTCACATTTTTCCTTTTTGAACTTGTACTTGATCCCAACTTAGATATAATTATTCTAAATTGGTGGCAAAACAATCCTATTTGGTTAATTAAATGTTTAAATAGGATAAGGGATACTGTCATGGGAAAACATGTTTTTTTTTTCAAAACACAGTTAATAGTGCTGCTCTAGTAGACATCTGCACTGAAATCCATTTTTTCAAAAGAGCAAACATATTTTTTTATATTCAATTTTGAAATCTGACATGGGGATAGACATGTCAATTTCCCAGCTGCCCCTGGTCATGTGACTTATGCCAGCACTTTAGGAGAGAACTGCTTTCTGGCAGGCTGCTGTTTTTCCTTGCTCTGATAAACTTCAGTTTACTGCTGTACTGCAAGTTGGAGTGATATCACCCAGATTAAAATTAACTCTTTGGGAGGCATCCTTCCCGTTTTCTGATAACGGATATTCAGATCAAGCCAATAATATCAGTGTCACATGGACTGGTCTTATGGCTAGAAAAAAAGATTTGTGTTTGGATTGGATTTTTGTCCATTTGCTTTTACAGTTATGGGATCCGTTATCCAAAAACCCATTATGCAGAAAGCTCAGAATTATGGAAAGGCTGCTTCTGACAGACTCCTTTTTATCCAAACTTTTTAAACTGATTTTCTTTTTCTCTGTAATAATAAAACAGCACCTTGTACTTGATCCAAACTAACATATAATTAATCCTTATTGGAAGCAAAACCTGTCTATTGGTTTTATTTAATGTTTACATGATATTCTAGTAGACTTAAGGTATGATGATCTTAATTATAGAAAGATCCTTTATCCGGAAAACACCAGGTCCTGAGCATTCTGGATAACAGGTTATACTTCCTGATATATAAATAAATAAATATATTCCCAATCATGTTTTTTTAAATCTAAACTCTCATGTGTGTCAGTAGAAATGCACACAGAACTGGTCCTGATGATTGATTTACAGCACAGCTGTTGTTGGGGCTTTCATATCTTCATTATTAATTTAAGCTAAAAGAGATTTTGTTGTAGGTAAATCCAAGCTCTCTTGTTACTGTGATTTAGGTGTGTTGTCCCGGCTGGAAAGATGTCATCCATCAAGCAGCGCCTGGTATACGCAGTGGTCCAGTTCCTGAGAGAGCAGAGTCAGCAGGAAGCGTGCACACCAGATGAGCAAGAGAGCCTGGAAGGTTAATAATTAGCACAAGAAATCCATTACTCTTTCTATGGTATTCCATTAATGCAACGCATTCATGCTCTTTTTAAGAATTTCCTGGAAGGTTCCTACAATAAAAAAAAGCTTATATTGGTATGGGACCTGTTATCCAGAATGCTCGGAAAATGGGGTTTTCCAGATAACAGATCTACTAGAAAAACCTTGTAGGTGCCATGCATGCGCGCAAAAGTCAGCGTGATGCACGCATGTGCAAAAGCTGACCTGATGTGGGCATATGCAAATGTCAATGCCACACACATGTGCAAACATCAGTTCGCATGCGCAAACATCAGCTCACAGCACGCATTTGTGAAATCTTGCACATAATTTGCGGAGTGGGTCTGGGCATGCCTTTGGTGTTAACCCTTGTATGTACTGCGCTTTGGTTCAAACTCTGCCATGTTGCAAAACAAAACCCTTTTGGTTCAATAGGAGTGTTGGTGTTGAGGTTGGTAAGAAAAGACATGCTTTTAAGGCTTTCAAATTAGTTGGGACAGCCGAATCATTTATAAGGTACAAGGAGGCCAATAGGAGGCCAATAAGTCATGCAAAAAATTGATCAGGCAAGCTAAAATCAATAAGGAAAAGGATATAGCAGTAAGCAGTAAAAAGAATCCAAAATTATATTTTAAATATATTAGTAGTAAAAAAATGAAACAGGAAGAGATAGGACCTTTATTATCAGAGGGGGGTCAGCTGGTTGATAAGAACAAGCAAAAAGCTCAGATTCTGAATGAATACTTTTCATCAGTATACACAAATGAGGAACCAGTTAATGAAGGTTTCCTTGTTAATAGCTCCAATTCTAATACATCCAGTGATGCATGGTTCACACATGAGGAAATTCAAAAAAGACTAGAAAATGTTAAGATGGGATTCACCCCAGGGTACTTAGCAAACTTAGCTCTGTGATTGCCAAACCTCTATACTTAATTTTTCAGGATTCATTGAGGTCTGGCATGGTGCTGAGAGACTGGCGAATTGCTAATGTGGTGCCGCTATTCAAAAAGGGATCCCATTCTCAGCCTCAAAACTATAGGCCAGTTAGTCTGACTTCGGTGGTAGGAAAGCTTTTTGAAGGATTAATAAAGGATAGGATACTGGACTTCATAGCAAATAACAATACTATGAGTTTGTGCCAGCATGGTTTTATGGCATGGTTTTATGCGTAATAGATCTTGCCAGACTAACTTAATTTCTTTTTATGACAAGGTAAGCAGGGACCTCGATTCTGGGATGGCAGTGGATGTGATTTACTTAGACTTTGCTAAAGCATTCGATACAGTGCCACACAGAAGGTTACTAGTTAAATTAATGAATGTTGGCCTGGAACATAGTATTTGTATCTGGATAGAGAACTGGCTAAAAGATAGACTACAAAGAGTGGTGGTAAATTGAACATTTTCTAATTGGACCAGTGTTGTTGGGGTGATCTTGGGGTTTTTATAGATAACAAGTTGTCTAATTCTGGGCAGTGTCATTCTGTAGCTACTGTCTTGCATAAAAAAGGGCATAAACTCAAGGGATGAAAACATAATTATACCTCTTTATAGATCCCTAGTAAGGCCTCATCTGGAGTGCAGTTTTGGACTCCAGTCCTTAGGAGGGATTTAAATGAGCTGGAGAGAGTGCAGAGACTAATTGCAACTAAACTGGTTAGAGGGATGAAGACTTAAATTATGAGGGGAGACTGTCCAGGTTGGGGTTGTTTTCTCTGGGAAAAAGGTGCTTGCGAGGGGACATGATTATACTTTACAAATATATTCGAGGACATTATAGAGTAGACAAATATCAGGGGACCTTTTTACCCATAAAGAGGATCACCAGAGGCCACCCCTTCAGACTAGAAGAAAAGGACTTTCATTTGAAGCAGCATAGGTGGTTCTTCACAGTGAGGACAGTGAGGTTGTGGAATGCACTGCCGGGTGATGTTGTGATGGCTGATTCTTTTGATGCTTTTAAGAGGGGCTTGGATGATTTTTTGAACAGGTATAATATCAAAGGCTATTTTGATACTAAACTCTACAGTTAGTATAGCTATGGGCATATATGGTTTGTGTGAAAGAGTGGAGATGTGTGTGTATGCTGGGTTTTCATTTGGAGGGGTTGAACTTGATGGACTCTGTCTTTTTTCAACCCAATTTAACTATGTAACTATGTTTTCTCTGTCAGTCGACAGCAGGAAGTTCAGGGGGCCGAAAAAGGGGTCTCAGCAATGACTGGTCCTTGCAGGGCTCTCTCACCAAAGGGTGCCATTCCCTCAAGCAGTCCCAGGTAACAGGTTGTGACAGTAGCAGATAAAACACTCACTCACTGGCACAATCCTCAGAACATACCAGTCCCAAGGTTTGACACAAGAAGGAATAAATAACAACACAGTTCAGTTTCAGACACTATGTCCCCAAAGAGCTCCTTTCCCCGGGTAGCCCTACCTTCCCCCACATAGCTTTTTAGGAGGCTCATACATAAGATTGTCTACATGGAATGCACATTTGTACCTTTACCAATATCCTCTCCATGGTGGCCACAAGCGGTTCTGACATTATTCACAGTGACACCGTGTCACAAATAGGGTTAACAGGTTGGAGCCTAAGTGTTTGGTAATGTGGTGTTCCCATATTGGGTGTTAGAAGAACCAACTAGATTTAGGCCAGTTGTCTGGGGCAGGCAGCAGGAAGAAACAAGTTTGTAAATACAGGCCATTGTTCAAGGGCAGGCAGCAGGAAGAATCAAGTCCATATATACAGGCCAGTGGGCAGGGGCAGGCAGCAGGAAGAGACACATTTGTATATACAGACCAGTGGTCAGGGGCAGGCAGCAGGAAGAAAGATGTTTCTATAAACAGGCCAGTGGTCAGGGGCAGGCAGCAGGAAGAAAGATGTTTGTATAATCAGGCCAGTGGTCAGGGGCAGGCAGCAGGAAGAAACAAGTTTGTATAAACAGGACAGTGGTCAGGGGCAGGCAGCAGGAAAAAAAACAAGTTTGTATATAAAGGCCAGTGGTCAGGGGCAGGCAGCAGGAAGAAACAATTCTGTATATACAGGCCAGGGGTCAAACCAGGAGATCAGATAAGGAGGATAGGTGGCAAGACAAGGTAACAAGTATGAACCAGGATCAGTGGCTACAACACTAACATGATCCAATGACCAGCAATAGCAGGCCGACAGACATTGGTTTATATAGGGGCTTCATTACTAAATTGTCTGCACCTGACCTTAACGAGATTAGAGGTGGAGACTGTGACACTATTCACAGTGACACCGTGTCACAAATAGGGTTAACAGGTTGGAGCCTAAGTGTTTGGTTATGTGGTGTTCCCATATTGGGTGTTAGAAGAACCAACTAGATTTAGGCCAGTTGTCTGGGGCAGGAAGAAACAAGTTTGTATATACAGGCCATTGTTCAGGGGTAGACAGCGGGAAGAATCAAGTCTGTATAAATAGGCCAGTGGTCTGGGGCAGGCAGCAGGAAGAAACAAGTCTGTATATACAGGCCAGGGGTCAAACCAGGAGATCAGATAAGGAGGATAGGTGGCAGGACAATGTAACAAGTAGGAACCAGGACCAGTGGCTACAACACTAACATGAGCCAATGATCCAGCAATAGCAGGCCGACAGACATTGGTTTATATAGGGGCTTCATTACTAAATTGTCTGCATCTGACCTTGACGAGATTAGAGGTGGAGACTGAAGGCAACGGAGAGAAGATATGGTTAAGTGGAGTATTGGCTGCAGTCAATTCCAAAAGCCCCTTGTGGCTGCACGGGAAGGTTCACCAGCCGGACACCTCACAGACTAGGGTTCAAAACTTGCTGTTTCCTCACACATGGATCACTTCCTAGATATCTAACTGCCTGGCAGGGAACGAGATGGCATCTTTTTGTACAACCATGAGTAGGAGGAAACAGTCACCCTACCTCAAACTCAACATGGCACGGAAAAGCAATTAACTGGCACACAAGGGTAACACTAGCAGGGCAAGCCCTTGCTCATTTATTGCGTGATGCAACATTTCAGGGAGAACATCCCTGGGGCAGCAGAGACCTTTATCTTCTCCAGCACACTCTTTCTCTGGCTGGTGCGCCTTTATTATCTCTGGTAGCCCACCTTACAGGGTGATGCCAACCCCAGGACGATGTGTGAAGTTTTTTTTTCAAGTTGTTTTTTATTGAATTTTAACTTTCCCACAAAACAAACAAAAGTAAAAAGAAGCATATTGAAGTTACAAATGAAAATCAGATTTCTTTGCTTAGTTCACATAGTATATCAATGACAGTTAGCATTTAGATACAAATATTTTGTTTTGCATGTCTGGGATTATTAGCAAATATTTTCCTTTTTGTATGTAGAACCTTATGCCAAAGTATCTTACTGTAGAGTCCAGCACAGGGTCCTTTTTATGGGACCTGCACCCGACCCGTACCTGCAGTCTGCAACCCGGACCTGCGACCCGCATTCTTACCTTATCCGCAACGGATCTGTGACCCGCTGACCATCAAGAATCAGGACGTGATGTCATTGTAAACCGGAAGTGACATCATCAGAAGTAGCCATGATCAGAAAAAAAGCAGTAAAACAGGAAGTGCTGTCATTGTAAACCAGAAGTGACATCATCAGAAGTAGCCATGATCAGAAAAAAAAGGAGTAAAACAAGAAGTGCTGTAATTGAAAACCGGAAGTGACATCATCGGAAATAGATGTGCTCAGAAAAATGGAGTAAAAATCGATATGGAGAAGATCCGCGGCCTGACCCTCAACCCACAGAACCACCGCCTGGCTTCTATACCCACACCCAGCAGGATTTTGCGGGTAACCCGTGGGTAGGGTTGCCACATTTCTTGAAAAAAAATACCGGCCTTCCTATATGTTTATCTTTTTTTCCTATTAATAAGATTGGGATCAACCATCAAAAATATCGGCCAGGCCGGTAACATACTGGCCAGGTGGCAACTCTACCCGCGGGTACCCGACCCGCTGCAGGACTCTATCTTACTTTCTCTGTGTCAGTACTGCAAGAGACAACTGCCTTCAGTTATTTCTGTCAACAATAAATGAATGTTTTCCCTCTATTTATGTCTACTGTTTTTCTTAGACCTGGGGGGGTGTATTGAAGGAGTAAGGTGATTTCTCACCTATGGGTCGGCACGGGTAGCAGACTTGGTAGATGTTCAGTGAGCCATGGGGACCATATTTTTTCAAACTTTTTGGGGCATCCCCTGCTTAGGTATGTACGTTGGTACATGGATACTGAGGCATTCACCATTTCTATCCATCGTTTCTATGTGTGAAGTTTTTTGGTTTAGCACGTGAAGCTTTTAATCCAGTGGTGAATGGATCACCCAAAGCCAAGTGAAATGAGTGGTAGTGATAGTAAAACAAAATGTTGTTTTCTTTTCCTTTGTAACATTAATATTTCACATGTTTCAGTTGCAGTCCAATGCCTGGAGACTGTTTTTAAGATCTGCCCTGAGGATAAGCATCTTGCAGTGTCACAAACATTGGAAGACATTTTCTCACAAGTAGTTAAGGTATTACTTCATTATACTTCATTCTTCCCCTTTACAGAGCACTGGTACAGCCCCAACTAAAAGATGAAAAGACTGGCCAAGTTGTATGTGATAACGATGTTTAAATCTATAATATTTTAATGTTTGGAAAGGTAGGAGTGCTGCTGCCATGAGACAAGTAGAGAAACTGGAAATGCAACCTGCAAATGACCAGGGGTAGCATAAAGCCACACTTCACGAGCCAAAATTAAGATTTTTAACTTGTAATCTTAAACGTCTACCAGAAAGATCAGTTGCACTCTCTGCACTAGCAATGCTACGAAAAATGAGCATGGGGTGAGAGGAGGGTGGCATCCGAAAGCACTGTTACAGTATATCCCCTGTGCATTAACTCTGTCTGCATGTTAACCATTTCCATTTCACAGGATGATGACCTGACACCAACCAACAAGATCTTTCCATCATCACCATCAGCTGCAGAAAAGGCTGAACAGCTAAAAGATGAAGGTAAGATCTGCTCTATATATATTCTATATTAACTACTGCATTGTTACTTTGAAATATTTGGTAAGGGGGAAAATAACCTAAAAAATTATTTAACAATATTCTTTGTATGTTGGACTTTTTTTGTATGTGATTATGCATTGGTTTTCATAATCATTTTGAATGCATGCTTTTGTCAGGCTTCATTAAGTCATGAAATATTTAAAGGGTGATTCACCTTTAAGTTTAGTGTGATATAAAATGGCTAATTCTAAGCAACTTTTCAGTTGGTCTTCCTTATTTATTTTTTAAAAAATTTTTTTAAATTATTTGCCTTCTTCTTTTTCATCTTTCAAATGGCGATCACTGACCCCAAATGCTATGTAAAGCTACAAATGTATTGTTATTGCTACTTTGCTACTTTTTATTACTCGTCTTTCTATTCAGCCCCTCTCCTATTTATATTCCAGTCTCTTATTCAGATCAGTGCATGGTTGCTAGGGTAATTTGGACTCTAGCAACCACTATTGCCCAGTGTGTCCTTTTACATTTAAAGGGGTGGTTCCCTTTAAGTTAACACTAAGCAATTTAATGAACAGCCAGAGACTTCATTTTTAGCAAACGATCTGTTTAAATGAAAGATATAGCACTGGTGAAGGTGTGTGTGCAGCTGTCTAATCCATCACGTGTGCAATATTTCTGTCATTCAGGTAATGCTTTGATGAAGGATCAGAACTATGAGGCAGCTGTAGACTGTTACTCACAGGCTATAGAACTGGATCTCAGCAATGCTGTCTATTACTGTAACAGGTATGTAGAACTGTGACACACAAGTGCATGCTGATCATATGATGGTATTCTCTATTGAACAAAAAACTAGCTCTAATTAGTGGATAGGTAATGGGAAAAGTGAGTAATTGATAGGGAAAGGTTGTGAGCAGACAATAAATGAATAATGGAGGCCCACACAACTGTTAATAATACAATTAATCTGTTTCTCTCATTGCTCGGTGCCACAGATTACAGTACTTCCAGCTGCACGTGACTTTAGGCGTGGCTATCAGGGGTCTCTCGCCCATACTAACGCTCAAGCACCCCAAACACCAACCCACACCCAGAAAATGTATTTGCTGCCATCATCCAGGGTTGGACTGGGCCATCTGCACACAGGAAAAAAACCCTGTGGGCCCCCGTCTCATGTGGGCCCCACCGACCCAGATCCTCACCCTGCAACTCTTACTCTCTTCTGCTGTGACCAGCCAGTCATGGCAAAAACACTGTGCATGCTTGTGCGCATGGGGGGCTCGGAGGGGACCCTGAGGAAGCAAGATTTTCTATACGCAATATTTCCCTATATCAAAAAGAATTCAGACTCAGATGAGACAAACTGTGGTCCGTTGTCTGATATTAACTCCTTTGGATTTCCTTCTCTGCTGAAGACTGTAGACAGAAATGTTATTACTGTAGCTGATGTCTTATGAGAAACAAATGCAATTTCAGACCATTTACTGTAATAGTTTATCAGAATTATAGCAAATCTGCAGTCTATAGGAACATCTGCAAAAGGCCCCACAATATCAAAAGCAAGTTTTTCCCATGCTGTATCAGGAAATGGTACTGGCTGAAGTGGTGGTGTATGTGTGTAACAGTACAGTACAGTTCTCGCAGTCTTTGTTTTGTACGTACAATTTGTATGTAAGATGTTCCGTAGTTTTACTTGAATTGGACATGTGAGGCAAGCTTGCTTAAAATCAACAGCTGTAACTGTAGATGATAATATATCAGTCAGTGCTACAATTTCCATGTCCTCATCCAGCGTATCAGAAGCTGCAGGTAAAGGTAAACCTGACAAGCAATCAGCAGTAACATTTTTCAAACCTGGTTTGTATTGCATTTTGTAGTTGAAATTCAGTATCCTTGCTGACCATCTTGCTATACGCATCCCAGCTCTTCCTAGTCCCTTTATTGTAAGTAGTGTAGTTAAAGAGCTATGATCCATGCACAAGGTAAATTCTCTACCCCATAGGTAGGTAGATGCAAATGCAACAGTTTTCTCTGAATGATCAGCATGGATCTGTGTGACAACTGCACCAACCCCATAGTCTGAAGCATCTGTAGTAACCATAGTGGGTAGTGCAGGATCAAATAAAGCTAGTGCTGGACTATTCACAATTAACTGTTTCACTATTTCAAAGCTATGTTGCGCAGTCTCTGACCAAACCAGACTTGAAATTCCATGTAGTAGTGCTCTAAGTGGCTCCACAACTGAAGCGTAGTTGGGAATAAACGTAGAATACCAAGTAGTAAGACCTAAGAAAACTCATAAGGTCTGAAAATCAGATGGAGTAGGTGCTTGTGTAACAATGTTGACATGGTCAGGGTCAGGCAGTAATCCCTCTTGTGAAATTATATGACCCAGAAATGACAGCTGAAGTTGTCTGAAGTGGCATTTGGAAAGGTTCAGTTTCAGTCCTACAGAATCAAACCTTTTTTAGGTACTTGTCATGAAGATCCATATCATCCAAGTAGCATTGTACACCAGGTATGTCATGGAGTATAGAAGACATCAGTCTGAAGCCAGTCCATAAGGTACATGCTTGAAACAAAACAAACCATCATGGGTGATAAATGCAGTGAGGTCTCTGCTTTCCTCATACAGTAATACTTGATGTTAAGCACTCTGAAGATCCATGGTGGAAAAGAATTTTGCTCCTCAGAGTTCTGAATATATTTCCTGTATGTGTGGCAAAGGATGATTATCCATAACAACTGCTTTATTAGGTTCGCGGAGATCAACACACAATCGAATACCTGCAGTTTTCTTCATTGCTACAACAATTGGTGAAACCATTTTGAGGATTCTGATTTTTCAATCATATCTTGCTCTACCAGTTTTTTTTTTAACTCCTGTGAGACTCCCTTATAGAGTAAGTTAATTGCCTCAATTTCTGGGGTACTGGTTTTACATCTGGTCTCAGCTCAACTTTATGTTCAAAGTTCTTTGCACAACCCAATGAAATGTTGCTTTATGGTGAAATTTTAGACACTGACTGTGTGGCAGGCACTGGTGCTGTAGTAATAAGACAATCAACTAATTGTAGGTTTAATGCAGCAAAGAGATCCCTTCCAAGTATAGCAGTGCCCTTATTCACAATGCAAAAGTCCCATTTTGCAGTATTTGATTCAAATTGTACAGTCACTGGCAACCATACACAGGGATTGGATCATTTAAGTAACTGACCAGTCTCAGGGCAGGTGCAACAAGCATATCTTTTTCAAAGTATTTCAAGAAAATATCCTTTGGTAGTATAGAAACAGCTGAACTTGTATGAAGCATCAGGTTAATGGAGTGTCTCTTGTCAGCTGAAGCAGTATTGACATTGACAGTGCATATAAACTTGTCTGGAACAAATGAATAAATAAATCAGCTTTATCCACACTTAATACCATAATTTGAAGCAGTGACGTCAAGAACATCTTTAGCAGAACTATGGCTTATATTAGCAAAATGTCCTACTTATTTGCATTTGTGCCACTGTAAAGCTTTTGCAGGACATGTAGCATAATTTTCAGTGTGTTGTGTTGAACCATAGCAGAAGCAGTATTTTTTTAATTGTATTGGCTGCACGGTTTTGCAGTGTAGGTGAATCCATTTCCTTAGCACTGTATTTTGCCTGTTACTGTGCATTATTAGGCCACAGTGCAGGATTCTGTACAATCCCAGCAGTTCCCTGACTGAGAGTTGTAGCCTCTGCCACTGCTGTTTCAATTTGGCTAGCAACTGTAATAGCCTTTGCAAGGGTTAAATCCTGCTCTAGGAGCAGTCTCTCTAATGCAAGGTGAGTTTTTTTTCCCACTATTTGATCTCTTAGCATTTCATCTGATTCCCAAACTCACAGGTAACAACCAGCTCTCTTAAAGCTGCTACAAATTGTTCTGTGGATTTGCCATTGCGTTGTCCATGTTGGTGGAATTTAAATCTTTCAGCAACCACATTTACTCTTGGCACAAAAAAGCAGTAAGAGCAGCTTAAGGTCTCTTCCACACGAAGAGATTGCAGGGAGATTTGTAGCCTGCGACAAATCTCCGCGTGTTTGAAGCAACAAATCTCCCTGCATCTCTTCCCCCAGTCTTGCGCTTGCTTAAGTTAAAGTCGCGTGTGCCTATTCACACGCAGTGCGGCGCTTTTGAAAATCGCGCGAAAATGCATTGGCGAGCGATTTGCTAAAGCGCCGCGTGTGAATAGGCACACGCGACTTTAACTTAAGCAAGCGCAAGACTGGGGGAAGAGATGCAGGGAGATTTGTTGCTTCAAACACGCGGTGATTTGTCGCAGGCTACAAATCTCCCTGCAATCTCTTCGTGTGGAAGAGCCCTTAGAAGTCTAATCAGGTAATGGTAATGTATAGAATATACGCTGTCCCTCTGCTCCCAGGCAGTGAATAAGTAAAGCACACTTTCAAGCAGCAGAAATCTCCCCTTGGTCAGCAGCAATAATGTAATTATCAAACATACGGATCCAAGCAGTAAAAGATATGGTAGGCTCACCAGGGTTTGGAATAAAAGCTGCAGGCTGTTGCAGAGGTAGAAGAAACATCTTGTCGCCAATTTGTTATGTTATGGTAGCTGAGGATGTGCATAACATTGCTTTATTAGCAGGTTCATGCAACCATTACACTTCAACAGTAGCTTGAACTCTAACACTTTTAAGCAGTATAGAAAGTACAGTGTATGCACAAACACCACAACAGGCTGTGTTCCCTTTCCACATGTCTGATTCCAGACCTTAGTGAAGAGAGGCCTGTTATGTGTCTGATTTTAGAACTGGCAGAAATGTTTTTTTTTACGCCTGTTTTATTAACTCTTACAGGCCTGTACCATGACACTCAGCTTTACGACTGACAGCCGGTGACTTAAATCACCATCTGAATTATCTGTATATATTTTTTATAGCACTAGCATATTAACTTAATTAATGAATTAAGGTGTCTGTGGGTCGAGAGAACAAAGTTGGGTAATTTTTTAATTAATTAATGAGTTATTTAAATTAAGCACTTGGCACTTTGATCAATTGATTAATTCATAATAAAAGGTCAGTGTGGGACATTAATCAAAACCTCTGGATTAGAATTGACAAAGGGAGTGAATTAATATTGACCACGATTTTATATAAAAGCACTTGCACTTTGAATTGATGTGATTACAATAGTTATAGGTGATTAATAGGCAATTAATTTCAGGGTAAAGTGATCCAAAGGGTGTTTTGAAGAATTCACTTAGAAATCAGAGACAGAACCAGGTGTTACTTCTTTTTCTTCTTTTCTTAATAAATTAAATAAACATCTGAATTATCTCTTATTGTGCAGAGCAGCAGCCCAGAGTCAGAGGGGAAACCACAGTGAAGCCATAACAGACTGCAAGAAAGCCGTATCCATTGATGCCAATTACAGCAAAGCCTATGGAAGAATGGGGTATGAGTGCTTCAAGTGAGCTTGTGATTAGAGTGACAGCACAGGGTAGCTGGGATACATACAGTATACGTGGCTGGGAGTATCACAGGAACATAACATAACTAAAATCTTTATTATCCATACCATGTAGGCGTGCATTGGTGGCCATGTCTAGGTACAAAGAAGCCATTGAAAGCTACCAGAAAGCCTTGGATCTCGATCCTGAAAACGAATCATACAGAATGAATTTGAAACTAGCGGAACAGAAACTGAGGCACATCCCAAGCCCTGTAAGCCTCTCTCCTGTGGTTAATGGAAAGTGTCATCATAGCAAATATTGACAAATATTGAAAACAACCCTTCCCTGCTTTATTTCTTGTAGATAAGCACTGGATGGGGCTTTGATATGGCCAGCCTGATGAACAACCCCGCATTCGTCAGCATGGTAAGATACATTTAAAGGACAAGTAAAAATCTGGGCTCGGCAGACCCAAATCATAGAGCTGGGGGTACATGTAACTTGGTATATGCCACAGTGGGCACCAACTGCAAATGTAAAAGTGCTGCTTGCTCCATTGACATCAGGGGGTTCTACGCAAACATAAAAGTTTATTTGGGAGGTTATGTTTGGTGCCATTGCACAGCTATATAGTACCCAAAAAACAATATTTTTTCAATGGAAGAAAAAAATGGCGTGCATCAAAAAAATGATGATGTCCACAGACTTTTAATACTTTTCGGCGAATTTTCAGCTAAACAAGTCAAATACGCCCATCCCTAAGCAGTTCTATATTTTTCCGTTTCAGCAGTCTTGTTGCTTGGCTCCAAATTACCCTAGCAACCATGCATAGATTTGAATAAGAGACTGGAATATGAAAAGGAGAGGCCTGAATAGAAAGATGAGAAATAACGTTAAAGCTGTAGCTGTGCACAGCATTTGTTTTTGTTTTTAGGCTCAGTGACCCCCTCTTTTGAAAGCTGGAAAAAGTCAGAATAAGGGAAATAAATCAAAAACTATAAAACAAAAAGAAAAAATGAAGGTCAACTGAAAAGTTGCTTAGAATTGACCATTCTATAACATATGGAAAGTTAACTTAAAAGTGAACCACTCCTTTAATATAGGCCTGAATTAAAGTGCTGCATACTCTCAATATGATAATTTCACTCTTCTTCTTAATAAATATATTCAGGTCCCAACCAAAATATACTTTACACATTTAGTGTCCTGGACAGAAACAAAAACTAACAGCTTTAGAGACCAAGAACCAAGAGAAGCAAGGGCTACTGCTACAGTAGGGATATGACAGTCTCACTTATCAAGGTACAGTAGGTTTGTCTATTGATGGAGAAAATGCCAACATATCCTTCTGGAGGCATCTGTTAAGAGTAGACAGTGAGAACAGAATAGTTGTGGATTAAAAGCCTGATGTTATAAATGTAATACGCAGTATAACTCATTATTCTACATAAGCTACAGTGCTTCTATCTTCTAATTCCTTTCAGGCAGCCAGCTTGATGCGGGATCCCCAAGTACAACAGCTGTGAGTATGTGCCTGGTACTAATAACCTTAGCTACTTGTTCAAAAGGGTTATGAAGTTAGCAACCTGAACTAGAGAACTTTAATTAAGAGCAACTAATCCTCCAAGGTATGGGTAAGGTTGCCACCCGGCCGGTATTTTACCGGCTTAGCCGGTAAAACACCCGCCAAGGCCGGGG
>CM044431.1:207752648-207775706 GCA_024363595.1 Xenopus borealis
GCATGAGGGGATAAGGGTCAGGTTCAGGAGGGGGTAGGGTGTGAGGTGGGGCTGAGTGGCCTATGGGCGAATAGTTTATAAATCTGGCCCTGACCCTATATACTGTATATACTAAGTTTTGCCCCGGTGTCACACCACAAATATGGTACTGGCTGCCAGCTCTTCTGGTTTTGCTTCCTCTGACGATGTCACATGCACACCAGGGAGCTGCAGCCTGGGGCAAAACACTTCACAGATAATATGCCCTAGGACTGGTTCCTACAAGCCAGGAGTGTGTACAGAGGCAGATAATGGTATAACTGCTGGGGAATTGGTACAGTAGCCCCAGGCATTAATGTGCTGACTGAAGCACCTTGTATCAGGACTGAAATGAAACAAGGAGCCTCCCGTCCTTCCCCAGGCCACATGTAACATGTACACAGAAAGCTCCACAATGGATCCTGTATATCTACCTCTCTGCTGGCTCCTTATTGCTCTTTACTTTAAGCATTCACCCTGCAGCTGAATAATAAAAACTAATCGCTGATTGGTTTCTGTGGGCTAATGGCCAGGAGCAAATTTGCCCAGTGTTTATAAATGAACACCACTAGTATGGATATAATCCTGTCTGAAAAAGGTAAACGAGTAGTGGGGAATAATAGAGTCCATATCCAGGGTCCATATCCAGGGTACAGGGTGTTTGTGCTTTGCAGGATGTCTGGCATGATGTCAAATGCAGCAGTCGGTCCAGCTGCGGGTGTCGGGGGATTAACAGACCTCTCAAGTCTAATCCAAGCGTAAGTACTTGTATTTTATATGCTACATGAGAGAATGTGCTCATTGCAAATAGAAGGGATAAAGTAGGAGAAATCCAAAGTTACATGTTTCCAAACCTAACAGACTCATCTTTTGCTTCAGTGCTAGCCTATCAAATACTAGTTCTGCATGGATAGAAATACTAGGGATACAGCCACAATAGCATGTCACATGCAATAACATAGATAGGAGATAAACAGGAATAACGTTAAATCATGAGAAACTTCAGCATTAGTTGTATATGTATGGGACCTGTTATCCAGAGTGCTCATGACCTAGGTTTTCTGGATAAGGGATCTTTATGGGGAAACATGTTTTTTGTCAAAATGCATCAGTTAATAGTGCTGCTCCAGTAGACTTCTGCACTGAAATCCATTTCTCAAAAGAGACAACAGATTTTTTAATATTCAATTTTGAAATCTGACATGGGGCTAGACATATATAGTTTCCCAGCTGCCCCAGTCATGTGACTGTTATTTCTCCTTCTTAAAGAGATACTGACACCTGAAATTAAACTCTTTTTTACATCTATTATAATATTTGCTTTGCCATAAATATTTACTTTGCCATAAAGTATTTGCATGATGCTTTTACATTACCTGTCTGATCCCCCATGTTCCTCTATGAGGGGGCTGCCATATTTGTGCAGCAAGAGTCCGTTAGAGTGTCAGAGAGTCAGGCTTAGGAACTTCAACTAACAAGTATATACAAAAACAAGTCGCATGACTGGGGGCAGCTGGGAAATTGACAATATGTCTAGCCCCGTGTCAGATTTCAAAATGAAATATAAAAAATCTGTTTGCTCTTTTGAGAAATGGATTTCAATGTAGAATTCTTCTGGAACAGCACTATTAACTGATGCATTTTGAAAAAAAAAAAATGTTTTACCATGACAGCATCCATTTAAGTCTGCTCAAAAATTTATTTAAACATTTAATCAACCCAATAAGATTGTTTTGCCACCAATTTGGAATAATTGTATAAGTTGGGATCAAGTACAAGTTCTGTTTTATCAATACAGAAAAAAAGAAAAAAATGTGAATTATTTAATAAAATGCATTCTATGGGCGATGGCCTTCCCATAATTCAGAGCGCTCTGGATAATGGGTTTTTATATAATTGGTCCCATACCTGTATGCCATTGCTTTGGGGCTATAACCGATAAGAATGCTAAGTAGCCATAAAGCTGTTGCCTGGCCTATGTATGTATGTAGAAAACATGTCCTATAATATGGATGGTGTTTTTCATTAGTGGGCAGCAGTTTGCTCAGCAGATCCAGCAGCAGAATCCCGATCTAATACAGCAACTGAGGAATCACGTTCGGAGCAGGTCATTTAGCGGCACGACTGAGGAGCATTCTTGAGGCAAAGCAGGCACGTCATCATTAAGTTCCCCACTGTTGGGTATTTGGCTGATTCCCTTCATATTTGCTTTGGCTGAGGCTAGAAATGTATTTATAGACCTTAAGCATTGAACATCTGTGCCTTCAAAGATGCCACCAGTAGCTCCAGACTTTCTCCTGTCAGTTCTCAGAGTAGGGACCAGTGAATTTTTTCGCAGAGTTTCGCCATGGAAATGACGGTTGGGTATTAGGCCAGGAATCAGCCTTTTTCAGCAGGATTCAGCTGAATCCTTGTGTTTCGACGAACCAAATCTGAATCCTAATTGTATGTGTACATTGGGGATGGGGAGGGAAATCACGTGACTTTTCATCCCAAAAATGTTAACACTTTTTTCTTTACCACACCTAATTTGAATATGCAAATTAAGATTCAGATTTGATTCTGAATCTTCCCAAAAGTATGTGAACTGGTTTGCAGCGAGTGGAAGAACCTGATTGGCCTGCACACACTTCAACCCCACTAAACACGTTGGATGAAATGAAACCCCAAAGTGAGCCAGGCCTGATCCCCAACATCAGCACCCAAATAGTTATACTGTATATCAGTGGAAACAAATGCCACCAACAACCTTCCAACATAGGGGTAGATTAATCAAAGAGTGAAGTTAAGAGTGAAGTTCCGCCACTAGAGGGAAATTCCGCCGCTCTCAATTCATTCCTATGGGATTTTTAAATGCGTATTCATCAAAGGGTGAACTTTCACTTTACCCATTGATGAATACGCCTTGCAAAATTTCATAGAAATGAATTGAGAGCTGTGGAATTTCCCTCTAGTGGCGGAACTTCACTCTTTGATGAATCTACCCCATAGAGTAGAAAACCACCCCGCAATAGTAGAGGCATTTTTTCAAGCAAAAGGAGCCTTGAATTCATATAAACGCCTTTGGGTTTGGTATCAGGGCAGACAGGTGTCTGGATACTTCTGGCTGTATAGTGTATTTGTATAATGTGTCTTGTAGCATATCTGTGTAGTATATCTATAAAGAAGGCTGATAAAAATGTAAATATGCAAGATGGCCTGTGCCACTAATCAAAATTAAGCAACATCATTATTCAATTGGTTATATGTACTGGAATCTTAATTTGGTTGTTGTAGATTTTCCCCAAAAGTCTGCCCATTATTTATTTTATATTCACATTCTAATTTCCTGAAACAGTGAACTGAGTATTGTAAGCATTTTTGATGGTCATCTATCTAATTCATAGCTGCCCAGACTTTGTTACCCTGGGATCTACTCTCGACACCTAGCCCTCATTAGGAGATCTACCTTGATGGGGGGAAGGGGGGGGATCTGCAGAGTTGCCCTATGTGCTCAGCCCAACAGCTCCACTCTCCCTCCCTTCGTGTTGATTTTCTCCTCTCCCTACCCTCCCTTTGTTCTGCTCTTCTCCTCTCGTTCCTTTTGTGCTGCTCTTCTCCTCTCCCTCCCTTTGTGCTGCTCTTCTCCCTGGCCGGTATTTTTGATGGTTGATCCCAATGTTATTAATAGGAAAAAAAGATAAAAATATTGGAAGGCCGGTATTTTTCTCAAGAAAAGGTGGCAACCCTACTCCCTGCCTATGTGCTGCTCTTCTCCAGTCCTCTCCCACCCTTCATGCTGCTCTTCTCTTCTCCCCACCCTCCCTTCGTGCTGCTCTTCTCCTCTCCCTCCATTTGTTCTTCTCTTCTCCTCTCCCTCCCTCCCTGCTGCTCTTTTCCTCACCTCTCCCTCCTTTCTACTTGTCTCTTTCCCTCCCACCCTGCTGCTTGTCTTTTCTCCCTCTCTCCTGCTCGTCTCTTCTCCCTTCCTCCTGCTCTTCTCTCCTCCCGTCCCTGCAGCTCGTCTTTTCTCCCTCCCTCCTGCTCTTCTCCCTCTGTTTGTGCTGCTTGTCTCCTCCCCCTCGCTCTCTCCCTCCATTTGTGCTGCCTGTCTCCTCCTGGCCTGCCCTCCCCCTGTTTCTCATGTTCATCTCCTCTCCCCTCTTTCCATGCTGCCTGTCTCCTCCTGGCCTGCCCTCCCCTCCTTTGTGCTGCTCATCTCCCCGCCTGGATCCCTGTGTGCTGCTCTTTTCCCCACCCTTGTGCCCTCCCTCCCTTCTCTTCAGCCCAGCCTGCCCGCAGTACCACACTCACTTCTGATGCAGGAACCATATTGTGGTCTGCCAGGAATATTTCTGGGATCTACTGGTAGACCGTTATCGGTGTCCTGGGCATCCCTGCTCTAACTCATAAATATGTCCCTATGGCCCACAATCGCTGTACAAATGATACAGGTTGCATGTATTCATTCTCTTGAGGCTGAACTCAAATTCTCCATGTATGGGGTTAGTAAAACTAGAGTAAAATCACTTTCACGGCATTTACTAATGGATAGAAACAGACTTTCTTTAGCAAGATAAAAACTGTATTACACATTTCTGTTGAGTATCTGAATTAGGGATGCACTGAATCCACTATTTTGTGAAATATTTTTGAAATAGTCGGCCGAATACCAAGCCAAAATCCTAATTTGTATATGCAGATTAGGGTCGGGAAAGGAAAAAATAGACATATTTTTCTTACTGCCTTATTTTGTGACGAAAAGTCACGATTTCCCTTCCCGTCTCTAATTTGGATTCGGTGCATCCCTAATCTGAATGTCATCAGCTGTGAGATCATCAAATCAAAATAAGATGTTGGAATCACTTGATGCTTCTGTTGCAATTGCAGGTAGGCAGTGAGCTAAAGAGAAGAGAAAGCCAGCGCTGCCCATGTGTGAGGAGAATGGCAGTTGCGGTGAGAAGGCGGCAGTCTGCATTCCCTGAATAACGTTTCATTATCACACACATCTCACACGCAGAGACCCAGGAACATCCAGCAATGTGGAGAACTCCTTGTGTGAAAGAATAGAGACAACTCGGAATTGGATTTCCTCTTCTTAAAAGATCACATTATTATTATTACCATGTATTTTTAGAGTGCCAGCCTATTGTGCAGCGCTTTTACACTGCAGTCTGAAAGCTCCGGTCTGTGGTTCCTGGGAAGGGATGAAGTACTGGAAACACATCACTCACTGTATATCCTGCAGTTGCAGCTCCCAGACCACCTCTCTCTATAACATACACATTTCTTCTTGATTGGAGCCCAACAATGTGTGGTTTATTCTAGTATCTTGCTCGCTGTATTGATCATTTTTAGAAGAATGTACACGACTGTTTATGGATGTACTACAGCAGTGCCCAAAAGCTAGATCTCAATACACTGTAAACAAATGTCTAAATTACTCTTCTGTTTTATTCTTTTCATTCAGATATTTATTCTGTTAAGGCTACATAAAAAACGGTTATTTTTTAAAATATAGTAATATAAATGATCTTATAAACAGGGACGCACCAAATTATATAAATAATGGACACTTTAGGTGTCAGGATGTCATTTCAACAACTCTGTTAGGGAGGATTTGTATGTGGACATATGGAAAACAGGGACACACCAAATTATATAAATATTAAGCCTTTTTCAGCAGGATTTGGATTCGGCCGAATCCGTGTGCATGGCAGAACCAAATCCTATTTTCCATATGTAAATTAGGTGTGGGAAGGGAAATCACATGACTTTTTGTCACAAAACAAGAAAGTAAAAAACATTTTTCCCACCTTTTACTTTCCCACCCCTAATTTTCCTATTCAAATTCGGTAGAATCTTTTACGAAGGATTCCGCCGAATCCCAAAAAGTGGATTCAGTGCACCTCTGCTTATAAATAAATATAATACAGTTGTGCTCATACTGTAAGTTTACACACCCTGGCAGAATTTATGATTTCTTAACCATTTTTCAGAGAATATGAATGATAACACAAAAACTTTTTTCACTCATGGTAAATTAAAGGTGGCCATACACGGGCCGATAAAAGCTGCAGACAGACTGAGTCGGCGGATTATCGGCCCATGTATGGGGCCCTCTGACGGGCTGCTCCGATCGATGTCTGGCTGAAAGTGGCCAGATGTTGATCAGGCAGGATTAAAAACCTGTGCATTGACGCAGTCCCGCGATCTGACCGCCGTTTGTGCATCATTCTGGGGGCCCACGATCGGATCAGCCCGATATTGCCCACCTCAATGTGGGCATATCGGACAGAGATCCGCTTGTTCGGCGACATCACCAAACGAGCAGATCTCTCAGTGTATGGCCACCTTTAGTGGTTGGCTGAAGCCATTTATTGTCAAACAACTGTGTTAACGCTTTTTAAATCATAATCACTACACAAACTACCCAAATGATCCTGATCAGAAGTTTCCATCCCCTGATGATTTGGCCTTATAACATGCACACAACTTGTCACAAAAGGGTTAGAATGGCTATTAAAGGTAACCATCTTCACCTGTGATCTGTTTGCTTGTAATTCGTGTGTGTGTATAAAAGGTCAATGACTTTCTGGACTCCTGACAGACCCTTGTATCTTTCATCCAGTGCTGCACTGATGTTTTTTGGATTCTAAGTCATGGGGAAAGCAAAATTGTCAAAGGATCTGAGGGAAATGGTAGTTGGACTCTATAAAACAGGAAAGGGATATTAGAAAATATCAAAGGAATTTAGAATGCCAATCAGCAGTTTTCAAACTCTATTTAAAAAGTGGAAAATTAGGGGTTCTGTTGAAACCAACCCAAATAAAACTGAAATTTCAGCCACAACTGCCAGAAAAATTGTTCGGGGTGCAAGGGAAAACCCACAAATAACTTTAGGTGAAATACAGGACTCACTGAAAAAAATGTGTTGTGTCTGTTTCAAGATGCACAATAAGGAGGCACATGAAGAAAGATGGGCTGCATGTTGGAGTTGTCAGAAGAAAGCCATTACTACACAAATGCCACAAAGTATACCACTTACAATATGCCAAACAGCACAGAGACAAGCCTCAAACCTTCAGACACAAAGTCATTTGGAGTGATGAGACTAAAATTTTACTTTTTGGCCACAACCATAAATGCTACATTTGGAGAGGAGTCAACAAGGCCTATGATGAAAGTTACACCATTCCTACTGTGAAACATGGTGGTGGATTGCTGATGTTTTGGGGATGTGTGAGCTACAAAGACAGGAAATTTGGTCAGAATTGATGGTAAAATGAATGCAGTAAGCAAGACAGCCCAGGAATTTACGAGAACTGGAGGCTTTTGCCAGGAAGAATGGGCAGCTTTACCATCTGAGAAGATAAAGAGCCTCATCCACAACTACCACAAAATACTTCAAGCTGTCATTGATGTTAAAGGGGGCAATACATGGTATTAAGAACTGGGGTAGTTTGTGTAGTGATAATGATTTAAAAAGACTAAACACAGTTGTTTGTTGAATAACACAGTTGAATGTGTTATCATTCATATTATCTGAAAAATGGTTAAGAAACCATTTTCACCAATTGCAATACATTGTTAATGGGAGGCAATTTTCAGTTGCATTGGAGTAAAAGAAAAAGACAAAATGCCATGTGCAAAAGTATCTTTAATCAGAACTAGGAGGAGAATAATAATTAGCAACTCATGAATACACAGTTACATACCATGGGAAGATTTTATTTATTCATTCATTTATTTAGCAAATGAAAGGAAATTTATATTCACTACTGAAATGGGATGGAATGATACCAACTGTTAAAACTGTATTGCTTCATGATCATTAATAAAAACAGCGCTGAACGAATCACAGCCCTCTAGCTTCTTTTTTTTAAACGAATAACCCATTAGGATTAATGGGAGTTTTCACCTTTAAATTTACTTTTAGTAGGATGTAGAAGGGGATATTCTGAGACAATTTGCAATTAGTTTTCATTTTTTTATTATTTGTGGGTTTTGGGTTATTTAGCTTTTTATTCAGCAGCTCTTCAATTTGCATTTTAAGCAATCTGGTTGCTAGGGTCCATATCACAGTAGTAACCATGCACATTTGAATGAGACTGGAATATGAATAGGAGAGGCCTGAATAGAAAGATGAGTAATAAAAAGTAGCAATAACAATACATGTGTAGCCTTACAGAGCTACTGTACAGGCCTCTCCTATTCATATTCCAGTCTCATTCAAATGTGCAAGGTTACTACTGTAATTTGGACCCTAGCAACCAGATTGCTTTAAATGCAAATTGAAGAACATTGACA
The DNA here is from genome assembly GCA_024363595.1 of Xenopus borealis. Lineage (NCBI taxonomy): Eukaryota > Metazoa > Chordata > Amphibia > Anura > Pipidae > Xenopus > Xenopus borealis. Next base: position 207,760,956 of record CM044431.1, read on the forward strand.
ATTCTATAACATACTTAAAGTTAAGCATAAAGTTGAACCATCCCTATAAATGGACCTTGGTTAAAGGAGAATGCCATGTTTTATATAGTGAACTCATTGCACCAGCCTAAAGTGTCAGCTTGTCAATAGCAGCAATGATCCAGGACCTCAAACTTGTCACAGGGGGTCACCATCTTGGAAAGTGTCTGTGACACTCACATGCTCAGTGGGCTCTGAGCAGCTGTTGAGAAGATAAGCTTAGGGGTCGTCACTAATTATCTAGCAGAAAATGAGGTTGGTCTGTAATATATGCTGATGCTAGAGGGCTGATTATTAAATTCTGATGCTAATTGCACTGGTTTCTGTGCTGCCATGTAGTAATTATCTGTATTAATGACTAATCAGCCTTATATTGTGACTATATTTCTATTCTATGTGTACTGTATATTGTGAGTGGGTCCCTAAGCTCAGTAAGTGACAGCAGCACAGAGCATGTGAATCAGTGAATCAGAATCAGAAAAGAAGATGGGGAGCTACTGGGGCATCTACTGGGGAGACACAGATCTTTACTGCTAAAGGGTTGTGGTTGCCTTGGGCTGGTACACAAGCACAAAACATAATGTACAACATTTCTACCTACTTCTTTAGTTTAAGTCCTTTAATGCATGGGGTCATCCTAAACGCTATATGGAGGAAAATCAGCAAGATCTCAGGAAGGTTAGAAAATCTTGTCAGACAAGGAGCTCATTAGCATGTTGGTGGCCAAACTGGATAAAAAGTATCTTGGGTTGGTTTAATCTAACAGGTTATACCCACATTTAATCAATAGAATATGTAGGGAGTAAAACAGTGGTCCTCAAACTTGGCCCTCCAGCTGTTAAGGAACTACAAGTCCCACAATGCATTTGCCTGACTGTGGCTGTCAGACTCCATCATTGCATTGTGGGACTTGTAGTTCCTTAACAGCTGGAGGGCCAAGTTTGAGGACCACTGGAGTAAAACATGATTCTAAGCAACTTTGCAAATATACATTCATTACATAATTTTCTATGGCTTAGAAGTTATTTATATATATATATATATATATTTTGCTATTAAAAGCAGTGTGTGTCTGTCCCTTTCTAGTCTCTGTCCTGAAGGCTCAGACTGTTGATACAATGTAAGACGAGGCAGTTGATTAACAGACTTGTCTTTGCTGGGGAACTAAAACTTTTGTCTAAAAAGTAACATCCAGGAGTTAAAGGAATTGTTCAGTATAAAAATAAAAACTGGGTAAATAGATAGGCTGTGCAAAATAAAAGAAATGCTTCTAATATAGTTAGTTATTTGATAAACTTCAGTCTCTCTTCTGAACTGCAAGTTGGATTGATATCACCCTCCTCCCTTCCCAGCAGCCTAACAACAGAACAATGGGAAGGTAACCAGATAACAGCTCCCTAACACAAGATAACAGCTGCCTGGTAGATCTAAGAACAGCACTCAGTAGTAAAATCCAGGTCCAACTGTGACTCCTTCAGTTACATTGAGTAGGAGAAACAACAGCCTGCCAGAAAGCAGTTCCATCCTAAAGTGCTGGCTCTTTCTGAAAGCACATGACCAGGCAAAATGACCTGAGATGGAGCATACACACCAACATTACAACTAAAAAAAATACACTTGCCGGTTCAGGAATTAAATTTTACATTGTAGAGTGAATTATTTGCAGTGTAGAAATAAAAACACCATAAAAATCACAACAGAATCCCTTTAAGTTAAAGTGATACAGTGTATTACACATGGAGCGTCAATCTCCTCTGCAGGCTCCGAGTGGACTGCAGGCTATGAGCTACTTTTGGATTAAGGGTAGAATCCCACGGGTGATTTAGGTCCAATCTGATGCCACACGATGAAACACTGGCATCAAGTCTGATGCGCCAGAAATAAGGTAAGAGATAGCAGTGTTGGATAAAGTCACAGCATGCATCCGACATGACGCAACTGTTGGTTGCAGAGACTGAATGTTGCGTTGGATCCACACAGTGACTTCATCCAACACTGCTATCTCTTACCTTATGTTGCATGCTGCAACAACTTCCAACATTCCTATTACTTACCTTATTTCCAGGGCCAATAAATGCACAGTTATCGCAGGGAATGCTGTTAATTTTCCTCAAATGGTCACCTCCTGTGCTCCTGCCCAAGCACTTGCAAAGTCAATCAATCCAATAGAATGGAGGAAGCAGAGGTGCAGAACTTTGCTGCAATTTCCTTTATTAGGAGTATATCAGAACAACATGTTTCCGGCACACATGCCCTTTGTCAAGTGTACAAACACATTGCACAAGCTGAATTAAATTGCCAGTTACCCATAATCCCGCCTCTTAGTGTACATGTGGTGCTTATAAATCCAATCAGTGTCCATAATTCGAATTACCGTACTGGGCAGTTGCTCATAACCAAAATCCACCGTTTTTTGAGCCTAACCCAAATATTTCATAATAACAATACTAGGCCACACAAAATGAACTACACCACACTCCAAAACAAAATTACATACAAAAATATGAATGAGGGGTCTTCACATAAATTACTCGACAAAAGGGTAACTATTTTAGATTCTGCCTTTTTCACAATGATAAAGGTCTGATCTTACACAGTGTTGCTTTCTTACTAAATCAGCATTATCTGTGGATAAAGACATTAAAGGGGAATTCAACCCCCCGTGCGCTAACTCCTCCTCCCCTTAGGCCCCCTCCGGCCTACCGCTCATAAGGTGCTACTTACCCCTCTGTGTAAGTCCCCTCCAGCTTAGTTCACAGGGACCATCTTCTCTTCCAACTGCTTCTTCCTGGATCCAGCTCCGTATGCGCAGTAGGATGCCGGTACTACTGCGCATGCAAACAAAGTTCAAACGGCGAACGGGCAGAAGTACCAGTGTCCTACTGCGCATGCACCTCCGGATCCAGGAGGAAGACAGAACACTAGTCCGGAGCATCCGACTTGACGCCAGAGTTTTGTGACAGGGCATCGGATCCAAAGGGATCACACTGAAATCACCCGTGTAGTTCTACCCTAACACTGCAGTGACTGGAAACGAGATACGGCTGCTGGATATCTGCGGCTAAGCATTCTCCTAGCGAGTGTTAAAGCAGTGAAGGGTAAAAAAAGAGACACATGGATTCCATCATCAAACATTTACAACCATGTTTTATTTTTTTTTTAATAAACGTAAATATTTAAATTCCTATATACAGTTTATTTGCCGAAATATTAGATAAAATACATAGAGGGGCTGATTTACCAACATAGGTGCTAAACTGCCGTCACTCGTTGCAGCCAATCAGCAATGACATTTCAGAAGTACAAGCTACAAAACAAACGGGGACAGTTTAGCGCTTGTGTTAGTTAATCAGTCCCACAATGATTTAAAAGCATAACATCACTTCATTTAAAATGTACACAGATTCACAGAACTGACATTATTAAACAATAAAAACATGCTGCAATGCCCTGCAAAGTCCATGGTGCGTCATTCATCGGTGTGATGGGAGGGATTCTGGGAGACGTTGGACCATTTCTTATAAAGATCTTTAATAACCGTATCTGAGGAATCAGCTTTCTGCTTGGAGTTTGGAGGAGACCACACAGACCTGTGCGATGTCATCGTATTCATAGGTTCTTTTCAGAAATGTGTCTGTCAATCGTAATCCTGAAACACTCTGGCGAGAGAGAGAGAGACACTTTATTAAGGAAGTATTTATAGGAGTGTCCCCCTATGGCTGGCTCTGGTTACTGAAACAAGTGGAAAGTGATTATGGGAGTTTCGGCTCCTGCCAAGTCAAATTCGCCAATGTTACCGTACAATCCCTGCAACTGCCATGTGTGACCTTACCCTTAAAGGGGTGTGGTTCTCCTTTAATTTAACTTTGAGTATGCTACAGAATGGCTAATTCTAAGCAGCTTTTCAATAGGCCTTCATTTTATCTTTTATTTTATACTTCTCAAATGATTTGCCATATGCTTATGACTCTTGTTTCATTGACCCCCATTTGAAAGCTGGAAAAAGCTCTTTAAGGATACACATTTATTATTCATCTTCTATTCAGGTCTCGCCTATTCATATTCCAGTCTCACATTCATATCAATGCATGGTTCCTAAGGTAATTTGGACCCTAGCAACCAGATTGCTGAAGCTGCAAACTGAAGAGCAGCTGAATAAAAAGCACAAATAATAAAAACCAATAGCAAATGGTCTCAGAATATCACTCTCTACATCATACTAAAAGTTCACCAAAGATGAACAACCCCTTTAAGCATTTTAAATTTTCTTATATGTTCTGACTCTTTTCCAACTTTTAAATGGGGGTCACTGACCCCCATCTAATAACTAGTGCTCCATAAGGCTACATATTTATTTTTACTGCCACTTTTTATTACACATCTTTCTATTCAGGCCCTCTCTTATGGATATTCCAATCTCTTATTCAGATCAATGAAAGGTTTTAAGAGTAATTATGACCCTAGCTGAAACAAGAGAGCTGCTAAATAACTCAAAACCCACAAAAAATGAAAACAAATTGCAAATTGTCTCAGAATATCACTCTCTACATCATACTAAAGTTAATTGAAATGAGAACAACCCCTTTAAGCAGTTTTATCATTTGCCTATATCTTCTGACTCTTTCCAACTTTTAAATAGGGGTCACTGACTCCCAACTAATAACAAATGCTTCGTAAGGCTACACATTTATTATTATTGCTACTTTTTATTACACATCTTTCTATTCAGGACCTCTCTTATTGCCATGACAATTTCTTATTCAAATCCATCCATGGTTTCTAGGGTAATTCGGACCCCAGCCATCAGATTGCTGAACCTGGAGAGCTGCTCAATACAATGTTATTTTGCAAATGGTTTATTGAGTATAATTTGTGGTTTTTGACTTGTCTCAGAATATCACTCTCTACATCATACTAAGCGTTCACTCAAAGTTGAACAACCCCTTTATGCATTAGGAGCTTCGGCTTGTTACCTGCCAGGGGGGTAAGTATTCCATCTAAGTCAGGAAGTCTGAGTTGCTAAAATGTTTGACTTTTGAGTTAAACTTACTTGCAGGCCTTGAACTGAAGACAGCAGTGTTAGGGTGAGATGCAGCGAGGAGCTTGGGTGAAGCTTTCCTAACTGCCTGCCTGACACTCCACACCAGTGAATTGCATTTGTATTGCACATCTCCAAAACCAGATCCATGGTCCTCTCACTGCTAGAAGGGAAGAACAGAACATATAGAATTATCCCAGGTCTAGTAATGAATCGACATGACTTATGGCTTCTCTACAAAAACCACCATTATCTGTTTTGAGGAAAAACCATCAGAAGTAGCACCAGCGAGAGAAAGCCAAACATATTACCTGCAGTTTGTGATTTTACACGTAATATCAAATGGTTCCTCCAGTCGGACAGTATCAGGGATGGTTTCTATAGAAAGCCGTACATCTCCATAGCCTGGAGCCTACAGGAGCACAGGAAGATTATATACACAGTTTTGTCTATGGGCTGCTTCAGTATTACACATCATTAACCTAATATACAGAGCATTCTCCCACTACTACTACACTACATGCTTTGACTTAAAAGCAGAATCCTTTGCATAAAATCTGACCAATATTTAAGTGGTATTTTGCTTGCTGTAAAAAAACAAAAACAACAAAAACTAGCATACACAAGGGCCAGGTTTTCCAGCTAGTTGCATTTCTATACATTCTTCTATATGTTAAAGGGGTGGTTCTTCTTAAAGGTAACTTTTAGTATCTAATAGAATGGCAAATTGTACGCCACATTTTCAGTTGTTTTTTTTTTTCTTATAGTTTTTTTTTTTAATTATTTGCCTTTTTCTGACTACTGTAAGCCTACAAATTAATATTATTTCTACTTTTTATTAATCATCTTTCGATTCTCCTATTTGTATTCCAGTCTCTTATTTAAATCAATGCATGGCTGTTAGGGTAATTTGGACCCTAGCAACCAGATTGCTGAAATTGCAAACTGGTCATCATTCATTTTTTTTTATAGTTTTTTTATTTAAATATTTGCATTCTTATTCTGACTCTAGCCAGCTTTCAAATAGGGGTCAATGACCCCCTTCTAAAAACCAATACTCCATAAAGCTACAAATGTATTGTTATTGCTACTTTTTATTACTCCTCTTTCTATTCAGGCCTCTCCTATTCATAAATTGAGCTAAATAACTCGAAAAACAGAAATGAAAAAAAAAAACCCAAAAAAACAAATTGCAAATTATTTCAGAATATCACTCTCTACATCATACTAAAAGTTAATTTAAGGGCAATGGCACACACTGCTACTGGGGGAGATTAGTCGCCCAGTGACAAATCGCTTCTTCTTCGGGCAACTAATTTCCCCGAACTGCCTCTCCCCCGGCTAGGATTTAACTTGCCGGCGGGATGGCACTCGGAAAACTTTGGTTTCCTCAAGACAACTTTGGAAAATGAAGCATTCCGAATGCCATCCCACCAGCAATTTACATTCTAGCCAGGAGGGAGGCAGTTCGGGGAGATTAGTCGGCCAAAAAAGAAGTGATTTGTCACCGGGTGACTAATCTCCCCCAGTAACAGTGTATGCCAATGCCCTAAATGTTAACAACTCCTTTAACTGACCTCAGTCTCCCTGGGTGTCTGTACCTATAGACATGGAGACCAACACATAAAACGAGGGAGTGCCTGGCTATAGCCTTGCTCATACAAAACTACATCTAACAGACTCAATGTAGATTGAGCACCATCAAACACAGATAAGTGGTGAATACATTTACCATTCGCTGCAGCTGGCTAGTTTGCAGTCTCCCCCGTTCTCCCAGGTTTGTTTTCCATACAATGTCCAACTTTCCGATCACCGTGACGCCCTTTATGACTCCTGCTTTCTCAGCGAATTCCGGCTTTGGTTTCAAACAGTACAGATACTGCCGTGTGTCTAGTGGCTGTAAATAAGTCTTTGTTCCAAAGGTAGACGACCTGGAGTAAGAAGAAGCCATTAATACGAGTACATCTGGATCATGCTGCAGAAATAAATAAAAATGTAACTCTTATAAGTGACTGACTTTATTTGCCCAGAAAACAAGTCATAATTGCAACTGGCTGACGAAGTAACTATGCGATCCATTTTTTAAGGAAAAATGTTTAAAGGAGAACTATGGTTATTGTACATGATGTTTTGTGCTTGTGTACCAGCCCAAGGCAACCACAACCCTTTAGCAGTAAAGATCTGTGTCTCCCCAGTAGATGCCCCAGTAGCTCCCCATCTTCTTTTCTGATTCTGATTCACTGATTCACATGCTCTGTGCTGCTGTCACTTACTGAGCTTAGGGACCCACTCTAAGTATACAGGTACGGGATCCATTATCCAGAAGCCAGTTCTGCGTAATGCTCAGAATTACATAAAGGCCATCTCCCATAGACTTCATTTTAATCAATAAGAATTCATTATATCTTAGTTGGGATGAAGTACGAGCTACGGTTTTATAATTAAAGAGAAAAAGGAAATCATTTTTATAAATTTGGATTATTTGGATAAAACGTGAGTCTTTTGGAGAGACCATTCTGTAATTCTGAACTTTCTGGATAAATTGTTTATACTTACCTTAATTTCTGTTTCTTGGTCACCTTCCATGGCAGCATTCACCAATGGGTTAACCTCCCTCTGGGCCAATGGACAGGACCTCCCACTAACAAGTTAAAATGAGAGCCACACTTCTACTTACTCAAAAAGGAAAAAAGTGGCACTATAAATGTTGTAGTCAAAAAGTGAGCATTTTTTATGGTTATTCAGCCCTCCGCAATGCAAAACCGGCAATGATTCGGACCCCACTGAGCCCTTTTTCAACAATTGCTATAATGACTCAATTAAGCCCGACAAGATCCACTTTTTCCACCTTCACTTATACTGATGCAGATGCAGAACGCATTATAGGATGAGACTGCGGCAGTAATACCTTCCTCTCACTTCCCTCTGGTGATAATCTGATTTGGGAATTGGAAAATGAAAGAAACGATTGGTGGGGCTTGAACTACACGCTGTCACATTGTCTGAATATTTCAAATGCAAAAGAATCCCTCAGTTTAAAAAAAAAAGGCTAACTTTTTGACTACAACATTTAGAGTGCAGCTTTTTTCCTTTTTGGATTGCAAATATGTCTCCAGTTGCAGGCTTGAGACCTTGAAGCGAGCACCTATCATCACACCAGATGAATATTACATCTATACGGGTAAGAGCACTCATTTTTTTGTGATAGTATAATACACCCATACTTACTCGTCTTAGTCTAAAGCCTGACATCATAGGGTGGGTAATTGCCTGGTGAATGCTGCCATGGAAGGTGATCAGGAAACAGAAATTACGGTGAGCATAAACAATTTCCGGTTTTCCTAATAACTCCTGGCCAGCATTCACCAATGGGACTTTCAAAGCTAAGAAAAAAAAAAAGGGGTGATACATAAGATTGCAGAACTGAAAATAAATGCTTTTTCAGCAATGTATCACTGGCTGCAAGACCTTCCTCCCAAATCTAGCTTCTTGGGAGGCAAGGACATCTAGTCTATAATGCTTAATGAAATAACCACCTTGCTGTACTACAAATCGCTTCTGCCGATGCTTTGGCTTCCATCGCCCAGGAACTCTCCAACACTCTGGTGGAATGGGCTTTCAATCCCTGGGTAACCTTCCTGCCTGCTACATTGTAGGTCTTTGCAATTGCAGAAACAATCAAGGAGCTTAAAGTCTTCTTGGAAGGAGCTTGAATTTTTCTGAACCCACAGGGTATCACAAACAAATGATCTGATTTTCTGAACATCTTAGTCCTTTCCAGGTACGTCTTTATGGCTCTGACGAGATCTAGTGTGTGCCAATGCCTTTCTCTGTCTGACTTCGGAGATGGACAGAAGGACGGAAGAACCACCTCTAACTCCATATGGAATTTTAGGCAAAAATTTAAATGCAGGTTGCAGCACAACCTTATCCTTGAAGATCACCATATAGGGCTCTGAAGCAGACAAGGCAGCCAACTCTCCTACTCGACAGGCCGACGTTACCGCCACCAGTAGTATAACCTTTAAAGTAAGATTCCACAAAGAAGTCTTCAAAGGGAGAACCTCCAATCCAAATTGTAAGTCCCAATTTGGGGAAATTTTCTTTATGCAAGGTCTTATCCTTACAAAAGCATCAAAAAAGCATTGGAATAACGAATCGGATGCCCAACTTATTCCTGTCAATGCCGAAATTCCTGAAACGTGAACTTTTCGAGGCAGGTTTATCAATGGTCGAATTTCGAATTGAAAAAAATTTGAAATTCGACCATGTGAATAGTATGTGAAGTAAAATCCTTCGAATTCGAAGGATTTTACCGCAATTTGATCGAATAGGAAAAATTTGATCGATTAATCGTTCGAATCAATCGATTGGAAAAAATTCGATAGCTTTGATCTGGCGAACTAGGTGGTTGAATAAAAATTTAAAGGGGAAGTACTTCGACCATCGAATAAAATTATATCCGAATTCAAATATTAGATGGTCGAATTTGCCTAATTTGCATATTAGAAAATTCCAATTCGAATCTCTTTGAAATTCGATCGAACTTCGTATTCTTCGTGTGAATTAAGTAAATCTGCCCCTTAATGTACTCAATTGGAGACTCCTCTCAAATTGTACAGCAATTTCACCAACAGAGACGCCGTCGAACAAGTTGGGTCTTAGTTTTCGAGGATTGTGAATGCACAAACCTGTCCCAGACTTTATAGTACTGAGATGAAGTGGAATACTTCCTTGACTTTAGAAGAAAATCCACAATTTCTTCTTTGAAATTTAGCTTTTTTTAGCCTCTCCCTTTCAACCTCCATGCCATTAAGGACAGGTGATCCTTCTCCTGCTAAAGGAACATTCCCTGGGATAACCAACCTGGAAATCTCAAAATTTTGAGAGAGGCAACGGCTTGGCCCCTAATGGCTGTATACCACCAACAGGCCTTCCTTAACTAACCCGGTTGAGGTAGGCCGAGAGAGAGAGAGCGCGACCCCCCATGCTGGGAATTTACAGGGTATTGACCCTTATCTCATTGGCCTATGGACAGGACAAAAAAGAAGAGTAAAGCTGGCCATAGATCTAAAGATTTTTGAAAGATCCAATGGTTATCGTGAGACTACGATCGTTTTAAATGTCCAATGTGTCCATCCTAAAAAGACCATTTCAGGTGATATTGCCAGCAAAACCGAAGGATCGCAGCCTGATTGGCCCTGCAAACATAGGTAGATTGCATGGGGGCCGATCAATATTCAGACCGATGTTGGACGAAAAATTGTAATATGTACGATCGTTGGTATCCCACTAACTGCACGATAATTTGACAGATTGGTCGGACTTCTAAGATCGGTCGTTTGGCAGGGAAAGATTGTTGCATCTATGGGGAGCTTAAGTAGGGGTGTGGCTCTCATTTTAACTTGTTAGGGGGAGGTCCTGTCCATTGGCCCAGAAGGAGGTTAACCCATTGGTGAAGGCTGGCCAGGAGTGACTAGGAAAACAGGTTTTCGGATAACTGATCCTATACCTGTACATTGTACTTGATCCAAACCAAGATATAATTAATCCTTATCAAAGACAAAACAATCCTATTGGGTTTAATTAATACATTTATTTTAGCAGACAAAGTTTGGAGATCCATATTCCTGAGCATTCTGGAGAGCAGGTACCATACCTGTATATACACTATATATGTCCAAAATACAACATTCACATTACATGGCAGCTCAACAACCCCCTAAGCTTAGATACGTAACAGCATCCCAAGCACACAGAGCATGTGCTGTGCCCATCACACTGAAATGATGGTGCAAGAAGATCCAAGCTGGCATTTGAAGCCCTAGATCAGGAGTGCCCATACTTTACTAATGCGAGGTCTACTTTAATTGAGGTTGTCCCTTTATGATCTACATCCATAAAAGTCATTACTCAGTAATCAAAACTGCCAGTTTACATATGTATGACATTCTAAGAAAAGAACACTAAAATAAACAGACCCTTACCCGTCACCGTTTGTGATCACAGTGTTCAGCTCCGACACATTGTACATGATGGATGGCTCCAAAGAAACCTTCTCCATAAACATTGGCGAGGTGGTGATATTCTGAATCTGCGCTTCCAAAAACACCTCGTCTGTCTAAGGGAGCGAGGGAACAGGTTAAAGAGAAGGGGTGACGTCTGCAGACAGTGGAAACAGCGATGCATATTATTCAATGTGATTAGTTTCATGCCTTGAAATCAAGGTTCCCGGAATTAAATGACCGTTCCAACTGGCATCCCCAAGCTTAAGAATCTGGAGCAACGTTAGTCAGAATGTTTTGTCTCTGAAAACAATGGACATAGTGGGATGGCAATACCTTACTTGCACTATGTAACAGCTTGAGTTTGTACATTTACTATTATCATCAGCCCCCAAGTGACTTCTGCCTTATGTCTCTAGTTCCTGACACATGGATGTATGCCAAGAATATGGAGGACAGTGAAGAGATCAGTTATCCAGAAAGCTCTGAATTACAGAAAGGCCATCACCCGTTGACTCTCTTATCAAAATAATCCAAATTTTAAAAATGATTTCCCTTTTCTCTGTAATAATAAAACAGTAGCTTGTACTTGATCCAAATTAAGATAGAATTAATCCTTATTGGAAGCAAAACCACCCTTCTGGATTTATTTGATGTTTAAAGGAAAAGTAAATGTTTTTCTTTTTCTTTCTGTAAATTTGCTCTAAACAGCCCCCCAGATTAATGTACCTTAGTCCCTGCTGCAAGTCTGCTCTGGTTTCTGTGTTATCAGCAGCTTCTTTCCCTTCTTCCTGGTGCAGAGTGAAGCCCAGCCCTTTAGCTTACTGAGCAGTCCATTTGCTGCTGTTCCACAATAGAGAGGAAGAGGGAGCCAGTGTTTCATTAGTAAGCTAGTTTCCCCAAGCAAAAGCTGCTGCACACACTGCTCTCTGCTATGTCACATTATGCAAATGATCTCCAAGACTAGTCTGAGAGATAAGGTCAGCTCAGAAAGCTAAGGGGCAGGGCTTCACTCTGCACCAGGAAGAATGTGAAAGAAGCTGCTGATAACACAGAAACCAGAGCAGACTTGCAGCAGGGACTAAGGTACATTAATTTGAGGGGCTGTTTATAGCAAATTTACAGATAGAAAAAAAAAACGTTTACTTGTTCTTTAAATGATTTTATAGGAGACAATATATGAAGAGCCAAATTACAAAAAGATCCCGTTACTGGAAAATTCCATGTCCTGAGCATTCTGGATAACAGGTCCCATTCCTGTACTACAATATCCATTCAGATAGGATTTCTGGAGTGTTCATAGAAAAAAAATCATGGTTATTGGCCTTTACAATCAAGTTTAGGGTTTATAACAATACAGGTATGGGACCTGTTATCCATAATGCTTGGGACCTGGGGTTTTCCAGATAATGGATCTTTCTGTACTTTGGATCTTCATCCTTTACAATTAGATATTCATAGTAGGACTGGCACAATACTGGACTTCACTCCAATGCTTGATGAGATTAAAAGTATATTTTACTCAACAAAGAAACATCTCAAATCATGTAGCCTTACTTGTTTCGTGCCTTGTGGGCATTTAATTCCAGCCTATGATTGAGTTCCCACAAGGCACGAAACGAGTAAGGCTACATCATTTGAGATGTTTCTTTGTTAAATAAAATGTACAGTACTTTTATTTTTATCAAGCATTGGAGTGAAGTCTGTTTTTTTTTTTTGCCAGTCCTACTATGAATATCTAATTGCATTTATTGCCTCCCAAAAGTCTGGGGCTTGTGTTCCTGGACCCCCCCCCCCCCATCTTTATTGTTAAGTCAACTCTGCTCTTATACTACAATCAACAATGGATATTTGTTTGAATACTTTGTTGTTAGTCTTCATTCCTTACATCTACTATAAAATCAGGTAAAGATTAAATAAACTGAATAGGCTGGTTTTGCTTCCAATAAGGATTAATTATATCTTAGTTGGAATCAAGTACAATTAACTGTTTTATTATTACAGAGAAAAAGGAAATCATTTAAAAAAAACGTGGATTATTTGGATGAAATGGAGTATATTGGAGACGGCCTTTCCCTAATTCAGAGCTTTCTGGACAAGGGGTTTCTGGGTTATAACTACATTATTGTCAGTAACTGATACAGGAATGGCTGCTATCCCATATATCCATTGCTTAACCAGAGTCGTACCAAAAATCTGCAATCAGATAAATATCAATGAAGCGAATCTGAGCAGGAAGGCAAAAGAGGTTTAGTGGAGGTTTAGTAAGTGAAGTTAAACCCTAGAAAGCAGCAGAGTGGAAAAGCAAACCAGTCAACAAAGTAACAATGGGCTGATTGTATTCCTTTTAAGGGTAGCGACACATTGGCCGATTTGGGGGGTGATTTAGTCATCTGGCGACTAAATCTCACCAAATCTGCCAGTGTGTCACTAGCCTAAAGAAAAACTCCTGCATCCGATTTCCATTTAAAGTGATACGGACACTAAAAAATTAATTTTAACATATGAATGTACATTAAGGGGCAGATTTACCAATGGTCGAATTTCGAATTAAAAAAAAAAAAATTCGACCATGGGAATAGTGGGGGAAGTAAAATCCTTCGAATCCAACTATCGAATTCAAAGGATTTTTTCGATCAAAAAAAATTCTATTGAATTGAATATTCGAACGATTTTAAATCGATCAAATTTTTTAAATTCGATCTCAGTGACGGATTCCCAATACGGTAGCTTGATGCTGGTGAAGTAGGTGGTCGAATAAAAATTTGAAGGGGAAGTATTCGACCATCGAATATTCGAATCATTCAAATTCGAATATTCGATGGTTGAATTTGCCTAATTTGCATATTCGATCGACCTTCGAATTATTCACATGAATTTTGTAAATCTGCCCCTAAATGTTGACTATAGGTCATGTTGATCATTTTTTTGCCTTGAGATTTGTTTTTTTCCTAAGCCTGACACTGTGACTTTGCCAACCTGACTGTCCCAACTCAGTCTGTTAGTTACAGTTTCTAATGCTAACGGACTCCTGCTGCACAAATATGGCAGCCCCCTCATACAGGAACATGGGGGATCAGACAGGTAATGTAAAAGCATCATGCAAATACTTTATGGCAAAGTTAGAAGTAGCTTTCAAAGCCAATATTATAATAGATGTAAAAAAAGAGTTTCATTTCAGGTGTCAGTATCTCTTTAAACTAGGTAAGTGATCTACAGTGATGAGAAAGAATTACTACCGCTGCTGCCACATGAGACTTATCTCCTGTGTAAACGGAGATTATGTATGGCAGCAAAATAATGGGCCAGTACAAAATCAAGACCGTGCCAGACACACAACTGGTCCATGGGTGGGAGCCCCCAAAAACTTCTTCCCAATCAATATACGAGTGTAGCTTGATCACATATTGATCAGCCTGGCAGCTGTGGGCATTATAATCTCATATCAGAGGAGCTAAAAGCCTGGCTTAGCCTAAACCCTGACGGCTCTATCATCTCCCAGGGCCCCTCAAGCTCAAGCTCAGAGTATTGTGATGTTTTGCTTTTCCATCATGCTCATTAATCCAAATCAATTGAGTAACAGGCACAAGGACGATTAGATGAAGCGCATGGTTTAGGAATAAATGATAAAAATTACCACAGAACTCAGGTCACTCTAATGGGAGAAAAACAAATAAAAAAAAAAAAAAA
>CM044431.1:207783853-207823368 GCA_024363595.1 Xenopus borealis
AAAAAAAAAAAAAAAAAACACCAAGACAAATTAAAATAGCAAAGCCTTTATTAAGCAATAACTTACAGAACCTCCGATTCCCTTCCTATTCAGAAAAGGCGACAGTGAGACCATCCATCCTGCGGCGCTCGATTTCTCCTCCTGGCTATTCACTGACAGTGCGTCCTCTTCCCCAATCTCCTTCTTGGATCTGCTGGGCTAGGTTCCCAATTCTTATTCCGTAGGATCCGACTGATGGAGCTGATGGAGGGCACATTGTACATGTCGCACACGCAGACTTCATGGTTCTGCTCCAAGCAGTGACTGCTCTGTGTGAGTCCAATTCTTAATTTGCCGTGTCCTGATGCCACGTAGAGAGATTCAGTGGAATCAGTGGTAGGAACTTGGACTATGTTTTATCAATCCACCTGCACAGGGGTCAGCAGCTTTCACCAGCAGTTTTGCTCTGGGAGTATGTGCTGCTGTACACGGGCACAGAAGGGGAATGTTGTACTGTTTTACCAGGGAGCGTAATCTGCTCAGTGCACCGCTCTCTCAAAATACTATGGTTCCAATTCCTTAGGAATAAGCTACATACAATCTCGCACATACTCCTACCGCTGATTCCACCGCATCTCTCTAGGTGACAGGACAGCTCAAGCACATACTCCCAGAGAAAAAAAGATTGTATGTGCAACAAGTACAACATGCCCTTCATCAGCTCCATCAATCGGATCCAACAGAATAAGATTGGGAACCTGGCCCAGCAGATCCAAGAAGGAGATCGGGTCAGGGGATGCGCTTTCAGTGAATAGCCAGAAGTAGAAGTCGAGTGCCGCAGGATGGATGGTTGCCCTGTCGCCTTTTCTGAAGAGGAGGGGAAGTGGTGTTTCTGTAATTTATTTCTTAATAAAGGCTTTGCTATTTAAAATTTTTATATCTTACTTTGGTCCTTTAAATGCCAATATGATAATCCACACTTCTATAGGTATTGCCAGCTCCGGCATGCATTCCAGGCACAATTCACCATTTTGACTAAACACATACATAATCTCACCATAGAGCATACCTTGCATTAGTATGACATACCTAAACTAGTTTAACGGAAGAGTTCAGTGTAAAAATAAAAACTGGATAAATAGATAGGCCGTGCAAAATTTTCACTGAATTTGCAATTGATCCTCAGCATTCAGCTCAGATTAAAAAGCAAACTGTTATGTAGTGCCCCTTCAAGTCACTGATTGGTTACTACCTGTCACCAGGGTAACCAGTCAGTGGAAAACGAGGGAGCTGAAAAGCAGGAAGTAGTGTTCTGTTCTGTCTTGTTAGACATCCAGTCACTCCAGCCTTTATACATTACATTTTTGGCTAACTAACTATATTAGAAATTTTTTTTATTTTGCACTGCCTATCTACCCAGTTTTTATACTGAGCAATGCCTTTAAAAACTATACCGAACCATTCTGACCACAGGCTCCAAGCTTTTGAGATAGCTAAAACCCACTGGCTAATGCAGTTGTCCCCAACCTTTTTTTACCTTTAAGCCACAAAGAAACGAGTTGGTGAGCAACACAAGCATGAAAAAGTTCCTTGGGGTGCCAAATAAGGACTGTGATAGGTTATTTGGTAGCCCCTGTGTGGACTGGCAGCACAAAAAAGGCTCTACTTTGCACTACACTTAGTTTTCATGCAATTAAAAATTGCTTTCAAGCTTGGAATTCAAAAAATAAGCACCTGCTTTGAGGACCCTGAGAGCAACATCCTAGGGGTTGGTGAGCAACTTGTTGCTCACGAGCTACTGGTTGGGGATCACATTACTATTCTATGAAAGGGAAAACAGCCATGCATTGGATAGGGCCCTGACTTCTAATGGTTAAGACTGCGAACGGATAAGACATGGAAACAATTGGTACACAAGGCTATCCCCCTAATAAAATTGACCTATGAAGCTAGAGGGACGTCTCCTCCAATATACTGCAGGGGAATAATTATGACAACAATATTTAGGGGAACCATACAGCATACTTGGAAAGCATGACCTACCTTTACTTGTACATCTTTTACAACCTGATTACTGTCATTATGAACGCTGATGTAACTTGAAAAGGTCTCCCCCAGAAATATATTCCTGTTGAGAAAAACAAAATTTTGCAATTTCAACTACGAACTAGAAAAAGGACGCAGAGGGTAATTCATACAGAATGTATATTTTCGTGGTTTATATCCTTATAATACACAAAAGCTGTGAATATCTTGTAAATTATATCCTTATAAACGGTGAGTTCTGATGTCATTTCTGTCACATGACTCACTCAAACTTGTGTATTATAATAAATAAAGTACCCCCAGTTGCAAAATATGAGGAGTTCCATGACCTGTATAAAAACACTCGGCCTTCGTCCTCGTGTTTTTATATGGTCATGAAACTCCTCGGTATCTTATAATATCCTTATATTTTACAAGAGGGGGTACTTTATTCACTATATAATATACAAGCGCCATGAATATCCTGTAAATTTTATCCTTATAAACTGTGCTTAGTGATGTTATCGGTTATAATCTGAGCTTAGTGATTTTATGACTCTCTGAAACTTGTGTATTATGATTAAAAAAACCCTGTTGCAAAATTTTGAATATTAGAAGTCACCAAGAAGTTCCATGACATCTATAGGCCTTCAGCCTCATGTTTTTATTTGGTAATGGAACTTGTCAGTAACTTATAATATCCTTATATTTTACAAAAGGGGCTGCTTTATTCACTATATAGCCTGTTCTTATAGATCAGCGATCTCCACCAGTGGCTCGTAAGAAACATGTTGCTCATCAACCACTTGGATGTTGCTCCCAGTGGCCTCAAAGCAGGTGTTTATTTCTGAATTACTGGCTTGGAGGCAAGTTTTGGTTGCATAAAAAACAGATGTCCTGTCAAACAGAGCCTAGTGGCTACCAAATGGCCAATCACAGCACTTATTTGGCACTCTAAGAATATTGTTCATGCGTGTGTTGCTCCCCAACTCTTTTTACATCTGAATGTTGCTCATGGATAAAATGATTGGGGACCAATATCCGTTTTCAGATATGCCAAGCTCTTTTCTAGATTGGATGGATTTGGATGAAAGTACATGACTGGCCAGCAAAGAACCCCCAACCTAACACCTGTGGGATGAAATGGAAGACCAACTGCAAGCTAGACATGAAACCAACATCAGGGCCCAGAATCGCAAAAGCTCTGAATGAAATCAAACTCCACCCACAATGTCCAGAATTGTAGTGGCTGTTAGAGCAGCAGAGAGGGGAGTTACAGTAAACTCCTTGGTTTTGGAATAAGAGATTGGACAGGAAGATGTCTGAATATTTTTGCCCAAGACGTTAACAAACCATAATGGTGTTCAAGTATAATCATGTCATGCAAAACACATTGGGGCAAATTCACTAAAGGACTAATTTTTGCCAGCAACCACTTTGCCACACGCCACGTCACTTAGCTAGGTGCGAATTTGTTACTACTACGCTAATTCACTAAAAGGCAAAGTTGCGTTTCAGCAGTCAAACCCTGGCGAATTACTGGCGTTACTTCAGTGGTGCGAGCATTTCTTGGTGGATTTTTTCTAGCTTTTATTTCTGCCTAGAGAAAATACGTTAATACTCTATGCCTGGGTCAATTTGAATAGGGCGGGTACCTTAAAGTGGTATGGATGTCTTTATTAAGAGATTTTGGTGCAAATGCCACTTTTTATTACAAATGAGTCATTATAAAAGATCTTCTAATTCCCTAAACATGAGCCCACCCTAAAACAAGTGTGGCATGCCTTTCAAATGTCTGGAAAATGTTAACACAAAATCTTTAATAGTTTGGACTTGTGAATGCAATCCCGCTTTAAAAAAGTAAAAAAGTCGCCAGTGTTTTTTTTACAGGTATGATGTCACTGACAAAGGAGGATGTAGCTTTGTTTTATCAGTTCGCCCTGTCTAAGGTGGCAAAGTAAACTCTGATGAAAAAAGTAGCATTCTGTAAAAGTCGCACTTCAGTGAATTTGTAGAGTAATAACCATTCGCCAGAGAAAAAGTGTCACCTGGCAATAGAAAGAGTGTGAATGTAAATTGTCGATGTCCCTGCAGATGGGATTTCTGGCCAATTGTTGCTAGTGTCGGCCACCTCACCCTTTAGCAAATCTGCCCCATAGAGGTCATCAATCTTTGGGAAAGAAAGTTATTAAAAGTAAAAAATAGTCGGTGACCGGCTTACTTACCCAAAGTTCTGTGGCAGTGTAAGCATTTCTCCCAACATTAGTGTTTCTGCACCTTTCACTGTTGAAGGGTCGTCTTTCATTAGTGTGCTAAATAGATCTCCTGTTTGAAGCAAAGCATTACACATTAAAGGTCACTTATACTGTATGTAGAACGTCAGAGTTCATTTTCCTCTACATGTTCTAGCAGGATCCTAGGGTGTCTATCAAATGTGTGTTTCCATGCATCCTTAATCAAAAAGATATGCTGGGTAATGGCAAACAGCACGCTAATGCTCACATAAACTCAAGCTTCACAGGATAAGCGTAACTCATCCAAATTCATAACACTTTAGGTGTCAGGTTGTCATTTCAACAACTCTGTTAAGGAGGATTTGAATGTTGCCTAACTAAAACTATAGTAATTTAGCCCATCCTACTCTAATGGAAACTCTGCTGTCTGTCTATTTATATAGAGGTCCCTAGAATCTCACCTGAGCTTTTCCACTTTAAGAGCCAGGGCACACGCTGCTATTTGGGGAGATGGTTTGCGACAAATTGATTCTTCTTTGGGCGACTAATCCTCACAAACTGCCTTCCCCAAATAGCTAGAATGTAAATAGAGAACAGGATAGCACTCAATACTTCAGTATCCAAAGTTGCCCGAAGTTTCCTCATGAGGCAACTTCAGAAAACTAAGTGACCCGATTGCCATCCCGATGGCGATTTACATTCTGGTCCATGGGAAGGCATTTAGGGGAGATTAGTCGTCTGAAGAAAAGAGAGACTAATCTCCCCCAGTAGCCTAGTGTGCCCTGGCCCTAAGGGTAGTGGCACATGCTGCTATTTGGGGAGAGTAGTCGTCTAGTGACAAATCGCTTCTGCTTCAGGCGACTAATCTCCCCAAACTGCCTTCCCGCGAGCTAGAATATAAATTGCTGGTGTGATGGCACTTGGGTCTCTTAATTTTTCCAAAGTTGACCGAGGTTGACTCAAGAGGAAACTTCAGAAAATGAAGCATTCAGAGTGCCATCCCACCGGCGGTTTATATTCTAGCCGACCGGAAGGCAGTTCGGGGAGATTAGTCATATTAATAACAAATTAGTGGCCTGAAGACATAGCAATTTGTTGCTGGGTAACTAATCTCCCCAAAAAGTAGCATGTGCCACCACCATAATGTGTTGAGGTAAACTGCTATCTCATTCAGAGCGACCAAGAAAGAATCCTTTATATTCTTGAGGCTCTCGGATTCTGCCTTATGTAAGTGGTGCCAACTGTTAAATAAGTTCCATGTATTGACTTTGTGGAACCCATGGTATAGCCAGTGCTCCAAATGAAATAAGATTTGAGTTGTTGCCTATAAGGTATTGTAACTTTGCAAAGATTTCCAATATAATGTGCCTGGGTTAATCTGACTTTATGGAACTATAATAAAGCAAAACAGTACCTGGAAGATCTCGCTCTTCACATGTCACTGGGATATTGGTGAATAACGTTGGTTTGGTAAGGCGCATTACTGGGGGGGAAACAATTATAATTATATAGAATCACAACCTAGAGATAAAACCTGCCCACTTGCCCTTAGTAGCCAAAATACAGAGATGTGAAGGACAAAACTTCTAATTAAAGACATAAAACCATAGTGTTAACTTCATTTGACAGCAAAAACTGCCAGAACTTATTTTCATATAGGGTTAACAAATACAAAGTTTGGTTGCTATGGGTTACTAGAACTGGGCACATTTCGTACCTACACTGCTTTGTTATGGCAGAAGTTGACGATTTTTGAATACTCTGGTAAAGGAAAACTTTACCCCCAAATGAATATTTAAGCAACAGAAAGTTTCTCATGATAAGTGACATCTTACCAAACTGGTGTATACATTTAAAGGAGAAGGAATCCCTTTTGGCGCAAAACCCATCCCTCCTGCCCCCAAGTGGGTCCTTAAGGAGCGTTTGAATGTTTGGAAATAAGGAGAAAGTCCGACCGCTCAAGGCAGAGCATTCCAGAGAAAAGCAGAAGCCCAAGAGAAGTCTTGTAGACGAGAATGGGCAGAAGTGATGAGAGGAGAAGTGAGGTGAAGATCAGAAGCAGAGTGAAGGTTGCGAGTAGGAGTGTATTTGGAGATCAGAGATGAAATATAGGGAGGGGCTTCACTGTTTAGGGCCTTCAATGTGAGTGTTCGTAATTTGAATGGATTCTAGAGGAGATTGGGAGCCAGTGAAGGGACATGCATATGGGAGCAGCTGATGTTGACCGGTGAGAGAGAAGAATGAGCAGCCGCATTTAGAACAGATTGGAGTTGTGAAAGGTGGCTTGTTGGAATACCTGCGAGGAGTAGGTTGCAGTAATCAAGGCGTGAGATAAGAGACTGAATAAGTGTTTTGGTTGCTTCTGAACTGACATATGGTCGTATTTGGACAATGTTGCGCAGTTCAATACGACAAGATTTTGCAAGTGTTTGGATGTGTGGTGGAAAAGACAGGTGCAAGTATAACTTATAGGCATTGTACCTGTGTGGTGGAATGAAAGGTAGTGCTGTTTACTTTGAGTGATATCAGAGGGACAGGGGAAGATCTTGGAGGAAATATAATGAGTTCTGTTTTTGAAAGGTTCAGTTTCAGGTGGAGACAGCAGACAGACAGTCTGTAACTTGGGAAAAGACAGAAGGAGCGAGGTCAGGAGTAGACAAGTAAAGTTGGGTGTCATCAGCATAAAGGTGTTACTGAAGTCCAAGACTTAAGTTTTCCTAGCGAAGTATTTTGGATGGAGAACAGCAGGGATGAGAGCTATTCTAATTAAGTTATGTAACCGCATATGTTAATTCCCAGCATCCCAAGTAGTAGTGGTAGTTCAGCCAACTTTGCATAAATTAATAGGAACAGGCAGATTTGATGCATTTCAGTTCATCAGGCAAGTTCCCAAATACCACAGGATTGGAGAAGGCATGTTCCTTGCACCTAAATCCTTGCATATTATCACTGCACTACATCAGAGCATAGGCAATGTGAACTACAGTTATGAGTTAATGGTGTGGTCCTCAAACTTCTCAGGTTCAAACCATTCTGCTACAAATATTTCTATCGAAAATGGTAGCATGCTGTCAGGCCAATTGTATGAGCCCAGTAAAGATTGGAATAACACGAAACATACAAAAAGTTGAAAAGATTTAATCAAACGAAGATTTTTTTGGCACATTTTATAGAAGTTAAAAAGAACTTCACATAAAAATACTTTATCAAAACAGTACAACAATCTAAAGAATATACATTTTGCGTAAATTGCAGACCCAGAGTGACATTTGTTTTGCAGTTTTATCACTAGACTAAAGAGAGTCTTGACAGAAGTTCATATCAGCTACTGAAAATTTTTTCTGAAAGGGAAGCCTTCTGTACCATCTTTGTTTGAGCAAGTCCAATTGATTATTAAAAGGTGGTCAATGGGTAACTATAAATGGATAGAAAGCAGCATTTGCTTAAAGGGGATCTATGGTCAAAAATTAAAATTACCCTTTGGCTTTGGTCAATATGTGTTTTTGCAATAGCAATGAATTATTTTTTATGTGCATTTTTTTTGGCAATCGCAGCGCAATCATATCCCCCCAGACAGCTGATCAGAATTGCACAAAAACCTTCACGGCCCGTGGCCGTCTCCTCTTCTTGGCCCACCTGATTCTGCTAGTCCCCACCTACCAATGAAAAACGAGTAGGCAGTGATGGTTTAGACTTTAGAGGCTTGCTTGATGTTCCTCACCATCACTCCCACCGTCAATGCCTACTCATTTTTCATTGGTAGGCAGGGACTAGCAGAGGCAGGTGGACCAAGAAGAGGAGACGACCACAGGCCGTGAAGGTTTCGCGCAATGCTGATCTGCTGCCAGTGTGTGGGGGAAATGATTGCGCTGCGGTTGCCGAAAAAACGGTGCATAAAAAATTATTAATTGCTATTGCAAAAACACATATTAACTCCCCAAACCCAAAGGGGAATTTTAACTTTTGGCTATAGATCCCCTTTAACTCCTGGTTGTTACTTTTTAAACAAAGTTGTAAAAGTCTTAGTTCCCTAACAAAGACAGGTCTGTTAATCAGCTGCGCCCCGTCTTACATTGTAACAACAGTCAATAGAAATATATATACAAATAACTTAACCATAGAAAAGTTGCAATTAATGCAAAGCTGCTTAGAATTGTGCGTTCTTTTATTAGTTAAAAAATATTTTATGGGTTGCCTTTAATGATCAGCATAAATTGTTTCAAGGATAAAGATCAAATTGCTATTCAAATTGCAAAAAAAAAAAAAAGTTCTCAGTATCATCCCCATGTATTTCACAATTCCATTATTTAAAAAATGATCAGATAGTGA
This sequence comes from Xenopus borealis, assembly GCA_024363595.1. Taxonomy (NCBI): domain Eukaryota; kingdom Metazoa; phylum Chordata; class Amphibia; order Anura; family Pipidae; genus Xenopus; species Xenopus borealis. Next base: position 207,792,421 of record CM044431.1, read on the forward strand.
TGTGATGCTATGCTGAAAATGTAAATTTATGCACAGCTTGCAAAAAGAATGAATGCACATTTAACTTATATGCATAATGTAAGCCGTTTTAAAATATAAAGATATTAGACTTCACAGTTCTGTTCCATGACCATGTACTGTCCCAAGGCCACAAGCTAGGAGTTTAAATTCATAAAACTCTAACCCAATATGTAATAAAAATTAGTCGCCTGGTGACATCTTAAAATGTAAAGTTGGCGGCGGGATGGCACTCAGAGTGCTTAATTTTCAGAAGTCGCCCCAAGTTTCCTCATGAGACAACTTCAGGCAATTTCAGAATACAAAGTGCTCCAAGTGCCAGTCCACTCGCAATTTACTTTTAAGTCGGTGGAAAGGCAGTTCGGGGAGATGAGTTGCCCAGAAGAAGATGAGGCGACAAATTTTTATTACATATAGGGATTAGAATTTTATGGCTTGAATGTAAACTCCTAGCCTGTGGCCTTGGGACATTATATAGTCAAGGAACAAAACAGTTAAGTTTAATATCCTTATTTTAAATTAATATCTAACCCAAATAGCATTGTAAGCCCCTACCTTAAATGTGGTCTGCTATGGGTTACTGCACCTGGGCAAAGTTAGTGCCTTATATTACTTCATTCCATAAGTTTCTAATACCCTTTTACATATGAGTTATATTAATTTCCACAAAAATATCACAAGTGCGCTTTATAAGAATCTATTAAATGGCTATTTTAAGCCTTTTTATTGGAATAGTCCAATCCACACCAATGTAAAGTCGCCAACATCCGTTCCCATAGCAGTCTATAAGCTTAATATTACTCCGTATTTTCGAACAATTAAGTCAATTCTGCCAGTGAGCTGTAACTTTGTCTTAAGCACTTGCCCGGTGTATTCACAATACAGCAAGTCACAGAAAGCCCAGATCTCACAGACGTCTCTCTGCATGGTTGCATTACAGTTTGGAAGGTAATGATGTCTAAGCATGCTGTTCAGTTTTTCCCAGGTCTTCTCTAAACTTGAAGCGCAAACGGAGGAGGGAATTATCCACTTTCCTCTGTGGAAGAGAGGAAGTTTCAGTTCCTCCAACCTGTTCTTTAGCTCCAGTGAAATTGGGGTAATTTGGTCTTGGCTGGTACCTCTCAAAGTACAAATGCTCCATGACCTCCTCAATGTAAGCTTTCCCATCCCATGCGTCTTTCCAATTGGTGATGGTTTGCCAAGGTTTGTGTAGTTCTCTTGTAAAAATAAAACTTCTTGCTTAGTCCTCACATTTGGCTGGAATTCTAATAGTCCTATGGTGGAATTATAGTTGTTACTGGGATTGTGCTGCTCCAGATCTAGAGAACTGTGAGCATGCTGGAAGATGTCCTCTTTGGAAACAGAAGGTGCACATCTTGCTGGCTTGAGCGCACAACTATTCAGATGACATGGAAACCAAGGAACAAAACTTGGCAAGGAGCGAGTGGGAAATTCTTCTAATGCTGCTTCTGCAATTCTTTGAAGTTCTTCTTGTCTGCGGTTAGGTCGATAATGCAGAAGCACTTCCATTGCCAGAGCATGCCCATAAATAACAACTAGTGCCTTTGGTATAACACTGCTGCAGAGCAACAAAAGAAAAACAATCTTTACTTGTCGCTCTTGTGAGTTGTGCAAATAAACAGTTACATACTTTTATAAAGTTACTTTTTGAAACATTGAAGTTCGGCTCTTTGCCTCCACTGTTTACTTGATGTGGTTCCGTAACCAGAGCTCTGGACGCAGTGAGCCCAGTTCAGGACTGTCCACAGCCCAGCGGTTGGGGACCACTGATTACTGAATTAACATGTTGGATTACTTAAAGGAAAACTTTACCCCGAAAATGAATTTTTGAGCAACAGATAGTTTATATCAAATCAAGTGACATATTAAAGAATCTTATCAAACTGGTATATATATTTATGTAAATATTGCCCCTTTACATCTCTTGCCTTGAACCACCATTTCATGATGGTCAGTGTGCTGCCTCAGAGATCACCTGACCAGAAATATTTCAACTGTAACAGGAAGAAGTGTGGAAGCAAAAGACAGAGCTCTGTCTGTTAATTGGCTCATGTGACCTAACTTTATAGTTTGTTTGGTATGTTTGTGTGCATCGTTGGATCCTAGGATCCCAGAAGGCTGTCCTTATTTTTTTAAATGGATATTTTCTATTTATGATTACCCAATGGCACATGCTACTAAAAAAGTGTATTATTATGAAAATGGTTTATTTACATGAAACAGTGTTTTATATGAGTTGTTTTATGCAATATCTGTTTATCGAGACCTACATTGTTTGGGGGGTATAGTTTTCCTTTAATTATAATGGAGTCTATGGGAGATGGCCTTCCTGTAATTCAGAGCTTTCTGGATACCTGTACTGGTATAAATCAGAGATGTATCACAGTTTTTTTTTTTTATACAAAATCTGTTAAAAGCATGACTGAAGCTAAGCAGACATGATGAAATGGCCTACAAATTTCTAGAACAATAGACTTTTTAAATCATAATATTTTCTAATTAAAACAATAAACAGAAAATGTGTGAACAAGTCTCATTTATTGAGCATGAATTGAACAAGTGGTTGCACTGCTCAAAGAAATCATAGAACCCTTTCACAATCCCTGAGACCTTTCACTATCAACAACTCTCCCACTTCATCCAACACATGAATAAAGGCAAGTCTACTCTCCATCTCTAGTACTCTGAATGCATGCATACGAAATACCTGTATCCATATGCAGTAAATAGCCCTTTGTTGCAAAGAAAAACCTCTGTACTATGTAAAAGGGGTTGCTCGCCTTCGAGTGAAGTTGTAGTATGATGTAGAAAGGGTTATTCTGAAACCATTTGCAGTTGGTTTTCATTTTCTATCATTTGTGGGTTTTGAGTTATTTAGCATCTCTCCAGTTTGCATTTTCAGCAATCTGGTTGCTAAGGTCTAAACTGCCCTACAAACCATGCATTGATTTGAATAAGAGAAAACCTGATTGGAAAGATGTGAGGAAATAAAATAGGGAAATATGTGTAATAAAAAGTAGCAATAACAATAATTGTGCAACCTTCCAGAACATGTTATTATATGGGGTCAGTGACCCCTATTTAAAAGTTGGAAAGAGTAAAAAAAAAAAAAATGACCAATTGAAACCTGCCTAGAATTATCTGGTCTACAGTATACTAAAAGAAAACTTTACCTCCAAAATGAATACTTGAGCAAATGAAGGGGTATATAAAAGAATCTCATCAAACTGGTTAATATATTTAAGTAAATATTGCCCTTTTACATCTCTTGCCTTGAACCACCTGACCAGAAATACTACAACTCTAACAGGAAGAAGTGTGGAAGCAAACGACAACTCTGTCTGTCAATTGGCTCATGTGACCTAACTTTATAGTTTTTTTGGTATGTTTGTGTGCACCGTGAAGCATACGATCCCAGGGGGCAGGCCTTATTTTTAAAGATGCCAATTTTCTAATTATGATTATCCAATGGTAGATACTACTAAAAAATTATTTTATGATGAAAATGGTTTCTTTACATGAAGCAGGGTTTTACACAAGCTGTTTTATACAATATATTTTATAGAGACCTACATTGTTTTAGGGGTATAGTTTTCCTTTAAGGCATCAGTAAAAAGAGTTAAAGGGGAACTATTGCGAAAATGAAAATTTATTAGAAGCTTCAGCATACTGAAATAAACTTTCTAAATACAACCAATTAAAAATTCTTCATTTCTGAAATAATCAAGTTTATCTTCACTATCCCTCTCTCAGCATCTGTTTCTCTTCATTCTGTCTTCATGCAGCAGTTGGGCGTCAGACAAATGATCCAATATATCTTATTGGGGGGGGGGGCTTCCTTTCCTAGCAGATGAATTAGAGCTTCCTCAAATACCAGATTCCAGTACAAACAAAATAACTGCCTTTTGCACAAATTCTGCATGTAGAGAGACATGATGTCTGGTGATTTTAATAGAGTGAGCTCTAATCTTCTAGGCAAAAGGAGCCCCCCTATAAGATATATTGGATCATTCATCTGACACACAACTCCTGAATGAAGACAGAATGAAGAGAAACAGATGCTGGGAGAGGAATAGTGAAGATAAACTCAGAAACGATACAGAATGTTTAATCGAATGTATTTAGAAAGCATCTTATTTCAGTATGCTGAAGCTTATATTAGATTTTAATTTTCTCAATAGTTCCCCTTTAAATACAAACATGGATAACAAAACTTGGCAACTATGGTCACCACATTCCATTGCTCTATCAATGCCTCATTATTAGAACCTTCCTATATAGATTGTAAGCAGAGATCTCTTTCCACTCTTCTTAAGGTGGCCATACACGTAGAGATCCGCTCGTTTGGCGATGTCGCCAAACGAGCGGATCTCTCCCCGATATGCCCACCTTGAGGTGGGCGATATCGAGCTGATCCGATCGTGGGCCCTAGGGCCCAACGATCGGATCAGAATGGCACAGATACGGGCGGTCGGATCGAGGGACTGCATCAACGAACAGATTCGGCTGCAATTTGACTGGATTTTTAATCCTGCCCGATTGACATCTGGCCGACTTTCAGCCAGATATCGATCGGGGAAGCCCGTCGGAGGGTCCCCCACACGGCCCGATAAGCTGCCGACACAGTCTGTCACCACCTTATTTACATAGACTAGAGAGGGTTAATGGAGAACTCTCCTTAACGAATTTCAGGTGGGTAGTCACAAACATTAAAGTGTGTCTTTGCATGATACTGTCATGTTTTTTTCAAAACACATCAGTTAACAGTGCTGCTCCAGTAGACTTCTTCACTGAAATCCATTTCTCAAAAGAGCAAACAGATTTTTTAATATTCAATTTTGAAATCTGACATGGGGCTAGACATTTTGGAAATTTCAGAGCTGCCCCTGGTTGTGTTAAGTCCAAAGCAAAATTGAGCAGATTGAGCAAAATAAAGAGCCAGCGCCATAGGCACAGGACCAACAAACAACATTGTTTCAAACAGCATCGCTGTGTGCTTTAGAAATGGGGCTTAGTTGTTTCACCTCTAAGAATAAAATAAACCCTTATAAAATGTTGCCACCACCTTATGTACATAGACTAGAGAGGGTTAATGGAGAACTCTCCTTAACGAATTTCAGGTGGGTAGTCACAAACATTAAAGTGTGTCTTTGCATGTAGAGACTTTACAGTGTATCTCGCTTTCCTCTTGTACACATGGCATCTCATATACAAATGCATAACAATGCACAATCCTGGTAAGGAACCGTCCCCTTCTGGAGTCCGCACGTCTCTGGTGTCTGCAGCGTTTGACCCTGTGTCAATGGTAGTGCACCCGCATTTTTTTTTTTAAATGCATCAGTTAATGCTCCAGTAGAATTCTGCACTGAAATCCATTTATGAAAAGAGCAAACAGATTTTTTTATATTCAGTTTTGAAATCTGACATGGGCCTAGACATTTTGTCAATTTCCCAGCTGCCCCCAGTCATGTGACTTGTGCCAGCACTTTAGGAGGGAACTGCTTTCTGGCAGGCTGTTGTTTTTCCTTCTCAATGTAACTGAATAGTACGCAGTGGGACATGGGTTTTACTATTGAGTGTTGTTCTTAGATCTACCAGGCAGCTGTTATCTTGTGTTAAGGTGGCCATACACGTAGAGATCCGCTCGTTTGGCGATGTCGCCAAATGAGCGGATCTCTCCCCGATATGCCCACCTTGAGAATGGCACAGATATGGGCGGTCGGATCGCGGGACTGCATCAACGAACAGATGCGGCCGCGATCTGACTGGATTTTTAATCATGCCCGATGGCCAGATATCGATCGGGGAAGCCCGTCGGAGGGCCCCCCACACGGGCCAATAAGCTGCCGACACAGTCTGTCGGCAGCTTTTATCGGCCCGTGTATGGCCACCTTTAGGGAGTTGTTATCTGGTTACCTTCCCATTGTTCTTTTGTTAGGCTGCTGGGTGGGGGAAAGGGAAGGGGTGATATCACTCCAACTTGCAGTAAAGTGATTGAAGTTTATCAGAGCACAAGTCACATGACTTGGGGCAGCTGGGAAATTGACACTGTGTCTAGCCCCTTGTCAGATTTCAAAATGAAATATAAAAAAAATCTGTTTGCTCTTTTGCGAAATTGATTTCAATGCAGAAGTCTGCTGGAGCATTTTGAAAAAAAAAATTTGCCCCATGAAAGCATGCCTTTAAAACTGTTTAAACCCCCCACTGAATGGAAAAAATTACTAGAATATTCCACTTTTTCAGCTGCTTCCCACCGGCACCAAAGAGAAACATAATAAGCACATAATGTGCACCCACAGACACACAGATAGATAATAAAGAATAATTATAAAACGCAAACCATAGTGACACAGAACGGAGAGCGGGGATAGGAAAGGCAGGGTATAATCCCATAGTAAACAGAGTGAGGGGCCAGGACACCTATAAGAATACACAGTGCAGTTGAGCTGCTGCGGTTCCCCCGCTCCTCGCTACAGGATGGGACGCAAAGCACATATACACACGCTACAGCCTCACACTGGTACCTTTCAGGGCCAACAAATGCTCCTGTTTGGGCTGATTGACGTCCATGATACCAGAACCACCGTCACCACTCCTTCGCACACCCGGAACTGTTCCTACAGGAAGCCGAAAGGGTCAATGCTACCTACCAAGGTGCGCATGCGCATAAAATGAATGCTTTTCCGTTCTATTATTTACACATCAGCAGAGCCCCTTAAACCACCTTAGTTCAGCGCACGCTGGTGGGCCACAGCTGCAGCGAATCTTCTTGTTATTTCAGTCACACATTTACAGGAACGTTTGCCAATGTTAAAGATGGCGCCGTCAACCTTGGCTCTCCAGCTGTTAAGGAACTACAAGTCCCACAATGCATTTGCCTTTATGAATCATGACAGACTCCTTCATTGCATTGTGGGACTTGTAGTTCCTTAACAGCTGGAGAGCCAAGGTTGCAGATCCAGCCCCTCTGTGGCAGGGCTACGTTAGCTGAAAACCATTGGGTGAATCCACTTTCTAGTTGCGGTGGTAATCGTTTCAGAAGTCGGCGACGTCACGTGGATTAGAGTTATCTGTCAGACTACTACAGTTATAAACATGATTAGAGGTTTCTCTTGTATTTCATAACGGGCTGCCGCTTTCTTCTTAAAGTGCAATTAAAGTGCAATTTTCATCACTCCACATGATCTCCCAGCCCGCCCCCCCCACTCGATGTGGTACAGTCCAGCTGTCAACATGGCTGTCGCTGTAAACAGACACGGCGGCCCTGGGAGAATGGATGGGAGCGGGCGGCAGAGCCGGACAGGTCCGGGAGGAGTAGTCAAGGTGATACTAGAGCAGGGTTTTGATGTGTGTGTCCTTCCCACGTAGCTTGGCCACTGGTTTATCCTTGCAGGAGGGCTCCGGCGTCCTTACATACATACATACATACATACATACATGCATGCATTTTACTTGCTACAGAGTTTGTGTGCAGCAGGGAAGCTTTGGAGCTGATTGTACTACTCATTGCTGCAGGTTGTGCATCGTCCCTAATATATACAAATACACACACATTAATCACCTTCTTCTGCTAAAGGCTCCGGGCTACTGCATTGCCATCCCCTTCCTTTTAACTCCTGCCCTGGCTGTGTGAATAAGTGTTAATATCCTATGCAGGGAAGTCACTCAAATTTCCTACGCATTCCAGCTGCAAGTAAACTACAACTCCCAGAATGCAAATGTAGCCGGGTTTAGTCAGCATCAGGAGAATACCCAGCATGCAAATGTAGCTGGGTTTAGTCAGCATCAGAATACCCAGCATCAGTGGCATAACTAGATCTTACTGGGCCCCACAGCAAATTATTTTTCAGGCCCCCAAAATGTCCAGTGGTTGACCTGTTTTACCAATATTTATTGTAATTGTATTTAAATTAGGGCCTCATGGGGCCCCTATAGCTCCTGGGCCCCCCTGCAGCCGCAGGGTCTGCTTCCTCTATAGTTACGCCCCTGCCCAGCATGCAAGTGTAGCCAGGTTTAGTCAGCATCAGGAGAGTAGCCACGTTTAGTCAGCATCAGGAGAATACCCAGCATGCAAATTAAGCCTGGTTTAGTCCGCATCAGGAGAATACCCAGCATGCAAATGTAGCCGGGTTTAGTCAGCATCAGGAGAATACCCAGCATGCAAATGTAGCCGGGTTTAGTCAGCATCAGGAGAATACCCGACACGCAAATGTAGCCAGGTTTAGTTAGCATCAGGAGAATACCCAGCATGCAAGTGTAGCCGGGGTTTAGTTAGCATCACGAGAATACCCAGCATGCAAGTGTAGCCGGGGTTTAGTAAGCATCAGGAGAATACCCAGCATGCAAGTGTAGCCGGGGTTTAGTCAGCATCAGGAGAATACCCAGCATGCAAGTGTAGCCGGGGTTTAGTCAGCATCAGGAGAATACCCAGCATGCAAGTGTAGCCGGGGTTTAGTCAGCATCAGGAGAATACCCAGCATGCAAGTGTAGCCGGGGTTTAGTCAGCATCAGGAGAATACCCAGCATGCAAGTGTAGCCGGGGTTTAGTTAGCATCAGGAGAATACCCAGCATGCAAGTGTAGCCGGGGTTTAGTTAGCATCAGGAGAATACGCAGCATGCAAATGTAGCCAGGTGTAGTCCGCATAAAGAGAACAGCCAGTGGAAGCAACTGGCAGCAACATACCTATAAGCATTTAACCTATTGTATGTATGTTTAACTCCATGTATTTGTATACAGGTATGGGATCCTTTATCCGGAAACCCATTATCCAGAAAGTTCCGAACTACGGAAAGGCCGTCTTCCATAGACTCCATTTTATCCAAATAATACAAATTTATTAAAAACCATTTGCTTTTCTCTGGAATAATAAAACAGTAGCTTGTACTTGATCCAACATAAGATATAATTAATCCTTATTGGAAGCAAAACCAGATCTTTTACCTGGAAACCCGTTATCCAGAAAGTTCCAAAATATGGAAAGCCCATCTGCCATATACTCCATTATGATAAACTAATTCACAATTTAAAAAATGATTTCCTTTCCCTCTGTAATAATAAAGCAGTAGCTTGTACTTAATCCAAACTAAGATATTAAACTTGACCCCAGCTAAGCTACAGGTAAGGAATTCATTACCAGGAAACCTGTTATCCAGAAAGCTCCGAATTACACAAAGGCCGTCTCCCACAGACTCCATTTTATTCAAATGATCCAAATTTCTAAAAATGATTTCCTTTTTCTCTGTAATAATAAAACAGTAGCTTGTACTTAATCCAAACTAAGATATAATTAATCCTTATTGGAAGCAAAACCAGCCTATTGGGTTTATTTAATGTTTACTTGATTTTCTAGTCCCAAGATCCAATATACAGAAAACCCCAGGATAACAGTTCCAATAACTGTACTTTGGATAAAGTATAGTAGATTTATTATGACAGAGAAAAAGAAAATATGTTTTCAAATTCAGTAGACAATTCCCTGGCACTGTTAGAAGTGGACAAATAATGACACAATATTTATAAGGGAAACTTTGCCATGATCACATTCCTCATCATGTTCAGACTGATAGATTAAGATCGTCTTTATTCTATTTCAAAGTGTAAATTGTACTTATTCTAGTTCAAAGTGTAAATTGTACTTAATTATAAAAAAAAAAGTATATAATAGCTTATATATAATGTTTGTATATTAATTAATCAACACCAGGTTCTGGAGTGTGGTGTTTGTGAAGATGTCTTTTCACTGCAAGGAGATAAAGTTCCACGTTTGCTGCTGTGCGGCCATACTGTGTGTCATGATTGTCTCACACGCCTCCCTCTTCATGGCAGAGCCATACGCTGTCCATTTGATAGACAAGCGACTGAACTAGGTAACATTATCTTCATCAGTAAAGCACTGGTTTAGCTAAGAACAGAACTTGTACTATGTAACATTTTAAGGGGTAAATTTATCAAAGAGTGAAGTTCTGCCACTAGGGTGAAATTCCGCAGCTCTCCATTCTTTTCTATGGGATTTTTAAAGGAGTATTTATCAAAGGGTGAAATTTCACTTTCACCATTGATAAATACGCCTTTCAAAATCCCATAGAAATGAATGGAGAGCTGCGGAATTTCACCCTAGTGGCAGAACTTCACTCTTTGATAAATTTACCCCTAAAGGAGAATCCAACCTGTAATGAAAAAAAAATCCTTCCCCCTCCCCCCCCATGCAAATGCCACAAATTTTTTTACTTACCCCCTCCTGCAGATTCGGGCCATGGGAGTTCAAGGCAGCCATCTTCTTTCTTCTGTCTTTTTTCGGAAGTAGACCGGCATTTGCTGGCACATTCGCAGTTGGAGGAGATTTCCGGGCCCGAACCACTGCCCATGTGCTGAAAGTCATGAAAATTTCCGGAATATAGTTATATTTAAGCAAATGCTGTTTTCAATAGCAACGTTTTTATTTTACAAACTTTAAAAGGGCTGAACCTTTTTCATAAATAAAAAGATGAAAGTTGCTTAGAATTATGCTTTCTTTTATTAGGCAAATTTATATTTTGGGGGGTTGACTTGCCCTTTAAAGGAGAATTCAACCCTTAATGAAAAAATTCCCATGTCTTGGTCTTGCAAAGATGTATAACAAAGTTACAAGATGACAGCCCCCTGTGGCCAACTTTGAAAGCATAAATCATTTGTTTGATTAGGCTTGTGGTGCAGTAAGTTCATGTTTATGTTTAGTATACAAAATACAGCATTTCTAGCCTTATTCTATTTTACACTTACCTTGTCCTTTAAGGGCTATATAAAGCAATCGTTTTTATTGCTGCTTCCCATTTTTTGCAAGCTACCCTACATTAGCTGCTCAAATGCGTACTTGGTGAACTGTTGCTTTAGGAACCTGGGGGGCAGACTATGGTTTGGGAACCTCTGTTATATTTGGTTTAAAGCCATTTTTTCATTGATGTAGTCTTCTTTCTTCTGCATTGGACTTGGACCGTTTATGTGCAATGCTTGAGACCTGGGTTTTTTTTTTGTTACAGTAGTAATTGCAGTATTATTGTTTGGCCATATTGTTGATACAGTATGCTAGTTTAGTTACCATTAAGTATTAGGTATTTTATTATTATTACAGAAAAGTAAATCAATAAAAAAATGATATATTACTTGTTTAAACAGCATGTAAATGTCTTGTTCTTATACAGGAGACTCTGGTGTTTGGGGCTTAAAGAAAAATTTTGCCTTACTGGAGCTTCTGGAACGGTTACAGAACGGTGCCAGTAGTCAGTGTAGCACTGTAGAGGAGGCAATGGGAGGATCCGGAGAGGTAATACTGATTGCATAGTATAAATGTTTTAGCTATGTTTATATATATATATATATAGACCTATTCTAAGCCACTTTTCAGTTGGTCTTTGTGATGTATATATACCTCCCATACAAATTGTACCATGTACTACCAGTACCATTAACGGAGTTATTACTCTATAATTCAGCGGGTTGCTGAAATGCAAATAAATCTCACCGTTTAACACACGTGGCCCAGGTGCTCTCAGCCCCAGGCCCTTCACTGAAAACATTAACCCAATTCAGACACCTCTCTGTTCTCCACATTAAACACTGTTTTCAATATCTCAATATTCAGCTGACCCGCTTGGTGATGTGACCCGGGTGCAGCCGCCCGAGTCTGTCGCTAAGGGAGACAATTGAGTCGCAAGTTTCTGTTTGTTGCAGCGCACTCCAAACAAGCCACAGTTTGCTCTCTTTTTCATCCAGTAAAAAATTCTTTATTCCAACATTTGATTAAAATGCATACAGCTTCCAAGGTCTAACGCATTTCGTAACCACGTATTTCCTCAGAGACGGATTTGCAGGCTAAGCTTTTACGTATGGAGGTAAAATGGATGTATAAACTACGGACCAGACATCCCCAGGGATTGAACTCTGTATTTGATATTAGCTGCTACTTTTAGAGTGGGGTTAACGTGTATAGGATTGCTGACATTAAAGGGGTGGTTCACCTTCAAGTTAACTTTTAGTATATTGTAGAAGGGCCAATTCTAAGAAACTTTTCAATTGGTCTTCATTATTTATTTTTCATAGTTTTTTAATCATTTGCAATTTTCTTCTGTTTCTTTGCAGCTTTCAAATGGGGGTCTCTGACACCATCTAAAAACAAATGCTCTGTAAGGCTACAAATGTATTGTTATTGCTACGTTTTATTACTTATCTTTCTATTCAGTCCATCTCCTATTCATATTCCAGTCTCTTATTCAAATCAATGCAGGGTTGCTAGGGTAATTTGTACCCTAGAAACCAAATTGCTGACACTGCAAACTAGAGAGCTGCTGAATAAAAAGCTAAATAACTATAAAACCACAAACAATACAAAATGAAAACCAATTGCAAATTGTCTCAGAATATCACTCTCTACATCATACTAAAAGTTAACTCTAAAGTGAACAACCCCTTTAATTAATTTGTGAAGGCATTTAAGCATATGATTAATAGTGTATGATGTAAATGCATTTAATTCAGCCCCTGGTAAGGGATAAATTTAAATCAGATTGATACATACTTTTTTAATAGTTGGTTCCTGAAGAACAGTTATTTTAGAGAAGGATAAATAAATAATTTATACACATGAATTAAAATATCACATAGGAACGACATAGATATAAAACGTAGGATGTTGTTTAATCTTTTGGATACTATGAAGTAATTGTAAGTGGTTATAAAATTACATTGTAACATAGACATGGATGAATTGTAACATAACTGTGTATGATTGTCTCACGGAGCATTTGATTAAAAGGGTTGTTCACCTTTGAGTTAACTTTTAGTATAATGTAGAGAGTGATATTCTGAGACAATTTGCAATTGGTTTTCATTTTTTATTGTTTGTGGTTTTATAGTTATTTAGCTTTTTATTCAGCAGCTCTCTAGTTTGCAGTATCCGCAATCTGGTTTCTATGGTATACATTACCCTAGCAACCCTGCATTGATTTGAATAAGAGACTGGATTATGAATAGGAGAGGGACTGGATAGAATAAGTAATAAAAAGTGGCAATAATAATGAATGTGTAGCCTTACAGAACATTTGTTTTTAGATGGTGTCAGTGACCCCCATTTGAAAGCTGCAAAGAAACAGAAAATAGCAAATCATTAAAAAACTATGCAAAATAAATAATGAAGACCAATTGAAAAGTTTCTTAGAATTGGCCCTTCTACAATATACTAAAAGTTAACTTGAAGGTGAACCACCCCTTTAATTTGTATGGATAATTCGATGTTTTTAAATTGATTTTGTAAATTGATTGATCTAATTAATTTTAATTTATGTTAAAGGGCATGACATGCTTTGTGGGTGGGAACCTTTTTGGCATAATAAAAGTAGTGAAGGCATGGTGTAAACTGGGGTCTCTGAGGAAGTACGTGGTTACGAAACGTGTTAGACCTTGGAAGCTGTATGCATTTCAATCAAATATTGGAATAAAGAATTTTTTACTGGATGAAAAAGAGAGCAATCTGTGGCTTGTTTGGAGTGGGCTGCAACAAACAGAAACTTTCGTGATTTATATGTTATGGTTTTAATTATTAGCCTTCCTCTTCTGATGCCTGGAAACTAAAAATGCAGTTTATTTTTCAGTTGCTGAATTTACAAACCCTGCTAAATGAGCAGTGGATTAACTCCGAGGCTATCACCCACTCCACCCTCTCTAAATCTAGTAAAGAGCAAACTACACTTCCTGATCCACATGGACTGGCTGGAAGCGTCCTTAAACAAAACTTCCCATACTAACACATATTTAAAGATTTATGTCTCTTTTAGTTTATTTTCGTTAAAAAACAAATAAAAAAAAAAAAAGACGTTACTGTTCCTTTAGCTTTTCTTTTTCAAACCTGTCTAACTGTTAGTTGATCCAGAGGAAGGCAAAAAAAATCCATCTGAAGCCTCTCCTCTCGGACTAGTCCCTGGATCAACTTGTATAATGAGCTATCTTCCATAACCCTGTATTCCCTCACTTGCTAAACACCATCCAACCCCTCTTTAAAGGAGAAGTCAACCCAACTGGCACTAAAATCCCTCCCCTATGTTGCCCCTCCTCCCCCCGGCCTACCTGCCACCCCTGGGCAAATGCCTCCAAGTTGCTACATACCCCTCGGCACAGGTCCTGTCCATGGGCGTCTTCTGGCACATGCGCAGTAGGAGACATTTGACGGTTCAGCTCTACTGCGCATGTGCAGAAAGTCACAAAGTTTTCCAATTTCGTGACTTTCAGCGTATTCACAGTAGAGCTGAACTGCCAAATGCCTCCTACTGTGCTTGTGCCAGAAGATGCCGATGGATTCAGGAAGAAGACAGCACGGAAGACGATGGCGTCTGTGAACTCCGTGGACAGGACCTGCGCCAAGGGGTAGTAGCAACTTTGGGGCATTTTCCTGGAGGGAGGGGGGCAACACAGGGGAGGGATTTTGCACCGATTGGGTTGACTTCTCTTTTAAAGCTATCTAATGTATCAGCCTGTACAACTGATTCAGAGAATGAATTCCACATCTTCACAGCTCTTCCTGTAAAAAACCCCTTCCCAATATTTTTGAGTATCTAAAATAACACTAATTCACACACTAATGTGTGTGTTTTCAAGCCCCTTTTTGTCCTAGATTTGGTCAGGGCCAGCCCCTTACCTAATACCAAAGTTACAAATATATGTAAGCATTGCTTTATCAGTTATTCTGCTATAGTTTCAAGAACAGCAGCAAATCAGCATTAACCCAAATGTCACCTTATTTGATCTTCAGGCAGTGTTCCTATATATATACCCAAATATATATATTTGGGTATATACAGGATCGGGAGCCAGTGAAGGGAAATGCATATGGGAGCAGCTGATGATGAGCATTGAGATAGATGAATGAGTCTGGCAGCAGCATTTAGAACTTATTGGAGTTGTGAAAGGCAACTTGTTGGAATACCTGCAAGGAGCAGGTTGCAGTAGTCAAGGCGGGAGATAACAAGAGACTGGATAAGTGTTTTGGCTGTATCTGAACTGAGATATGATCGTATTTGGGCAATGTTGTGCAGCTGAATACGACTAGATTTTGCAAGTGTTTGGATGTGTGGTGAAAAAGACAGATGAGAGTCTAGTATAACTCCTAGGCAGCATGCATGTGTGGTGGAATGAAAGGTAGTGCTGTTTACTGTGAGTCAGATCTGAGGGACAGGGGAAGATCTTGGATGAAATATAATGAGATCGGTTTTGGAAAGGTTCAGTTCCAGGTGGTGCTGTGACATCCAGGAGGAGACAGAAGAGAGGCGGCAGGCTGTAACTTGGGAAAGGACAGAGGGAGAGAGGTCAGGAGTAGACAAGTAGAGGTAACTTTAAGATAAGTAGAAGGCAACTTTAAAAGAACGGTCAGAAAGATGAGATGTAAGCCATGAAAGAGCAGTGTCAGGAATGTCAGCTGAGTATAGAATGTCTAGGAGGAGTTTGTGGTCAACTGTGTCAAATGCTGCAGAGAGATCTAGAAGGATGAGTATGGAATGACCTTTAGACTTTGCCAGGAGATCATTGGTTACTTTGGTGAGTGTAGTTAGAATATCCGCTTGTGAAAGTGTTGGTTAAGCTGCAGTGTTTATTTTCATTCTGTAGAGCATTGTGCGTTGTGATGAAGATGAAGCTCATGTGGCATCTGTGTACTGTACAGTCTGTGCAACCCATCTCTGTGCAGACTGCTCCTTGCACACGCATTCCACTAAAACACTGGCCAAGCACCGACGTGTACCTTTAGCTGACAAGCCTTATGAAAAGACTCTGTGCTCCCAGCACCAAGTCCATGCTATTGAGTTTGTATGTTTGGAAGATGGCTGCCAGACCAGTCCCCTCATGTGCTGTGTCTGCAAAGAATATGGAAAACATCAAGGACACAAGGTAGGTTTCAGTAGAATAACATTAGATATATAAATGGGATGCATTTAAGAGACAATAGATATTGTATTTGGAGGGCTAGAGATTCCCTAGGTGTCCAAACTTAACACAATAACACCAAAAAATGAAAGTGTTTTAAAGTAATGTAAGTACGTTGTTAGAGACCACAATAAAACCTCCAGTTTACTTTTCTAGGAAGCAGAAAAACTACTGTAAAATAAGGGAAATGTATTAGAGCAAATTAAGTTTCAAGTACTCAAAGAATAAGCTGAGGAGTCAGTTTCTGCTCACCCACACTTAGATACACTTTTACTTCTTCTGCTTCATTAGAGCCTCAGTCCAGGCCATTTATAACATCTGCTACTAGTATTAGGGATGCACCAAATCCACTATTTTGGATTCGGCCGAACCCCCGAATCCTTAGAGAAAGATTTGTCCGAATAACGAACCGAATCCTAATTTGGGAAGGGGAAAACATTTTTTACTTCCTTGTGTTGTGACAAAAAGTCATGCAATTTCCCTCCCCGCCCCTAATTTACATAAGCAAATTAGGGTTTGGATTCGGTTCAGCTAGGCGAAGGATTTAGCCAAATCTGAATCCTGCTGATAAAGGCCAAATCCTGGCTGAATCCCAAACCAAATCCTGGATTCGGTGCATCCCTCATTTTGTCCCACTTGCCAAGATCACTAATTGCAATATTTTCTTGACTGTCCGTTACTATAAGTAGCCTCAAAGTCCTTAGCTATTTCGTTATCTATATATACTAGCCGACAATCACGGTTATTGTATTGGCATTTGTACTGGAGTTGTCAAAAAGTCCTCATAGATAAGAAAAACAAAAGGTGCTTATTGGCGTTGGCAGCTTTTTGTCATTTCACCAGATGACCATCCCCACCAATGGTTTTTTTGCTGCAGTACTAAAGTAATTTCCAACAAAATGGCAAGCCCAATGCAAATGCATGGAAACAAAATGCTAAAATTGTATCTGTACCTCAACATATGTAACTACATGGCAAATAGTTAATGTTGTTCCCAAAACTTGCAACTTTAACAGCCCCACACAAGGGATACATTATATATACATTCAGTTGTATTACATAGTAAGTTAGGTTGAAGGTCAATCTTTTAACTATTTTTTTTAACCTGCCTAATTGCTAGTTGATCCAGAGGAATGGAAAACAATTCCATTTGAAGCCTCTCCAATTTGCCTCAGAGGGGGGAAAAATTCCCAAAATTACAATGGGACTAGTCCCTGGATCAACTTGTACTATGAGCTGTCTCCCATAACCATGTATTCCCTCACTTTCTTGTAATGGGAGTTACATGTGCCTTTCTCTTTCTAAGCATGCTGTTTTGGAAACAGAAGCAAGCCAGATCCGTGCTTCTATTTTGGACATGGCACACTGTATAAGGACGTTTACAGAAGAGATCTCTGAGTACTCCAGAAAACTGACTGGCATCGTTCAGCAGATTGAAGGAGGGGAGCAGATTGTAGAAGATGGAATTGGAATAGCTCACACAGAACATGTAATTATTCTTTTTAGTTTTTTTTTTTTGTTGGGGTATCAACTTCACATTTTATTGCTGAATAAAAGAACTACCCCCGCATCTACTACCCTAAATTGGCCCCCCTACCTGTTTCCTACCCGCATAGTGGATTATTCCAGAAAGTGCCCCTGTACAGCTTGCTCACTTTTGCAGAGTAGCGCAGCAGAGCTCTTGAGTACCATCTTCCAGGTCTTCTTTGGTAAGAGAACGCCGTATTTGGTGCATGCACAGTTGGAGCAATCTGGCATTCGTATGAATTGAAAGGAAAAGTAAATGTTTTTCTTTTTCTTTCTGTAAATTTGCTCTAAACAGCCCCCCAGATTAATGTACCTTAGTCTCTGCTGCAAGTCTGCTCTGGTTTCTGTGTTATCAGCAGCTTGTTTCCTCTTCTTCCTGGTGCAGAGTGAAGCCCAGCCCCTTAATTTACTGAGCTGTCCATTTGCTGCTGTTCCACAATAGAGAGGAAGAGGGAGCCAGTGTGTGCATTAGTAAGCTAGTTTCCCCAAGCAAAAGGTGCTGCACACACTGGTCTCTGCTATGTCACAGTATGCAAATGATCTCCTGGACTAGTCACAGAGATAAGGTAAGCTCAGTAAGCTAAGGGGCGGGGCTTCACTCTGCACCAGGAAGAAGGGGAAACAAGCTGCTGATAACACAGAAACCAGAGCAGACTTGCAGCAGGGACTAAGGTACATTAATCTGGGGGGCTGTTTAGAGCAAATTTACAGACCTCTCTAGCCAGTGACCAGGCCGACCTGTTGGAGAAGCAGTGTGAAAGTGTGTAATTGTGTGTTGCGTTCGTATGAATTGCACATGTGCCGAAAAGTTCTGAAAATTCCCAAAGGGAAGAAAGAGGACCCGAAGAAGACCTGGAAGATGGCACCCATGAGCTCCGCTTCACTATTCTGCATAAAAAGTGAGCATGCTGTCCTGGGGCACTTTATGGAATAATGCACTATTGGGCAGTGGCAGAACTCCTGGGGCATGAGGGGGTGCTATCACACCAGAGTCTGCAACCCCTTAGGCCCACCAGAGGTTTGTGCAAACGGGAATCCGGGACCAAAATTTTGTTCAGAGTGGGGGTGTATATGTGCTATATGTATATGAGAGCCGTGTGCTGTTTAATGACAGCCTTGAAACCTCTTTTTTTTCCCCTACATATGTTAGGAACACAATCACTTGTGGTCCTCTCCCTACAGGTCTGAATAGGCCACTATTAGCATCCAGTCATTAGCCCCATGGGCCAGCAATAGATTAGTCTTATTTGACCTGGCATATATGTGGCCACACTGGGCAAAGATCTGCTTGTGTATCAATTGGATCTTTGTATAGCAACACTTGTAGAAGTACAGTATACAGTGTTAAACATGATGATCCATAATTATATATTTTTATCTCTCTGGGTTGCAGGTAAAGCTATAACAGCCAGTTGAGATCAGGACCAGACATCATGTTTCAGTTTCAGCTATACAGACAGGCAGCAAGCATCATTTCACTGGAAGACTGTAGATAGGCACACAAATAGCATGAACAATATTCTTTTATACAGGTAGAAAAAGTGGTTTTTACACTTTAATAGTGTGTTTATTTTATTGGCTCTAAGGTTAATAGAATCATAATTTTCTGCCTTAAATTAAAGGGGTGGCTCACCTTTAAGTGAACTTTTAGTATGTTATAGAATAGCTAATTCTAAGCAACTTTTCAATTTGCCTTCATATTTTCTTTTTTTTTTATAAATTTTGATTTATTATATTTCTTCTGACTGTTTCCATGTTTTAATGGAGGCCACTGACTCCATCTAAAAACAAATGTTCTGTAAAGCTACACCTTTATTGTTATTGCTACTTTTTATTACTCATCTTTCTATTCAGTCCTCTTCCATTCTTCTTGATTGCTAGGGTAATTTAGATACTAGAAACCAGATAGTTGGAACTGCAAACTGGAGAGCTGCTGAATAAAACACTAAATAACTCAAAAACCACAAATAATAAAAACCAATTGCAAATTGTCTCAGAATATCACTCTCTACATCATACAAAAAGTCAATTTAAAGGTGAACAACCCCTCTAAAGAGGGTATACTCCTTTAAAGGGGTGATTCACCGTTAAATGAACTTTTAGTATGTTATAGAATGGCTAATTCTAAACAACTTTTCAATTTGCCTTCGTTTTTTATAGTTTGTGAATTATTTGCCTGCTTCTTTTGACGCTTTCCACTTGACTTTACTCTTTAATGTAAATGTGAAGTCAAAGTACATTGATCCCAATTTTTTTTTTGTACACAAGACACACAAAATTTTGAAATGCAGCTCCTTCGTCAGGCGGAGACAAAACCTCTTGTCATTACCCCACAATGAATTTTCATCTTGACACTTTTTCACAGAGATTAGAAAAATGAAAGTACTTTCCAGCATGTGCACCAAACTTGCATATATGTTTAAATATATATTTAACCATTTGTATCCAAACTCTCCCTCTCTTGCCAAAACTCAAGCATGTTCGATACACCTTTATTACTGCAAAATGTCTGCACTTTTAACCTACGCTCTGGATATTTTTACATAATATGATTATGCTTTATACATTTTTATTATTAACATGTATTTACATAGTGCCAGCATATTGTGTAGTACTGTAAACATACATAATGTTTAATATCAGTAATGGTTACTAGATTTCTATAAGCCACTGATACATTTTGTTTAAACCTCTGATGATCTGATCTTATTATTCTGTGTCATTGGATAGGTTCCTGGAACTGCAGAGAATGCCCGCTCCTGTGTCCGAGCCTATTTCTCCGACCTACATGAAACACTTTGCCGTCAGGAAGAAATGGCCCTCAGTGTTGTCGATGCTCATGTGAGAGAACAGCTGATGTGGCTTCGGCAACAACAAGAAAACATGACTATTCTTTTGTCTGAAGTATCAACGGCTTGTCTGCACTGTGAGAAGGCCTTGCAGCAGGTATCCGGCACTTTGTGGGCAGTCTCAGCATGCTTTGCTAAAGGGTTCTAAGGAAACTCCTTTCTGCTAAATTACATAGATACATGTGGTTTCATTCAACCATAATACTAAAACGGAGAATTTAATTCCCTTTTGGGCTTTAAATTTAAATGCATATATGAGGCATAACGAGGAATCACAACATTGATTACTGCACATAACATATAAGCAGCTTGTACAGAAAATGTCATATTATGAGTAACAGACATATAAAACTAGTTCAAGTATTTTCATTTATTTATAACAGACCACAAGCAAGAGAAGGAGCTCCTTCTCTTTGTTATGAAGACATAACTGCTCTTGGAATGATTTTCTAGTAGACTTATGTATGAAGATCCAAATTATGGAAAGATCCTTTATCCAGAAAACCCCAGGTTTCGAGTATTCTCAATAACAAGTCCCATACCTGTATATGATTTTGATGTAGCTGGTTCTGAATGCATCACAGTTATTTCTGTAAACATATTTTTCAATTGGTATTTCCAAATGAAATGTTGGGAAAGTCTTAAGCTGATGGCAAGGAAAACTTGTGATTGCCAAGGTCCTTTAAGGAAGAACTGGGGGTAGTTAATAACTTCTCCTTCTGCAGAAGGCTGAGTGTTGAGAGTACACCAGTGTTAACTCCAAAGTCATGGCACATAATAGAATATTAGGTTATAAATCAGGCACACTATCACTTACTTTAGGGTTTGTGCAATATAAAGTAGTATGTTTGCCCACGAGCAATAACCCATAGCAACAAGGTAGCATTTACTGGACACCTGTTTAAAAGCTGCTATGGGTTACTGCTCGGGGCAAACTAAGCACCTTTCATTACATATGGGAGTCAAAATATGATGTGACCCATTATTGCTTGGCCATAGGATGACTGCAGAGTGGTGCTAGCCAAGCAGGAGATTACTCGACTTCTAGAGACTCTACAGAAACAGCAGCAGCAGTTTACAGAGCTTGCAGATCACATTCAGCTGGACTCCAGTATCCCTGTCACATTCACAAAGGTATGTAGCGTGCAATGGAATGTCTGTGGGCAAACTAAACGTAACTTTGGGCACGCCTGTTGCATGTATGAGAAACCTGCAGTAAAGACCATTCCTATGATATATTGCAGATAATATACAATTGTGCTCATAGGTTTACATACCCTGGCAGAATTTATGATTTCTTAACCATTTCCAGAGAATATAAATGATAATATAAATGATAACACAAAAACTTTTCTTTCACTCATGGTTAGTGTTTGTCTGAAACCATTTATTTTCAAACAACTGTGTTTACTCTTTTTAAATCATAATCACTACACAAACTACCCAAATGACTGGCAGGGTTATATTTTTTTTAATATTCTGCAGCAGTATGAGGGAGGCTTTTGCAGACTGAATTAGAATATGCAGGCGGAATGCTGGACTGTGGGCTTGGGGTGGGTTTTGCTTACTGCAGGGTGATTTTGTTATACAGGAAGTGAGAATAAATTAATAAAAATAAAATGTGTTCTCCAGTTATTCAGCTAAACCAGAGACTTCAATCTAATAGAAAATATGTGGCTAAATGTTGTTAAATATGTCGTCACATGATTACAAAACAACTTCAGGTAGGGCAACAAAATGGTTCAAAATTTGTGTTATCATTATGCATTGAATAGACCTCCTAGCTCTCATAGTTATTCTTGCTCCAAATGGGTCTTCCACCAAGCACTAACTATTAAGCAACTGTAAAGCAATGTACAATAATTACTCAATGATATGAAAATGTCTTCTACTTTAGTAGGGAAAAGCTACAATTAGACATACACCACAAGATCTGCTTATTTGGGGAGGAAAATGAGTGGCTCTTTGCCAACTCTTGTCTTATCCTGTTTATGTTCTCTGACTTTCACCTTCTACGCCCCTTACCGGTGGCCTGCTCAGTCCTTGCCTACTTAGCCTCATCCCAGCATCCCCTGCAGCACTCTTGTAGTCATGTTTCAGAGTTCTTGTATGTGTCTATTTTCTCTGTTTGTAGTTGGACCTTTTCTTTCCCTCCAGTCCTGAGGGATCTCCTGCCACACATATGGGATGTGATTTCTGTCCTCCTGGCCCGAGAGTCACTTGGTCAGATATAGTACAGTGTAGCTAGTCATGTAGATACACTGAACTTTCAAGGAAAGACGGCACTCTGATAAAGGAAACAGGTTTATTCCAGATTAGGGATGGTAAACCATACGCATTTCGGGAATCAATCCCTTAATCATAGGTCATGTAGATAACTAGATTGTTCTGAAGACTCCCAGGTGGTCCTACAAATCCATCAGAAATATCTGAGTTTGTTTAAGTAGACCTGCTTTAGTGATGTGCGGGTTAGGGTTTTTTCCTCGTCCTACACCTAACTCTACCCTCACCCAGTCTGACCCTCACCCACCTGTAACCGCCTCCTCCCCTCTATTTATAGGCCCGCCCCGGAGATGACATTACAAAAGGGGTGGGGCAAGCACACACCTATAAAACACAAGCCGGCAGTGTAAGGTCGTGGGTGGGGAGAGCAGGCAGAAGAGCTCAACGAAACCTGCCCAACCCGTGGGTATCAGGCCGGCCTACACTAACATCACTAACCTGCTTGTGGCAAGGTTTAGGGGCATGTTTACTAAGATTGGAGATAAATATCTGGAGAAATTTCTGGAGATGTTGCCCATGGCAACCAATCAGATCTTTGCTAACTTATAGGTGGCTGTTTAAATCTAATTTCTGATTGGTTGCTATGGGCAATATCTCCAGAAATCTCTCCAGATATTTATCTCCAATCTTAGTAAACATGCCCCTAAGTTTCTTATCTAACTTTGTAAAAGTAATGCAGGGAAATGTATCATTGGTGCTCTAGCTAACTGAAATCTTGAATAATTTGTCCTTTAATTTCTAGGATAATAGAGTTCATATCGGCCCAAAAATGGAAATCCGGGTTGTTACTTTGGGATTAGATGGAGCAGGAAAAACCACCATTTTGTTTAAGCTAAAACAAGACGAATTCATGCAGCCCATCCCAACAATTGGTACGTAGTGTCTGATGTCCATAGGCTGCTCTTAAAGGAACAGTTTAAAGAATAACAAAAAACTAAACTGGTTAAACAGATAGTTTAGTTTGCCAAAAATGTAATGTATAAAGGCTGGAGTGACTGGATGTCCAACATAAAAGAGAATACAACTTCCTACTTTTCAGCTCTCTAACTCTGACTTAGTCAGTGACTTATGGGGCCATATGGGACATAACTGTTCAGTGAGTTTGCAATTGATCCTCAGCATTCAGCTCAGATTCAAAAGCAACAGTTATGACCCATGTGGCCCCCCTCAAGTCACTGATTGGTTACTGCCTGGGAACTAATCAGAGAGTAAGGAAGTAGTGTTCTGTTATGTTACACATCCAGTTACTCCAGCCTTTATACATTAAATTTTTGGATAACTAATTATATTGAAAATTTTTTTATTTTAGCACAGTCTAGAGAGATAATGGCTTACAATTCTAGATACATTATTATTATGTAGATATTTACCTTTAATATGTTTGACATAAAAATGGAATTTGCTGTTGCCTGCTCCCCGCGTGTGTGAAATAAGATTAGGGGCTTTGTCCACTTATGCATTCAGTATGTAAGTGTGGCCCCCGTTAATACAGCCCCATTGACAAGACTGCAATAAATTCACTTCTGTGTTGTCACATGGTGAAACTCACAAAATGGCAAATGTCTGTGTGTAAAGGCCCTCGTGGGCTTGTTTCTTCTTTTTATTAGCTGGGAACAATGTTATATACACCTGTGCTAAATGATATTCAGCCATTCTGTTTTCTGATAACAGTTTGTTTTACCGTTTCTGTTTATTATGCCAAATATGTATTGCTTTACAGAAATCTGGTTTGTTTTACAGGTTTCAATGTTGAGACCGTCGAATACAAAAACCTGAAGTTTACAATTTGGGATGTTGGAGGCAAACACAAACTTAGGCCTTTGTGGAAACATTATTACCTTAATACCCAAGGTGAGGGCTCCAAGTTCTGCAAAGTTCTGAGGTCTCGTTCTGTAGGGCATTGCTCAGATGTGCTACAGACCAGATTCCATTCAATCTGTGGTTTCTTTATTTTGCTGATATGCTTTTTCTAAATGTTTTTGCAGTATTGTCTGCTCCCCACGTGTCCCTAGAAGCCACTTGTTTTGGTCTCTCCTGTGGACAACACTAGTGTTAGGCCATAAACCCCTAAGCATTTGACTTATGGTTGCCATGAGGTGTTCTGGACCATTTTTCCTATACTCAGCACATGTATTGAATGGTCCTTTTCATCGGCATGGCTCTGTTTTCTTCATTCATTGTTTATCAACCACAGGCCTGAGTGAGCCCACATGGTGCAATGTCGTGCAATACTCCCTGGCAAAGTAACAATGCACTTTTACAGAAATGAGGCCTAGCTTCCAATGGTACATACTATTTTGTCCTGTAATATTTACTTTTTTTTTTACAAAGGTGGTAATTATCTAACATATGCATTGATAGAGGCTCTGCATTTTAGTATCTCTGAAACAGTGAAGTTAAAACCAACCTTGATATAGTAACATAGATGAAAAATGAAAAAAAACAATTGTTAACAGCTATTAATACATGTGAACCAAGTTGTTGTATGTACACCCCCATCCTTGTAAATTCCAAAAAAATAAAAGCAACATAGTAAGTTCGATTGAAAAAAGACACACGTCCATCCAGTTCAAACTTTTAAATCTATAAATAACCTGCCTAACTGCAAGTTGACCCTGAGGAAGGCACAAAGCCCAATTTGAAGTCTATGCAGTTTGCCTCAGAGGGGGAAAATATTCTTTCCTGACTCCAAAATAGCAAACAGACCAGTCCCTGGATCATGAGGGCGCAGGACCATTAGGGCTGATTATTTTAGGGTACTGGCACAGAGGGAAAATGTAAATTATTACTTAATAAGTGATTAGCAATTTGTGGCATTAGGGATTTGTGACCTTTGTTTTTACCTCAATTTCTGCTATCCTCTGGCAGTTAAAGGATTGGAGAAGTAGTTATCAAACTGAAGGGCTTCAGATTTAAACCTCTTTTGAGGCCCCAGCATTGCTTCATTGCCCAAAGGTTTCTGCCCCTAAGTACCACTTTGATGTAGGCGTATCTTTAAATAACAACACATTCATCTCTTGATCTGAAAGCCAGTGCCATTGCGTTTGTTCATAAGATCATGACTCCCCAATTCTCACGCTTGTTTTGTCTGTGGTCCCTGTGCAGCGGTGGTGTTTGTGATTGACAGCAGTCACCGGGAGAGAGTCACAGAAGCACACAATGAACTTGCCAAGCTGCTTACTGAGAAGGAACTGCGAGATGCTCTGCTGCTAATATTTGCCAATAAACAGGTAAGGAAGTAAGAAAGGTAATATTATATTGTGGTTACAGTCCCAGCATGCCTTGGGACATAGGTCATCAGCTGAATGGACTGTATTGATTCCCCCAAGTGATTGTTTGGTTATTAGACCAATGCCAAACGACTTCCCAGAATTAAACTGGCCTTACACTGAAAAATCATTGAGATCTTTTCAAGATATTCCCACCTTGATCCAAGCTGTTGATTGGCTTATTGATGCAGTCCTCATCCCCAACAGGATTTTTAAACCTGCCCCATCAATATTTGGCATTTTCCGGCAAATATAATTTGGGCAGGCCCATTGCAGGGGTCCATACACAGGCAGATGGACTGCTGACTAGGTCTGAAGGGGCCGAATCAGCAGCTTAAATCTATCCCTGTGTATGGCCATCTTTACAGTGTAACTGCAGTTGCTGCAAACTGACACACACTTTTGAGCAAGATACAGAAGGGGCAGAGATTTGTGCTGGTAAGTGAATAGCTGACAAGTGGGTATAATTTGCACCTGCAACATAAGGGTTGGCACACAGGCAGAACAGGGCCATGTAATTAAAGGGTACCTATTGCTTGAAAAAGTTACCCCCAACCAAAGGCGAGGGCTGATAGAGCCCACATTCCGGTTGGGGGTACCAGTTCTTTAAAAAAAAAAAAAAAAGCCCCCTGCCAGTGCAGGCAAGCTCACTGTTGGGGCCGCTTTTCTTAATGCGCATGCGCGTGACGTCACGCGCATAACTGCGCATGCGCGTCTACTGTCATGGCGGCTTTTTAAAAAAAGTACTGGTACCTCAAACCGGAATGTGGGCTCTATCAGCCTGCACCTTTTCTTGGTGGGTAACTTTTTCAAGCGATAGGTGCCCTTAACTGGCACAATTCTGAGAGCAGCTGAAGGAGCAACATACATAGGGAGACTTGCACTTACTGTCTGGTCAAGACCAGTGTTAATACAGGGCTTCCTTAATCTTGCAGTGCCTTGTGCTGAACTAGTCAAAGGGCAGTTTTACAGTCCTATTTTATAACGTTAGTCAAGCAAAATACATTTTACATATACACTATATAAATTATTTGAATCTTATTTCCTTCCATCTGGAAATTTATAATTATAGCAAGCAGGCAGGACCCATTTTGTGGACACTGTTATTTTAGGGAAACTGTCATGGGAAAACATGTTTTTTTCAAAACGCATCAGTTAATAGTGCTGCTCCAGTAGACTTCTGCACTAAAATTCATTTCTCAAAAGAGCAAACAGATTTTTTTTTTTATATTCAGTTTTGAAATCTGACATGGGGCTAGACATTTTGTCAATTTCCCAGCTGCCCAAGTCATGTGACTTGTGCCAGCACTTTAGGAGGGAACTGCTTTCTGGCAGGCTGTTGTTTTTCCTTCTCAATGTAACTGAATAGAACGCAGTGAGACATGGGTTTTACTACTGAGTGCTGTTCTTAGATCTACCAGGCAGCTGTTATCTTGTGTTAGGGAGCTGTTATCTGGTTACCTTCTCATTGTTCTGTTGTTAGGCTGCTGGGGGGGGGGGGGGGGGGGGGGGGGGGGAGGGAGGGGGTGATATCACTCAACTTGCAGTACAGCAGAAAAGTGTGATTGAAGTTTATCCGAGCACAAGTCACATGACTTGAGGCAGCTGGGAAATTGACAATATGTCTAGCCCCATGTCAGATTTCAAAATGAAATATAAAAAAAATCTGTTTGAGAAATGGATTTCAATGCAGAATTCTTCTGGAACAGCCCTATTAACTGATGCATTTTGGGGGAAAATGTTTTTCCCATGACAGGATCCCTTTAAGGCAAGTCTTGCATCATCTCAGAATCTTGTTTGTGCACCAGAATGGGGGCCCTGATGTCCATCCTCATGCACTGGCTACACATTTAATTGGTAAAGAGAGAAGGGGATTATGGGGAGTGGAGGGACAACTAGTAAGTGCTGAATTGAAACTGAAAAAAAATTTGCCTGCCCCGCCCCTATGCCTAAGGTATAAAGGAGGAACAACAGGCAATATTTGATTGACAGTTGAGATTGTAAATGAGTTTGCAACAGCTATGAATTCTTTCATGTGAAAAGGACTTTTATTATACAGCTTTTTGTTATACACACTTTCTGTAGTGATGGATGGTTTTGCTTTCTTTTATCTGCATGCAGGTTATACCTTGGCATTTTGGGCATTTTGCATGAACTGTACTGTCTTGTTTCTCTACACAGGATATCACAGGGGCCCTTTCAGTGGAAGAAATGACTGAGCTTCTGAGTCTTCATAAACTGTGCTGTGGCCGCAGCTGGTACATACAGGGCTGTGATGCCAGGAGTGGGATGGGGCTTTACGATGGTCTCGACTGGCTCTCAAGGCAACTGGTGGCAGCTGGTGTGCTTGATGTCGCCTAATGTGAGCCAGTGGCAAGTAATATGTGTGTGTGAGTGAGCAGCGGCTACTGACTGCTAACAGAAAGGTGGCCTGTTTGAGAATAGCCTAAAACACGTGTAACCAGCCCGTGGCGCTATGATTGCGCTGGGAGCACCGCAGGTTGGTTATGGCCGGTATAAAAACATAACTTTATTGACAGCTACAAAACAAATCTCTTTACGTCACTTTACTAGAGCTAGTGCAAAAACTCTCCCGACTTTAGTAGTTTTTGTCATGACTGAATGTGAAGGTTGGAAATACAGCTAATTAGCTAGGTAAGCAATTGATGCTCTTATTTAATATGTATAACAGTCTAATGTTTACACTACACCTACAGTATTAATTTAACCGCCACATTAAAGCCTTTCCCAAGCTAGCCATGGAATCGTTACATCGTAGCTTAAACGGAACCCACTGACCGCTGCTGCGGCGCAGCTTGGCAATTAAAGGGTTAAAGGCTGACCCGTGTCTAGTGCAAATAAGCTGAGCGTGTGAGTGTGTGTGCAGGACATTTCCATCCATGCCTCCAGCTGTATCATGTCTTAAAGAGGCAGTGTAAGTGGTAATTTAATGTTAGCTTGTGGCTTAAACAATGGAGCGCGTAGCTTACGAGGCGCATTAAAATCAAAGGCGGAGCCATCGAGCGGCTTTATTTTCTTTTTCTGCATTGGCTTCTGTGCCGTGTGTGTTGTAGGCAACATAACGCTAATAGTGAGGCTCCAGCCCAGCAGCTTTGATGTGTGACTTAGACTTTAAATAGAACACAGTGGCATAGCATGGGGATCATCCAGGGTCCCAGTCATTAATAGAGATCGAAATATAGATATAAATAAAGCTACTGGGGGGGGAGGCACATTTATCAAGGGTTGAATTTCATGTGAGTTTTTAAAACTGCCATAAACTCGAAATTCGACCAATCAAAATCGCATTTATAGTTTCCCAGCTCCGACTAATTGAAAAACTCTAATCGAATTTGATTTGAATTAGAAACACTTGATTCGTCAGGAAAGCTGCAACCATCACCAAACTGATCGCTGGACCGCTCCTATTGTCTTATACAGCAATTCTGCAGGTTTTAGGTGGCGAAAAGTCAAATTCGAGATTTTAACCCTTACTCAAAAAAACCCTACCCTACACAAACCCCCCCTCCTTCCTCCCCCCCAGCCTAAGTGTTACCCCGGGTAAATGCCCTAAACATTTTACTTACCCCTCAGTGCAGATTCAGACATCGGAGTTCACGGGCGCCATCTTCTTGCTATTGGCAGAATGAATTCCCGCAATCTTTAGGCGCTGTACTGAAGATCCATGCATGGACACGATCCATAAGATCCATAAGTGACCATCTTCTTGCTCTTCAGAAATCTTCAGGTCTTCCCTTTGGCAGATCTCCATGACTTTCGGCGCATTCACAGTTGTTACAATGAGGAAGTTTCCCTGAACTGCGCATGCGCTGAAATGCCGCTCACTTCACTAAGATGAGAAGAGGATGGCGGCCATGAACTCCAATGCCTGAATCTGTACCGAGGGGTAAGTAAAGACTTAGGGTTACTGCTCCTGGGAAAACTTGGTGCCTTTTATTACATAACCCCCATAGTGTTGAAAAGAGACAACAGAACCGTGTGGAAAGTGTCCCTATACCAACAGTCTGGCAATGTCCCCTGATACACAGAGATAGAGACAGGGCCCTAAGCTGAATTACATTGTGTATGATATCCGGCATGTCCTGCCATTGTGTAAATGTGCAACATACTCATTGATGGAAACCTCCAAGCTGATTAAAACAAGGAGTCTGTTTCAGGTACTTAAAGTATCAATAATCTAACGCTGTGATGCTGTTACACAGCGGCCAAACCATTCGCCTCCCACAGCAGCAGGGTAAGATGTGGTACTGCAAGCGACAAAGTCTGACAATTGTAATTTAAAGCAATCTCCCATGTATTTTGTTTTTATCTGCTGGGGCAAAAGGTGGCAAGAACTGCAAGCTGGGTATTCCTGATTGACATCGTTTTTTTAGCAAAGGCCTCAGCCCTGTAGCATCACTGAAAGGTCCCAGTTCCTAAGCTAGAGTCCTGCACTGGGTCGGGTACCTGTGGATTACAGAAACCTGTGATAACCTGCAGGTTGCGGGTACAGGTTCAGTCTGGGGGGGCCTGGGTCCACTGGGAATGCCGTCCAGCCCCCCCCCCCTGCAATGCCCCACTAATATCTAAAGGTGCATAAATAAAGGTTCGGCGCTGCTTGGTGTGCATGCACCAATGTCGCTGTGCCAAAAAAACGTTTTTTTTTTGTATAACCAGAATATCGGGAGGGGGTCTGGACCGCCGGGGGCCCACCGGGTTTTTTCCCAGTGTCCCGCCCGGCCAGTCCGACCCTGTGCGCGAGTCTTCTCAATAGCGTTTTTACTTCTTTTTTCTGATCACGCCTACTTCTGATGATGACAGCACTTCCTGATTGTTGATGGTCAGCGGGTCGCAGATTGGGTTGCGAGTAGGGTACTTGCGGGTCCAAGCAGGTATGAATGTAGATTGCAGATTGCAGGCTGGGGGTACAGTTCCAAAAAATGGACCTGCGCGGGACTCTATCTTAAGCCAATAACTTGCTGCCTGGTGGCCTCATAAACCTCTTTTCCAACCAATCTCTGGCACATCAGTGTTGGT
>CM044431.1:207823439-207835462 GCA_024363595.1 Xenopus borealis
CACCAGCCCAACAGCAACTGCACCAATAAAACTGACCGTATCAATTGGCTACAAATAGAAATTCAACCCATGTGCGTTCAATTAACTCCGGCCCCAGGTACAGCGAATTAGCAGAAATACACAGTTTGGATATTTAAAAATGTAAATGTTTTAATGAAACAAAGGGAACGTTCTATAATCAATGTCTTTTTGTGGCCAAATATGAAAGAATAAAGGGGTAACGGTTACAAGATTGATGCGTTAGACCCAGTCTTTCATTCATTTGACCAACACTGAATTCTACCATTTAAACCAATACTGAATCCACCACAAGATTCGGCTGAATCCCAGCCCCATGTAGTAATTTGCAGCCCCCCAGTTTTTATATATATAAAAATTGCAGCTTGTAAAAAATAATTGTCATCTTCAGTGATCTAAAGTCACATGGTAATTTGGGATTCAGTGTATCCAGGATCAGAGATTCAGACAATTCCCAAACCTTATCTGGATTTTGGGGCACTTTAGTCCAGACAAAAGAAAGAGAAGAAAGGACGGAGGAGAGAATATTTGGGACAACTGTTCAGAGTTTATTATAGTTCTGTTAGTTGGATGCTCAGACCTGGGTTGTAACCACAGAGTCTTGGTACTAAATGTGGATGTGGTTGCATGAGTAGCTTGCTCTATTGTATTAAGGACATTTGGAACTTTTTCTTTCTGTTGTTTCCCATCTTTTTTCTGGCCCTTGTTTTGTAGATCTGAGAATTCCTCTTCTCACTCATGTAACTATTTCCTGCTTCTAAGAATAAACGTCTTGTCCTTGCAGCTCGGCTCCACTCATTGTGTTCCCATGGATGTGCAAAAGCCTCTCCCCCTTATCACAGGGACCCCAAATTAAAGGGGTGGGTCACCTTTTAGCATGTTCTGGAACCACCAATTCCAAGCAACTTTTTAATTGGTCTTTATTATTTATTTTATAGTTTTTTACAGTATTTGACTTGTTTTTTTACCCCATCTAAAAAAATCAAATGCTCAGTAAAGCCACAGCTCTATTGTTATTGCTGCTTTTTATTACTCATCTTTGTATTCAGGCCTCTCCTATTCATATTCCAGTCTTTTATTCAAATCAAAGGATTCAAATGTGGACCGTAGCTACCAGACTGCTGAAATTGCAGACTAGGGCTGCTGAATAAAAAGCTAAATAACTCAAACAAATAACAAAAAAATTAAAACCTCAATATTCAAATGCTGGTTGTTTATTGCCCCTTAAAATGCCATTCGGTACATGGCTGGGCCAAAACCATGACAGTGGGAGGAGTCATAGGGGCATATTTTTTATGTGGCGGGATAAAACACAGCATATGGGCAGGCTTTGATGTGTAAATAAAATGGTGTAAAATGTACTTGGTTTTTCTTAAAGGGAAACTGTCATGGGAAAACCTTTTAACAAACCCATCAGCTAATAGTGCTGCTCCAGTA
This sequence comes from Xenopus borealis, assembly GCA_024363595.1. Taxonomy (NCBI): domain Eukaryota; kingdom Metazoa; phylum Chordata; class Amphibia; order Anura; family Pipidae; genus Xenopus; species Xenopus borealis. The sequence goes on from CM044431.1 coordinate 207,824,895, forward strand.
GAATTCTGCACTGAAATCCATTTCTCAAAAGAGCAAACAAATTTTTTTATATTCAATTTTGAAATCTGACATGGGGCTAGACATATTGTCAATTTCCCAGCTGCCCCTGGTCATATGACTTGTGCCAGCACTTTAGGAGGGAACTGCTTTCTGGCATGCGGTTATTTTTACTTCTCAATGTAACTGAATAGTACGCAGTGGGACATGGGTTTTACTATTGAGTGCTGTTCTTAGATCTACCAGGCAGCTGTTATCTTGTGTTAGGGAGCTGTTATCTGGTTACCTTCCATTGTTCTGTTGTTAGGCTGCTGGGTGGAAAAGGGGAGGGTGATATCACTCCAATTTGCAGTACAGCAGTAAAGAGTGATTGAAGTTTATCTGAGCACAAGTCACATGACTTGGGGCAGCTGGGAAACTGACAATATGTCTAGCCCCATGTCAGATTTCAAAATGAAATATAAAAAATATCTGTTTGTTCTTTTGAGAAGTGGATTTCAGTGAAGAAGTCTGCTGAAGTAACACTATTAACTGATGCATTTTGGAAAAAAATGACAGTCTCACTTTAAAGGGGTGGTTCACCTTCAAGTTAACTTTTGGTATATTGTAGAAGGGCCAAAATTTTCTATTGGTCTTTATTTATTTTTCATAGTTTTTTAATGATTTGCAATTTTTTTCTGTTTCTTTGCAGCTTTCAAATGGGGGTCACTGACACCATCTAAAAACAAATGCTCTGTAAGGCTACAAATGTATTGTTATTGCCACTTTTTATTACTTATCATTCGATTCAGTCCCTCTCCTATTCATATTCCAGTCTCTTATTCAAATCAACGCAGGGTTGCTAGGGTAATTTGTACCATAGAAACCAAATTGCTGACACTGCAAACTAGAGAGCTGCTGAATAAAAAGCTAAATAACTATAAAACCACAAACAATAAAAAATGAAAACCAATTGCAAATTGTCTCAGAATATCACTCTCTACGTTATACTAAAAGTTAACTCAAAGGTGAACAACCCCTTTAAGAGGTACTTCTGCCAGATAATGATGGTGTTCGCAAAGCCTAAATTTTGTTTTACACAGCATAATAAATATGTCCCTTAGTGTTTAACCAGCCACATGCTTAGTTCTGCATACTTGGAAACAACCTTACAAGAACTAAACATGCAGAATATTTTATTAATAATCTCATTTGTTCATGTTACTGGGGTTTGTTACTTTTGTTCATCCTGCTACTCTGTGTTTATACTGCCACCTAGGGGTGTCATTTTATACGACAGTGTAGTACAGGGACGCACGTTCGTTTCAGCCGAATACCCAACCCTCCATGGAAAAACAACTTCAGTATTGAGAGAAATCATCAAGGCCATGAAGGGTTGGTTGATGGAGGCCAAATTTAGCAAAAAGTCTATTGTTTGTGAGGGCCAGGAGAGGGACTCCAGTTATTCTGCCCTTATCAGCATTAGGAGGAAGAACTCTACCCATGTGGGCTCTTCTACCAATGGATTGTAGCGGGGGTGAGAAATATTCATGATCTCCTCTTTGATCATCATTACAAGGGAGATTGTGCCCGTTTTACCCAGCGCTGGTTAGTAGGGCGGCAAGACAACACAAAGCTTCCTCACTGGAGTAGAATTCCCAATATAGATTCTAGGGCTGCCCCAGTGGAGCTTACAGTCTAAGAGCCCTATCACTTCACTCACACAATTATATCAGGACCAGTTAAACTGTCTGCAGGTTTTGGAGTGTGGGAGGAAATACACACAAGCAAAGAACATGGTTCTCTACAATTACAATTTTAAATACAGGTATGGGATCCGTTATCCAAAAAGGTTCAAATTACAGGAAGGCTGTCTCCCATAAATTCCATTATAATAAAGCAAAACTTTTTTTTTTTTATTATTTTGCTTTTCTAATAAAACAGTAGCTTGTACTTGAGCCCAACTAAGATATAATTAATCCTTATTGGAGGCAAAACCAGCCTATTGGGTTTATTTAATGTTTGCAGATCCAAATTATGGAAAGATCCCTTATTTTCAGAAAACTCCAGGTCCTAAGCATTCTGGATAACAGGTCCCATACCTGTAAACAGGATTCATGATCTGCTGCGTTGTTTGGGGTGATAACCACAAACCATTTCTCATTCTTCTTACTATTTTAAGGTGGCACCGTGACTCTGTTCATGAAAATGCCCAATTGTGGGTACAGGCTATACAGCTTATTAGGGAAATGATGTTTACTTGGGGAAATATCAATCAATAAAGACTCTTTGGCTTGCTTCTCAACAGGCTGCAACCCCAGTGTGTGTTGCACCAGGGTCCAAATGGAGAGAAAACATAACATCATAGTGTACTTGTACAGTGCAAGACCAATAACCCAGAGAGACTTATGACATCATAATGTACTTGTACAGTGCAAGACACTCCTGCAATAAATACACTATGATGTTATAAGACTCTCTGGGTTACGTGTTCTCTTTAATTGGGGGAACATTGTGCTATATTTAATGGCTATAAACACAAAAGTCATACAATTAAAGCAGACATAAGTTGCCACATATTTATTGAGGACAGGACATGTTTCGCATTGCGTAGCTTAGTATAAAATCATGAAAATATGTACAATGTCTGCACGATAAAACATAAGCAGTCACGGGTCCTATTTAACCGTGATACTGATGATGGCGATATCTTCGTAAGGCTTGTCCGTCTTAGGGTTAACCTTGGAGTTGGAGATCCTTTGTACAACTTCCATCCCTTTTGTTACTCGCCCGAAGACCGTGTGTTTGTTGTCAAGCCAAGGCTGGGGAGGAAGTGAGAAGAATACGTGAGATACTACAGCAGGGACCCGCAGTATAATCCTTTCCTGTATTCTAGCACTAAACAATGTATTGTTGTTCTGGTACCATTCCCCAGTCCCTGGAGCATCATTATACACAGGAGAATCATGTCGGTGGAATGTAGTCTGAACAAAGACACAAGTGCATTTAGGGTCAAGGAAAGGCTCAGTTGTTAAGTAATTGGAAGACTGGGGGCCAGGGATTCAGCTATATGGCATCTTGTATTTCTGATCATATTACTTAAAGGAGAACTAAACCCTTCCTTAAAAAACCCTACCACCCTCCTCCTGTAGTCCCAACCCTCGCCACTTCCCCCCAGCCCGGAGTAGCTAGTAGGTTAGGGGAGGGGGGAGCAGGGAGGGTTGGGACTACAGGAGGAGGGTGATAGGGTTTTTTTAAGAAAGGGTCTAGTTCTCCTTTAAGTAATATGATCAAAAATACAAGATGAACCCCCGGCCCCCAGTCTTCCAGTTACTTAAACCGAGCCTTTCTTTGACTCTAAATGCACTTGCGTCTTTGTTCAAACTACATTCCACCGACATGATTCTCCTGTGTATAATGATACTCCAAGGACTAAGGAAAACTATACTCCCCGAAAAATGTAGGTCTCTGTAAACAGATATTGCATAAAATAACTCATATGTAAAACCCTGCTTCATGTAAATAAACCATTTTCATAATAATACACTTTTTTAGTAGCATGTGCCATTGGGTAATCATAAATAGAAAACTGTCATTTTAAAAAACAAGAGCCGCCCCCTGGGATCGTAGGATTCACGGTGCATACAAACAAACTATAAAGTTAGGTCACATGAGCCAATTAACAGACAGAGTTGTGTCTTTTGCTTCCACACTTCTTCCTGTTACAGTTAGAAGGTAAGTTAACTTTGAATGGGTGGTCGGGGGGCAGGTCTAAGTAGGGAAGGTAGTAAGGAAACCTGGATCCCAATACCTTAAAGCAACAGTTCAGGGTAAAAATAAAAACTGGGTAAATAGGCTGTGCAAAATAAAAAATGTTTCCAATATAGTTAGTTAAAATGTAATGTATAAAGGTTGGAGTGACTGGATGTCTAACATAAGAGCCAGAACACTACTTCCTGCTTTTCACCTCTCTAAATCTGAGTTAGTCATCGACTTGAAGGGGGGCCACATGGGACATAACTGTTCAGTGAGTTTGTAATTGATCCTCAGCATTCAGCTCAGATTCAAAAGCAACAGTTATAACCCATCTGGCCCTCCCTCAATTCACGGATTAGTTACTGCCTGGTAACCAGGGTAACCAGTCAGTGTAAACAAAAGAGAGCTGAACAGCAAGAAGTAGTGTTCTTTATACATTACATTTTTGCCTAACTAACTATATTGAAAACATGTTTTATTCTGCACAGCCTATTTACCCAGTTTTTACTTTCATACTGAACAACTCCTTTACGTCTACTAGAAAATCATCAGAACAATGTAGAGATGACTGGATTTTGGGGTCTGTTTAAGATCTCACAGCGTAGAAACTTCTCCAATCAAGTAGGAACTGAGAGGAAGCAATCAAAGCAGAGCTTGCTGCCAAGTGGCTTATTCACACAACATGCTTCAGCCTACGAGACCTTTATGAAGTGATAAAGAACTTCTATCCCGAAACATGTGAATAAACCACTTGGCATGGCAATAAGCTCTGCTTTGATTGCTTCCTCTCAGTTCCTACTTGATTGGAGATTTCTACTCGAAAATCATTTTACTAATAAATAAACCCAACAGGCTGGTTTTGCTTCCAATAAGGATTAATCATATAGTGAATGAAGTACCCACTTTTGTAAATTATAAGGATATAAGTCAACAAGGAGTTTCATGACTATATAAAAACATGAGGCAGAAGGCAGGCCATGGAAATCAGAGGTAACTTCCAATATCCTCATATTATTATTAGAATACACAAGTTTCAGTGAGACATGTGACAAAAACGGCATCATCAGTACTCACTGTTTATAGAGTGAATAAAGTACCCCCTCTGGTAAATTACAAGGATATTATAAGTTACCAAGGAGTTTCATGACCATATAAAAGGATGAGGCCGAAGGCCTGTTCTCCGAGGCAACTTCTAATATCCTCATATTTTGCAACTGGGGGTACTTTATTATAATACACAAGTTTCAGTAAATCATGTGACAGAAATGACATCACTAATCACCGTTTATAACGGATGACATCAGAACTCACCTTTTATAAGGATATAATTTACAAGATGTTCACGGCTTTTGTGCATTATATCTTCATTTGGATCAAGTACAAGGTACGGTTTTATTATTACAGAGAAAAAGGAAATTTATAAAAATCTGGATTACTTGGATACAATAGAGTCTGTGGGAGACAGCCTTTCCTTTAATTTTGAGCTTTCTGGATAACACATTTCCAGATAACAGATCCTATACCTGTACTTCATTTACCTTTTGATGGTGCTAAAAATACTATATAAATATCAGCCGTGTCAGAAACTGGAGCCAAGATGTGAGCCTAAAGCCTGTCTGGAAAGGCTACAGGTATTTTGTTTTGCATGACACAATCTCTTCAATTTCATCTGAACAAACACTTCATTTCTGCAGCAGTGAAGATCACATCTGATAAACAACAAACATGACAACTGCAGTTAGTTACTTACAGTAGGCACCACCGTAAAAAAAAACTGGGAGCCATTTGTGCTGGGGCCAGCGTTGGCCATGCTGAGAGTGTAGGGACGGTCATGTCTCAACGTTGCATGGAACTCATCTTCAAATTCTCCTCCCCATATGCTTTCCCCTCCCATTCCTGTACCAGTAGGGTCGCCAGTCTGAATCATGAATCCCTAGAACACAAGTTACACTATATTGGAAAAAGCCAGAATGGAGAATCCAATTCATATACGGGTATGGGACCTGAATCTCCAATTATATCTTAGTTGTGATCATGTACAAGGTACTATTATAACAGAGAAAAAGGAAATCATTATTGAATTTGAGTTATTTCATTATAATGGAGTCTATGGGAGAAGGACTTCCTGTAATTTGGATATATATATATATGGATATATATATATATATATATATATATATATATATATATATATATATATATATATATATATATATATATATATTTTGAAAAATGTGGATTATTTGGATAAAATGGAGTCTGTGGGAGAAGATCTGAGCGTTCTAGATACTGGGTTTTCCTGTAACACTAATGAAGTACTTAAAAAAAAAAAAACACTGTTCAGCCCAAGCTTCTGCTTAAAAGAACAATGAGTAGTGAATCCTCTGTACGTTATCTTGACCGTTTCTGTTGCGCTTCTTTACCTTAATGATACGGTGAAATGTGTGTCTATTGTAATAGCCGTTACGACTATGGACACAGAAGTTCTCCACTGTTTTTGGACACCTGAATGAGACAAATGCAAAATATAAGTATCCTAGTTTGTGTCTATAAACATTTATATACACCAAGCAGCTGTATACTCAGCCCAGGTAGGACAGTACATTTGCCTCCAGCTCAATGGCTCCTGTAAGCCTCCCACTATAGACTGCATAGACTGTGAGGTTCATTTATACACACATTTGCATGGAATGGAAGGCACAGAAATACTCACTCGACAGGAAATAATTTGACATGAATATCTCCCATGCTGGTGTGTATAATCGCGCTGTCTGACACACGCTTAGATCCCTCTGCCTGAGTGGCGGCCATCACCTCTTCTTTGGACGGTTTCTCATTGAATACGTCTCTGTCTGACTCGGCACTTTTGGTGTCTTCTGGTTCCCTTTTGGTGAACTGCAAAGGATTCCCAATTAATGAAAAACAAGATATAGCCTTAAAGGAATTGTTCAGTATAAAAGTAAAAACTGGGTAAATAGATAGGCTGTGCAAAATAAAACATGTTTTCAATATAGTTAGTTAGGCAAAAATGTAATGTATAAAGGCTGGAGTGACTGTAAGTCTAACGTAACAGAACAGAAAACTACTTCTTGCTTTTCAGCTCTCTTTTGTTTACACTGACTGGTTACCCTGGTTACCAGGCAGTAACCAATCAATGACTTGAGGGAGGGCCACATGGGTCATAACTGTTGCTTTTGAATCTGAGCTGAATGCTGAGGATCAATGGCAAACTCACTGAACAGTTATGTCCCATGCGGCCCCCCTTCAAGTCGCTGACTAACTCAGATTTAGAGAGCTGAAAAGCAGGATGTTGTGTTGTATTCTGTTATGCGAGACATCCACTCACTCCAGCTTTTATACATTACATTTTTGGCTATTTACCCAGTTTTTATTTTTACCCTGAACTGTTCCTTTAAATTCTTACATTGAATCACCTGTGCAATATTAAAGAAGAAAGCTACCACAATAGATTAGCCACAACAGTGTAAGCTGCAGAATGCTTTACCATACACGAGTAAACCCCCAAAATCTCTTTGTTTATTAGGATAGAAACTGCCATATTAGCTTGGTGTGACATCACTTCCTGCCTGAGTCTCTCTCTCTGCTCACTCATAGCTCTGGGCTCAGATTACAGCATGGAGGGGAGGAGGGAGGGAAAAAGGGAGGGGGAGAGGAGCAAACTGAGCATGCTCAAGCCCTAGCCCTGGAGGTTTATGCTGAAAACAGGAAGTCTGATACAGAAGCCCATGTGTACACAATAGAAGGAAAGAAATGCAGCGTTTCTTTTGACAGAGGACTCAGAGCAGCATTACTTTGAGGGTTTACTGGTGTATTTATATAGACCTTTCTGATAAAGCTTAGTTAATTTTATATAAATCTATATAAATACACTAGGTCTATATAAAATACACCAGTAAACATCAAAGTAACAGCACATTTCTTTCCTTCTATTGTATACACATGGGCTTCTGTAGCAGATTTCCTTAAACCTCTAGGGCACTGGCCTGAGCATGCTCAGTTTGCTCCTCTCCCCCTCCCTCCTCGCTGTAATCTGAGCACAGAGCTATGAGCAGGAAGTGATGTCACAACAAGCTAATATAGCAGCTGCTATCCTAAACAAACAGAGAGAGCCTGTACAGCTGTTTACTCAGGTATAGTAAAGCATTCTGCAGAATAAATAGAGAGTTGCTTCCTACACCTGGATTTGTTCAATGCAGCAATACCAATATGCCCCCCCCTCCAGCCTATACATTGCCAAAATAGCAGCTGGAAACCCCAACATGTGCCCCAGGGAGATCCCATCCATCAACCACGTCACAAAGAAACCATCCCACGGACCCCTGCAGTATAAGAGCAGTATTCTAACACTGACCACATAAAAGCGATTCTTTTTAAAGGCTGTGCACACAATGGTTGGGTCAGGCTGGATGGCCAACAGCACAGGATTGTCAGAGGCTTTCATTTCCACTGTGGAGGCAGCAAGGTGTTTCTTTGCTACTCCTTGGAACACAGCAAGTTGCATCACCCTGATGTTCTCCTGCTTGCCCAGAATACGGACACATCTGCAAGAGGAAGAGAGGGAAGTGGGTCACGATGTAAAGCCATTTACAGTAGAACAGTTGGAAATACTGAATAACTGATAGCCAGGTACACGCTTACAAGCCCCTACAGCAGTGATTGTTGGGTTTCTTTAGTTTAATGAAGAAATAATGGTATAGAAATAGATTAAGGGAACTTGGCTTCTCATGTCATGGTGCAAACGTGGTAGAGGGAGAGATAATGCTTACAACAGGGGTTCACAACCTTTTTTACCCATCAGTCAAAGTCAAAAGTTAAAAAGAGTTGCAGAGCAACATAAGCATGATTATATGTTCCTGGGGATGCCAAATAAGGGCTGTGATTGGCTATTTGGTAGCCCCTATGTGGACTGGCAGCCTACAGGAGTCTCGGTTTGGCAGTACAACTGGTTTTTATACAACCAAAACTTGCCTCCAAGCCAGGAATTCAAAAATAAGCTCCTGCTTTGAGGCCACTGGGAGCAACATCCAAGGGGTTAGAGAGCAGCATGTTGCTCACGAGCTACTGGTTGGGGATCACTGCCTCAGAAGTTTGTGAGAGATGTATAAAAACCCACCTGTTTGTCTCAACGTTGATAACTTTAATACCCAGCATTGTTCCATACAGTACAAAGTGCCCGGTCTCGTCGAAAATGATGTTCATTAGCTTCATGGCATCCACTTTTTCCAGCTCTCTCTCGACTGCCATACGGCGCCCAAACTCCATGTCTGGAAGCTGTTGCCTCATTTGCTGAAGCTCTGTGAACATCTATTGAAACACAGCGCTTTTTAGTTCAATAGGATTCTTTATCTAAATATTTGGTGAATCTGTATGACGACTAGTTCACAGGTAAACGATATGGAAACTATGATAACAATAAAAGTTGATGTGCTTGGTGTCTGAGACTCTGTAGGTAAAATATCAAGGGGCTACTATCCTGGGCTGTCCACACAGGGAGGGAGGGGAGCGTGTGCACTTTACAACATGGCCGCTCACACTGGCAGCTCCCTCCCAGTGAGGACAGCCTAGTCTGGGCAATTAAAAAAAAAAAAAAAAATTAAACTATTGTTTTCTCCAAACAGAGTACAGGCTCTAAGTAGGCAAAATCAAACAGGAGAGACCTCTGCCTCATAAACAAACAAGTATCCATGCTGTGGGACTTATTACAGTTTCCCATTTATTAGTTTTGTTTCTATACAGCCTCCATCTGAAGTTATTGTTAATCAGCTTTTCAGCCTTTATCCTGGAATTAATTATTAAAAGTGTTTCCAGTACATTTTTTCTAGAAGGGAAGCAGTGATCAGAAAGTCGTGAGTACTTACACTTAAAGATTCGTCAAAAACGCGCATCAGCTTTCCAGTCAAAAAGCGGAATATTCTAACTTTTCTGTCCGATCCAACGGTGGCCATTTTCTTGCCATCCGAAGAAAAAGAAATACTTGTGAGCCAGGCTTTACACTTGGCAAACTCATACAAATCAGTGTCGGTCTTGTACTCCCAACGGACATTATTTGGGAATTTGTATCCCCTGGGGGGACCGGTCCAATATTCAATCATCCCACACTTGTCTGAAGACACAACCACTTTGTACACGGCATTCAGCCTGATGGCAGTTAGAGGAGAAGAGTGAAGCTTGTCAAAGACATGCATTGGTTGGTTTTCTCCTCGTCCGTCGTAAACAAAGATCTTCCCGGTGCTTTTCTCAGAACACGCAACAGCTGATATAGCATCCCCGGGGCAGTAAATCCATTCTGACTGCCCAGGGTGGAAACTACAAGAGAAGTGTAGACAAAAAACAAAAAAAGAGGAAGAATTCAGTTTACCCAGTATCTAAAGGAGATCAGTTATCCGGAAACACATCCAGAAAGCTCAGAATTATGGCAAGGCCTTCCCCCATCCACTGCATTGTAATCAAAATTTTTTTTAAATAATCCTTATTGGAAGCAAAACAATCCCATTAGACTTTAAGGGGTTGTTCACCTTAAAATTAACTTTTAGTATGACGTAGAGAGTGATATTCTGAGACAATTTGCAGATGGTTTTCATTTTTTAATATTTGTTGTTGTTGAGCAATTTCACTTTCATTCAGCAGCTCTCCCGGTTTGCATTTCAGCAATCTGGTTGCTAGGGTCCAAATTACCCTAGCAATCATTCCTTGATTTGAATAAGAGACTGAAAAATTAATAGGAGAGGCCTGAATACAAAGATGATGGCAATAACATCAAATGTATAGCCTTACAGAGCATTTGTTTTTTTAGATGGGGTCAGTGACCCCTTTTG